>QUSF01000004.1:29305330-29372368 GCA_003676055.1 Chloebia gouldiae | reverse complement strand
AATAACTACATTCAAAGATCCAGGTATTGTGAAATCAGGGAAAATAAGCTATTAAGCTGGAAATACAAAGACAATCCAAAGAAGGCAAATTTAAGTACTGTGCTGGACTGTCTGCCTTCTCAGAATGAGGGACTGTCAGTCAATGTACTTTCCCACCTACAATAGCAGTCTCTATGGGGAGATGATGTTTGGATGAATATGAAGTGAAATCCTCCTGTTCTCAAGACTGCTAATGTAGATTTTATTTATTTCTAACATACTTAAATGGACTAAAGGCAGCAAAGCACAGGAGAGCGCCATCACTGCTGCCTGCACCAGAAACATCTACGTATTTCAGCACCTCCTCCTCAGTGTTCTTCAGGGTAAATATGAAAACTAGTGGTGAAAAATTAAATGAGACAGTAGTTAAGAGGGCTATGAAAAATGCACCTTTGTTGATTTTAAGACTTTACATAAGAAGTAGTATCTGAGCTTTCTGAAAAGCAAAGCTTTCTTTTACATGTAGAGAAAAGACAAATGAGACTTGCAGTGAGCTTATTGTTGAGGTTTTCCCCCTCCTGTATTTCTTTAAAATGAAAAAAAATGTATTTCTTCATTTTAACTGGAAAGACATTAACCTTATGCAAGTGATGATATATTCAAACTTGATCTACCCAAGACTAACATGTTTAGCAGACCATAAAGATGACAGAAGACATTTTTCAAGCATCCAGAAAAATTCCCAGTGAAATTTAAAAGCTACTTTGATAATATACTTTCAAGGATGAAAAATCCAATAGAATCCTTTTTGAATAATAATAAAAAGAATACTTAAAAGAATGCCTAGAGGAAAAAAAAAACCCAACCAAAAAACCATCTACATGTCCTGAAAATGAAGGAAATGAAAAGTCAAAGTTTCACTTTTTGAAAACAAATACTGACAAAGAAAATGTAACTTTCAATTTGCAAGCATTTATCAGGCCATAACCCCTCTTCCTTCTAGAAGCCTCAAGAGACTGGATGAGTCTTGAATGCCTTAGGTATGTGATGTTGCCTGCACACAATTTCATGCACAAGGAACACACAGTTGTTAATACCCCTTCTCTCAGGGCAGCCAAAGGCTCTCTCTTCTATACGAGCCAACTCTAGACTGCAGCCAAGCTCTCTGGTTAAGACATGACGAGATGGAAGCGTCTGGAAAAACCAGCAACTCAACGGAATCCGATAGTCTGTCACTGCCTAAAGCTTTTCCCAGGTATTACTATGCCTTCTGGAACTACATAAAGAGATTGTTCAGCATTGGAGAGAGCAAAAAATGCTACCAGCTCAGCTGCTGTTCCTCCCAGTTCAGCATCTGTCTGTCTTTTGCTCTAACAAACAGATATACCCTCTAGCCATGCAATTTTTATGTCAGCCCAAATACATAATTTGAGAATCAAGTCCAGCATTTCAGTGGCTTCTGCAACATTTTTAACAGACAATCTAGTCAGGGTGTCTGTGAAATTATTAGTGCCTTCAGTGTTGCAGGCTTTTTTTCCAACTCCCACAGATGGGAGCTTTTTAAGTATATATTTAAGAAAAAGAAAGTAAGAATATTAAGTCCTTAGCAACCTCAGCAATTTCCTAACAAGTTATCCAACACAGAAGTTTCAATTTCACTTTGATAATTTCTTGGTCTTGGCTGTACCATCTTTGAACACGTTTTGCCATCCCCAGTTCTTCAAGATGTGAAAAAGATTTTAAGTTGTTTCATTAGAACTCTCTTACATTTTCTACAATATGTATCTTATTACCACTGTTTTCTATTTTTCACCCACAAAGATGATCAGAACCTAAAGCTTTTTTCCTAGGAATTGTCCAAAATAAGAAATACAAGCTATTAACTTGCTTCCTTCCATAGATCTCATTGCAAATGCAGAGAGAGATGTATATAGATAATCAAACCAATGATAGTTCATTTGAATGCTATCAAATACATATTTTTCCATGAAAGAATAAAAATACTGTTACATGATGGACCTGACACCTTTATTCTAACAACTGCTTTCTTGTTTAAAGAACTTGAAACAACAAAAAACACCAAACCACCCTGGAGAAATCCAAAATTAGAACAATTTCTCCTCTAGCCTAATATGTCTGAACACTGAACACTCCCCAGTCAAATAAATTTTCTTTCTAGTCAGAATTTTCTTCCTAAAAACCCTGTCATATACTATTTTTGCTTTGGGTGCTTTAGGCAATTCCACAAAGCCTATGAACAAAATAAATTTTTTATTTACTTTTTCAAAATAACTAAGTTTGTAAACACTTAGCTCTAAAACTCTTGACTGTAACTCGTTTAAAACTTAAATAACACCACAGCAGTTTCAGAATACCATCCAACACAGGGAAATATCCCAGCATACTTAATTCAGTGGTTAATTGTGCCAGGAAAGGTATTTCCTTTTGATTATTGTTTCACTAATAGTCATGCTGTCTTTTGACTAATTAAAACCAAGATTAAAAGCAGATACTTCAGATACTTAGATAAAGCTCCTGTGAATTTTTCCAGGCAAGGCTCAGAGCAGCAATGAAAAACCACTTGTGAAGAAGACACGCACCTCCGGCTCTCCAACGGGCGCCCATCACTAGAGATGCTTCGGGGAATGTTGGCTCGTTCTGGGGGTGGCATTTTTCCTTCTCCTTTTCCAGAGCTAATCCTAGATGGTACTGGGCTTTGGATTTGAGATGGCACCTGAGCCACATGAGGCCCCTGTCCTTTGCTCGCATTTCGCTGCCATTTGTTATTATTTCTGAAGGGAAATTTGAATTCATATGACATTCCGTCATTCACTTTGTACTCCATCACTGGCATACGGTAGTTTTCTGAAGAACTCCTGGAAATGAAGAAATGAATATGCAGCTATAAAACATAAAAACATGTGTCCTGTTCACAAGAAGAGAAATCTAAAGACAGAAGCTGAATCAATTCTATGAATGTATGAGATTTTATTTTAAAAAAAAGTTTATTTAACAGATTTTAGAAGGCTTGCACAAGAAAAAGGATGGTGAGAGTCTGTCTGGTCATCCTGGTGAGTGATGCACAACAGACTACCATGGACTCTGCCTTGTTGGCCTTTCCCCTGATTCTCACACACCAACCCTGTTGGCACCACCACTGAGCCCTAACCCAATGCCTGTCCTCGTCTATCCCTCCAGAAAACTTTATTCCAGCATTCCAGTTGGTCAAGTTGATACTCGCCATCTGATACTGTGCTAGAAAAGCTAAAAAGGTATGTTAGAGGGGTATCTCCCCTTCTTAAAAAAGCCATGGGATTTAGAACTTACCTGCACCCTGACAAATAAGACCTGAAATGTTTGTTCTTTTTGAGACACATCTTTCTAATGCACAGACATTAAAAGACAAGACTCATGTGAAAAAAGGAACCATACATAACATTTCAAACACCTTAGGCTTTGGAATACCTCAGTTGATAAATATGCATATTATGGAAAGACTTGCTAGAAACTGTAGATGCCAAACCCCAAAGATGCCCATTGCTTCTTAAGGAACAGCACAAAATAAAAATCTGCCTATAACAGGACATAAGCCAATGTAGCCCACTTATGAAGCAGGGCAAAATTCTGCATATATTTCAAATGAGGCATTTGTAAAAAAGATGTGATCTTCTGCTTCAGTAAGGATAATTTTAGTATTTCTCTTGACAAATGTATATATATCTGATTAAACACTAAATGAGTATGTTTTATCATGATTACTTTATCTACATACATCACTCTCTAATGCAAAGAAAAATAAAAAATCAATGCAAAACTTTGAACTCATAGCTCTTCCTCTAAGCAACTACACCATTAGGGGTGAGAAATACTAGTATATCTTCCCTGCAAAAAAACAGAAAACAAGACAGAACTTGTTATCTGGCCATGCTGACATAAGCAAATTGTGTGGTCTAATAGGAACAGACAAAGGGAAACTGTCAGTGCTGAGGTCTTGCAGCCTACAATATACTCATTTTGTAGTTTTACGCTGGTCTACCCTCTAGTCTTAATGCCTAAATTAAATTATCAGTTGGAAGGCATGAGGGGTGCTTCTGAAGCACATGGAGGTCAGCTTCACCTGAAAGTCTCCCAGGCCACTCTGATGTGATCCACTGCACAGTAGGCAGGGATGAGCAGGAGATAAAGCCACTCACAACTGAACTACAATACTGATAATCGATATCCTTTGTTTTTTTCCTTTCTCTTCATATTTTATGTCTCTTCTATTCTTTCCCTAGTGCGTATGTACTTGGGTTTCTCTTTTCCTCCCACAATGTACTTACAGTTTAACAAGCAGGAATGCACAATTTCCTCTTAAGGCTGTGTCCTTAGTTTCAAAGCCAGCAATCAGCCCCACTAAATGAGTTCAGTGGCAATGTTTTAATAACCATGGTTTAGTAGAGACTTAACCATAACAAGGCTTGGCTCTGCACAGGGCAGGAGAATGTGAATTTGGGTATTTGGATGTTTTTGCATCTCCTACTGACCTTGTACATGTGTCTGTTGCCAAGTCAGCTTATCTAACTGCACCCCTGATCTTCCTCCAACTTCATGCCAACCAATTTATTAGGATAGGGACTGCTTCAGATATGAATGTAGTATTCCAAGCAGAACACATCTTCATTTTAGTTATGGTCTGCAGAATTTACTGTAGTAGAAATACTCAGTGACCTCCAGAGGACATAACAAAAGGACTCCAGTAGCAGAAAACTGATTGCCAAAAGAGAAAATGCTTTGTGCAAATACTTAACTGAAGTCTCTAGTAATACATGTAGGATAGCTACAAATTTAAGACACAGTTCTTGAACTTTTATGATTTTGGACAGAGTAAATGGGGGGATCAAGAGCTGCTTTATGGAATTTTATAACCAGTAATAACCCACCATGAACATTTGCTCACTAGACAGCAACAACAAAATTCTCTGAGTATTTCAAGAAGTGCAGTCATTTCTCTTACTGCTATGGGTTTGGATACACTAAAAGTAAGCCTGGTTTTGGCAGTACTTAATTTAGTTCAGAAATAATAGGATCTGTGCTTTCCACACTGATTTTTCTGCTCTAATCCTTTCATGATGATTGCAGCTGAACTTTCCATTTGCTCGGGCTGCTAAATACTGCACAAAAGCTTTCCAAGTATCTCATGAGTGACCTTACGCCACTCATAATTTTAATCCCTGACATGTATTCAATTTTCCACTGACAGCTAAAGGACAAAAAACTCCTTTTCTCTCTGCTCCTCTTTTGCTAGCATTTACAAAGAAGTTCATGTTGCTTACAGTAAAAACAAACACAGAATTTTTCTTTTACACAAATAACAGGGCTTGTCTCAGAGACACGATTTCATATCAATATAATAAATATGTGTTAAAAGTTCAGCTCCAGTCTTAAGCATACAAAGTTTTAGCAATTACACCTACAAAGGTATAGACTGATTAAAAAAGAGCAGTGCAAAAATGCCCTCTCACTCTAAAGAATCCTCTGAACTTTGGTAACTATACTTGCTTCTTCGTAAACCTATCCTAAGCCTTCAGCTAGCCTGCGGGCAAATTTATTTATTAAACATCATTCCATTTTAATCACATAGCAGCATTTCTAGGATACAAATACAGGATGTCAGGAACATGCAATTGGGACTTAGTGATGTGGCTGAAGGCTACAGACAACACTGAGAATTCATAAAAATTATAAAAGCTTTAGTGAATTCAGGAAAAACAGAGGGACATAATGTCCAGTTTAAGAAAAATGCACACATTATTACTTATTTCTGATGAAGCAACAGTTTTAAACTATAAAAACAGCAATATAATTGATGTGAGCTTCAGGCTCAATACAGCCGGGAAGTGAGAGAGATGCAGCAAGATCTATGGAGTAAAGCAGAATAACCATTTGCAGCAACTTCTCTGGTCAGATCCATACCTTTGAAAAACCCCCATCATTTACAGCCTTACTTATTGTGAAAATAGAAGCATGTAAATCTATTTCTAGCTTTCAAGAATTATATTCACAGGCATTACAAACTATCAGTAAATCGAAAAGCAGGCAGGAACATGTACCATCAATTTTGATGCATGCTAACTACACAATCATGACTAAAAGGTTGTTTGATTTCCATGTTCAATTCCATGGTTCCACGAACTTCTTCATATTATTGCATTTTAGTATTCAATGAATATTTGGGGAGCATGGAGACTGAATATGGGCAGTTTTTCCTGCTCTCTTCTTCCAACCTTAAAATACAGGATGTTGCATTATAGCTATACTGCATTTTTTTGGAAGCTAGCACTCTACGGCGGCTCTTCTCACAAAACAAGATACAATTTCAGAGCAAGCACAGTGACTGTAAAATACCTGCGTGGTGTGCAGTCCTCATAGGGAGGGACAATGACGACCTTCACTGTAACTGATGTCCTGAGCAGATCAATCATTTGCTCGTGGCTCAGGGTGGCCACAGCCACCTTGCAGATCTCCACCAGGCGGCTGCCCTGGCGCAGCCCCGCCTGCCACGCGTAGCCGTAGGGCTCCACGTCTGCCACAATGCCCTCGTAGTTCACGTGGAAGCCCAGCTGGCCCAGGCCATTCCTGCGCAGAGTCATCTCCACGGTTTCACAGCCCTTGGTCACAAGCTGAAATGAATTGAAATGTAGACAGAATTTAATGCATTGAGACATCTGCGGTGCTAACAGAGGTTTAGGGGCTTAAGTTTTGAACAACCGACTCCCAAGGATCATGGCGGGACACAATCAGGGGATATACATTGCAATCCTAGGTACATGATCAGCTGAAATGAGTCTTGTTGCTCAAACTAAGATTTTCAGTAGAATCTGGTTACTCAAGTTCTGCCTTGGAATTTTTACTGCAACCACAGGAATTTTAGAAGATAGATGACAGCACACAACAGAAAATACATGGAGTTACACAATCATCTCTGTCTTTTACACTTTAGTAACCAAAAAAAATTCTCCATTTCTGGCTGTTTCAGGAAATGGCAAAATAACTTCTCAGTCAGAGCATGCAGCTAATAAGCAAAGTAAGCTGGGGACTATGCCAACTCTTCCATGTACCATGAGCGTCAATGTCATCAAGTACTTAATAGGACCTAGATTTCCTTTTTTTCTGGTTGTTATACAACTGTTATACAACTACAGTTGTGAAATTACAGGAAAGAGAGTGAAATGTAGCACATTCTTTCATAACTTAATTGGATATAAAATGAGCATGGACAGATGTTTTATAGGGAGATACCATGATTCAATGCATTTTTAGTTTATCACATGCATTCAGAGAGTATCTGAAGGTTGCAATGGGGACTGGGACTGCACCCTGCTGGCAACATAATAAGTTAGTCTCAAAGATATTGCAGATTCATTTGAAACAAGATACAGCAAGTCTGTAAAACAGAGAAAGGGAAGGAAAACAAAGAAAAGAAATAATGTGACACTTCTGTACTTGTTATGTGGGAGTAACTTATGCATCTGAAGAACCCGGTCTTTTTAATACGTGAATACATTTTTCACACACACACGGCCAGCTGAGACTAGCTGATATCTGATAACAGTGAAAGCAATATTCAGTTTTGAGAAACAGAAGCAGAGTCCTTATAAATTTCACAATAAACAATTTAAACAGTTTTAGGAATCCCAGGCATTATTTCAACTGAAGCTTTACTTGGCCAAGGAGTGCAAGGAGAAAGCAAAGAAGAGGAACCAAACAAGAGAACACATTCTAACCTCCAGCCTTTTGACGATCTCTTTGATGTCATCCATGTTGCTGATGAAGCTCTCCAAAGAAACACATTCACCTCTCTCATAGAATATTTTGATATTTGTGTCTGTTGAAGTCCACCCTATCACATCTCGACAGGAGCAATTGAATACCACACTTTTAGTGTCCTGTTCGATGAGGACTACAAACTCATTAGAGATGCCTAGGAGACAGTCTATTTCCATACCCTTGCTGTAGTCTTTTGCATGGACACTCCAGACAATAGCACCAGAACTATAGATTTCTGCTCCTGGATAAGGTTTGGACTTTTCCTTCTTTTTTGAAGCAAGTGAGATGAAGGGGAACTTGCCAGAAGGGTCAATGGGTGTATTGGTGACATTCTTCTCTGCCAAGTCTTTCAAGTACTCTTGCCGGGTCCTGGTGGCCATCGCACGGAACTTTTCTGATTTGTGAGCAGCATTCTCTGCATTAATGACTTTGGCCAGTAAGAAGTCCCTGAACACATTTGATTTAGGAAACGTCACACCTTTTGGAATAGGTGGGCCAAAGGATGGTACATCTCTAGATCTTGTCACAGCAACACTAAATGAAATAAAAGAATAAGAAACAGTGTTTCACTCTAGGCAAATTCAGCAGTTTTTGCTTACAGACAATACATTCCCTCAATTTTTCAATTATTCTCTCAGCAATACACCTAAATTTACATATTAATGTTGCCCAGTGTGGAGGTTATGCCCCCTACACTGTATAAACAGAAAGCCACTTTTTTACATATAGGCGTTTTTGAGTCATTCCCAGTCCCACAGCTTAAAAAGAGCATCAAGTACAAAATTGGAGGCTTTTTTTTTTTAATAAGTAATCATTAATAAGTAATCATCATGTATGGCAGTTCTGAATTTTGTTTGGTTTTGGTATAAAAAGAAAATTTCTAACTCACACTAGGAGAAAGGCTAATTTAGAATGTAGCTACTCAATGCTGAAAAGCTCATCTGAAAGCAGTGCCAAGTGTGTGATCAACACTAGAAATATAGATTAAATGAACACATTAAACAGATAAAGGCAATGAAGTCATCTCACAAGGCCAGTTCCACTGTGAAAATCATCTGGTGACTGAATGCATATATACATCACATAAGGGTTTTACATTTCTGGACTGAAAACCACACTAGCTGATATTGCATGCCAGTGATAGAAGACAACTCTGAAAATACCAGAAATAAGAAACTTCTGAGAAGTTCAGAGATACACTGTAGAAACAAATCCGTTCTTTTTCAACTCTTCCTTTTAGCTCCTGCACCAAGTGATGCACTGACAATAGGGTTGCCTTTGGCAACAGGGACCAGCTTAGTGATTCTCAATTGTCAATTCTCTTGTGATATAGGTCACATGAGAGTTGTTTGACATTCCAATCCAGTACCATTCACTTGGCTAACTATCCTAAGAGACTGAAACTCTACTTCGATGGATTTGTGACAAGAAATGTTCCAATGGTCCAAACTAGGATTTACTACCTATCTGTAACTAGATCTAAAAAATCATTAACTAACTTTGGCCAAAATACCATGGTAATGGAAATAAAGAAGAATAGGATAAAACTTGACCACATTAGGAAAGTATGTGGTGTTTCACTTGGAACGCAGGCTAGTATTATTTTCACATTTTGATTTTATCTGAATTCTTAAACAATCAGAGAAATTCCCCCAAAAAAATCAGTAACTAAGATTTCAGAGTATATCTTTTGAGGGAGCATATAGGAACACCAAAAATAAAAATTAAGTCACCCAATCTACAACTGTATCTTCTGGTTTTGAGTGGTAGGGTGTTTTGTTTGTTTGTTTTGCTTTTGCTGCTCTGAATTGCTTGGGATGGTTTTTTTCCTTTGGTTTATTGTTTGTTTTTTTAATTACTATATTTTCTGGCAACTGATATTGAAAGATGTCATTACTGTCACATGTCCTCCCAATGTATACAAGTACACCTCCAAGTATGCAACAGGGGGTGCTCATGAAGCAACTGACTCATCTCTAGTGGTCCTGAAGAATCTGTTATTAAGAAATGGAAGCCTAAGTGTTAAACACAATTACTGGATGCAATGAAAACCTACCAGAAACTACCAGTAAGATCTTGTTTGGTTCAGTTTTCAGTGTCATGAATCACAGGGATAAGAATTCAATCTTTAACACAGGCTAGAGAAGTTTTAAAAAGTGAGCAATGCTCAGAGATGCCAGACTTTTGAAATATTGTTTATCTTAGTTGGGAGAGAGAATCACTGGCCAAGACAGTGCTTGACTTTATTCCTTTTATGTAGTTTTTAAATATAAACTCCAGTACATTTTTATGCTATATGGTTTCCTGTTTTGTCTAGAATTATGAATCCATGAAACTGTTCCAAATAATTCAGTGAAAAAGAGGTCAAACTTACTTTGAAAAGTCTCCTAGAAAAACTTTTCACAATAGAATTCTACAAATTTAAATCAAGCTTTTGCACTGAGAGGACAGGAAAAAATAGTATTTCAATCTTAAAGACAGTACAGAAAACATACAATATCCTGTTGGTCTTGTGTATCAAAATGAACATTGACATTCTCCCAACTGTTTTTCACAATTGTTTTAATCTCCCCTTAAAACTTAAGCCTGTACCATCACTAAAGCCAAAATTACTATTAAGCAACCAATAAGGTTCCAGCCCTTATAGTTACACACACTTGAAAAATGAGGTGATTTAGGAGTCTGAAGGTCAAAATTAGAACCCTCAGATACTTGAATTTATTACAGTTTAGCAAGTATCAATCCTTCCTATACATTTTAAAAGTAATAAAATATATGCAGCCATATTACTTAAAGTAACAGACAGAAGCAGATCTATGTTTTAATATGCAATTCAAGTGAAAGATGCATCTGCAGCCCTTGTGGATGCATTTCCTACATTCCCTTTGCTTGAAAATCATTTTCTGTACAGGATAAGAGCTGAAACACATGTCTAAGAGTTTAAGAAAAGTTGTGTTCACATAAATTATGCAACAGTTGAATTTTTCAACAAGCAGTGTGAAAAGAGTATCCACATGAACATTCTTAGTCCAGGAGAGTAAATACATATACAAAGTTCAGCACTGATTTCAGAAGTGCTCTGTGAACTTCACCAAAAACTTCTGAGAAAAGCCTTTGACCCATCTATATGTACTCAAAAAATAAAGAATACACCAACTCATACACAGCAGTCTTAGATTTCCTCTAAATAAGCACTAGCCTTAATAAAATACTTAAGTGAATATTTGTATTTCAGCAAAAACAAGTTAATTCTAAGGCTACCTCATTTCAAGATACATCCTCTAAATCCACTGGTCTGACATGTCATATTTTAAATGAAAATGTTTATAGAAGTTTTCAGAGATCAGTCAACATTTAACAATGAAAATACTCTAAGAGTTCCATACATAACAAAGGTAAGAACTTCCATTGATAGTAAAAAAGTATAACTCAGAAACATTATTTCTATATGCTTGCAATTTAGTTTAAAAATTCTATAAATAGGAATATCATCTTGTAGTTTTTTATTACATGTTACTATCAATTACCATTTTCTATTTTAATCATATTGACTTTAAGGTCACATAAACACTTTATTTTTTGCTGCATAATTCTCTATCATTTCTTTGTTGGACCGAAATGAGATAAGAAATGAAGATATTTCAGAGAGCTTCGCTTCTTCCTGAAAGGTTAAGTCACACTTTTTCACTACCTTAATTTTGAAAATGGAGCATATGCTAGATGAACAAATTATCTAAGCAAAAAGTGAAAGTGTTTTTTTTAAACATTTGTTCTATTTCTATAAATGCAAAAATATTCTAGCATACTCTTGATGAAGAGAATAAAAAAGAAGTGAGAAGGCAATTCTAAAATAACTGCCAAGTGCTTGATATGCATGTGTATGTGCACGTGTGTGTGTCTGTACTCACAGCTGACAGCAGCAGTGGGCGTGTTTCATCTACATATTTGTGTGCCTATTTACTCTTTAGAAGAGTTGTAAGTTCACATGACTCAAAACCTCCTTGACCCTCATGTTCCATGACATTTCCCTACTGAGACTTTAGGAGAAGAATGACAGCTGGCTTTGCACTGCTGTGCTCAGTGACTGCAGCAATAGCTACCTGTAACAAACACTGTCAGTGCAGGGACCGTGCACCCTCACAATGACAAAGACGTGCTGGAAGTGGGAGCGGATGTTCTTTGGGCTGAATGGTTGTGCTCCAGGCTCCTGGAAAACTATTGTCACAATATCATTTCCAATATGTCGTTTTCTCAGAAGCTTTCATGAGGGGAAAAAGAAAAAAATAAAAGATTAAAACAGACTTTTCACAATTTTCCAATGATTTATTTCTCATTATTATAAATTGCTATTGCACATTTTCTTTCCCCAAGTGATACTTCAAGTTGAAAACTGAAACAATTGAGAGGTATATAACAAGTACCAGAATTAGTTGTTTACCTAATACATTTCAGGCATGTTTGTTTTCATAACCATTTCATTTCTATATGTAGCATAGAGGGTAAACTTATAAGGGAAAATTTTAAGCTAAACAAAGGGGAAAAACACTTCCTGTGAGTATCGAGAGTAATCAGCGATACATGGAAGCAGAAAAACACCCCCCAGTCTACACATTTGTACAAGCCAGTGGTAGGTTGTATTTAAAGGTGAAAATAAGTTGTCATTGTCCTTAAGACATGCTATAAACAATTTTTCGGCAGGCTTCTTTCCAAAAATACAAGACTACAGTACAAGAGAAGGTGAGCTACAAAGGAGTACAACATTTAGTGTACAAAAGCAAACTGAGAAGAATTCTATGTTATCTTCTATTGTAAAACAAAAATCTCTATTTTATTTGCAGAAGTAAAAAGCACCATTTCTAGAATGTACTTTGTATGATGCATATACATCATACAAAACAATATGGCTTAGTGTTAAACAAGACCAGGTACTTCACTGTGACAAAGCAATTCTGTCCAAATAGTATAACAGAGTTAAAAAAAAAAAGGGAAAATAAAGGATCTTGACAAAAGGATTTTTGCTCATGTATTCTTGTGTAGTGTGCTGGACCACCCACTCATTATCTCTGTGCATACTGCAATTTGCTGAATGAAAACCTTAAAGGACAATTGACTTTTCTGTAGATGGTTTAAAATTATTTAGAATCATCAGGTACACTGTGGTCCTTCTGACATATGCTACTGACATCATTGCATACTATTCACCTCAAACTAATGCACAATTAAATAGAAAACAGTCCAATGGAGAAAAATCTATGGTGTACCTACAATCATCTGCTTGGCTCATCTCCCTGACACAGAGATTGCCACCTTTACTTTTGATTCCTTAAGTGGCTTTTTGCTAGTAAAGCATAAAAGTTGGCATAAATACTCAATAGTTCATCTGCTTCTGAGCCCATCTTACCTGTTGCTTGTTGTTTGGAGTATATGGCAACATAGTAGAAACGTGGAACATGATTTCATAGTCCTTGTATGTTGTGTACAGAGAGTGAGTACCTGTTGAATCAGCTGCAGTTACAGAAGACAAAATAAAAGTATTATTAAAAAGAAGTTTAAAAACAAACTTTCATTATTATTAAAAAACAAGCCATCCAAGACAAGAATTTTTATTCATCTTCAATCCTAGCTGAAATATCAGCAAGTAAGAACTTACTCAGAGTTTATTCACCTGCCAAAGCAAGTGTCACATCAAGACAACCTGTGCACTTTTGCATACTTTTCCCAGACAAAAACTTGTTAGGGAATAGGGAATTTATACCAGAAGACCCTGAAGAAAGCCTACGTAAGCATGAAAAGTGACAACAAAGCTTGAGATAACTTTCAGTTATAAAATATCCACCCAATATTTCAGAATGAAACTGAACTGTAAGGAATGTGAAAAGACTTCAGCAAGGAAGGCAGACAGATACTGAAAATGAATTACCATCATCAAGCACATAGTAACACACAACAACAGGATGAGTTCTCCTAAGCATAAACATCTGGACTTGAAATTAACTGTAATGAAATCAGGTAGCACTTTCACCAGAGCAGCTGCTTTATGGACAGGAGCAGTCAAAACCCCAAGTAGGATCCCAGCATGCTTACAACTGAGGATGAAAAAAAGCCCACAAAAATGATATTATGATGCTGGTATATTAATCTAAAATAATCTCATCTGTTTTGTGTTCTGGCCAACTTATTTTAAAATGAGTTACAGGAGAAGGGATCCAAAAACAAGCCACACAAATAATTAAATGGGGATGGACAAACTTCCATGTGGAGAGAAAATTATAAAAACTAGGATAATGAAGTTTAGAAAGAGAAATGAAGAGGGGGATATTACTCAGTTTACAAAGTGTTGGTTGAAAACACTTGATTACTGATAAATTGTGAACTTGTTTTCACTTTCTTTCACTCTAAAAAGTAACCTTGAAAAATGTGCCATTGATTTAAGCAGAAGCACATTTAAAAATGAGATAGTGAGTATATGCTGTTAAATACAATTTATATCCACAGTGCAAAAAGCCTGCTTTCACACACCATTTAAAAAAGAATAAATTTTATCTATGGAACAAAGCATTCTGGCTATTTGAAGTTATATAAACATGCTACTAAATTATATAATACCAGCTATTTATAACTATGTATTTTAAAAAGCTGTTAAAAACTGTTTCTTGGCATTTTCATTAGCAGAGAGATCATGTTAATAAGAAGATAACAGATTTGAGATTTGTGATGCATTTACAGTAATATAAATATACGGTTTATTTATCTAGATTTTTAAGTATAAACGTCGAGAAGTTTGTTCCTTGTCATATTCAGAATAACAGGTAGCTTTACTGTAAGTGAAACAGAAAATTATCTGTAAAATGAACTGGACAGTTTTCTATATTATAGCCACATAGAGATTTTGTGCTTTCAAGTCACCTATCTGTAATAAAAAGGGAATTAGAAAGAAAATATTCCTATAATCTAAATATTATTTTAATAAATTTATATTAAATATGCTAATAATTTTCTTTTAAATGCTGATTAGAACAGCAGGACAGCTGAAAGGGGATAATTTAATTTTGCACTGTGTTCACAGCAGCCTCTGTCCTCTGCCTGATCACTGCAGGGCACACCCAAGAAGGCAGATACACCCAAAAGTCACCTAAACATCAATGCAACTTTGTAACAGCTTTAGCTGCTGAACAGTAAATACACTGATTTGTACATCATATTTTAGAAACAGAGCATATAAAAATATGACTAATAATTGGAAAAGGGGAGGGGGTGCAATAAGACAGACGCCTCAGACCCAAGAGAAAGTCTATCATTATTTCCACAAGGTTGGAAAGCTGTTATATAGTGCAAGTTAAGAAGGTAATCTATCTGTAATTACAAACATGAGGGTTTTTTGACAACCCTAGATGTAATGTCAATTCAAAGTCCATTCATTCCCTAGATTTTATTATCTACTTAATAGCTTATGGTTTTATATTCTTCTGATATCTTAATCAGAAAATCATGCAGTATATAAACATTTAGTACAGAAACCTACTATTATTATCTTATTTTACAATCTTATCAAATTGATAAATCATAAAATTCCCAGCTCATATTAATCAACTTCCTTTACTTCCCACATCAACCACACTACCACTCTGTTGGACACAACCCTTGTTACCAGGCCTAGCATTATCAAGCTGATCCCACTTACCAATTTAAAATACTGAGAAGCAAGACTAAGTGAGGGGGAGGGAAATAAAGCATGCATTACAACTGGAAAATAAAGTAAAATGACTGAAGTTATAATTTGAAAGATCACTGTTATGTTTATTACTTTGAAGTGATGCCCATAAGCTTCCTAGTCACTGTGGGATAGGTGACATTTTCAAGCTCTATTTGCTATCCAAAGTCTGCAGGCTGCCAGGAGATAGACTGTTTCCCCTCTGGTAATTCCAGAAATAAACAAACAAAACTTGAGAAGTAGCATCCCTTTTTCACAGTGATACTGGCAGAGATCCAAAACAAAAGCCCTTGAAGGATGCAATACACTTAAATAGGCTTTCAGTTAGTAGTATGCATGAGATGCCTCCTTTTAAGGAATAGGCTCTGTTATGGACACTTACCAATTAGGACTCTTAACTCTAAAAATTTCTAAGAATAACTGTTCTGAAACTGCCTTTTGCTAGAGCAACTTTACGTTTCTAAATTTGCAAAAAATTAAAAATATTGTGTTTCCAGATTACATATACAAATTGACTCATCTCCACGCAGAGAAAAATCTTTCCTTGTCCTACATCATGCAACTACTTTCCACATCTTGCTAAATATTTTCAAAGGTGCAGAAACTAGCCAAGTAGTCTACAAAGATCTGACCTTTCTGACAAGCCAATGAACAGACATTTGTTTTTAAGCACAACTTTGCAATCAACTGTGCTGCCACTGAACACAATTCTTGTGCAGGAAAATTTCCTGAGTAGTGAGACTGCAAGAACTAGTTCAAGACAGGGCTCTCTAACAACAAAAAGGCATAGAGCTGGAAGATGGAGAAGCTCAGTTCCTAGCTGTAGACCTAGCTCTTTCAGCAAAACCTATAAACCTAAATCACAGTAAAAAACCACAACCACCTCCTTTGCTGGTCTCTGTGCTAAGGCCAACGCAAAAGGGCTGACTGATGACTTAGGGTAGCTACTGAAAATGTATTGCCCGACTGTATTCTGCTCTACATATATTCCCCACACCTGAGATGCAGCTCTTGTGACCATCTCTGGTCTTTAGCATTTGCTCTACCACTAAGTGGCTTTTTTCCCTATTTCCTGTGTAGAATATGCTTTAAGTGTTTCCAAATGCAACTATCCAAAGAGCTGAGTGTTGTGCCCCCAAAGCACCCTCTCTTTCAGCATTTCCATCTGTGCTTTGCACACTAGCAGAAAGGAGAACCTACCACCATCAAGATCAAATTAGAAACGTTTGCTGCTATTGTTCACATTTGCTGCTGTCCAGACCTACTCATTACGAACTCATACTTGCTCACACATAGTCATGTGTTTTCTCAGTAATCCTGCAGGCAATCTAACCTGAAAGATTTCAAACAACTTAAAAGAGTTCTTAAGCAGTTCTGGCTGATAAGGTTCCACATATGTGGGGGTGCAGACCTTGACTGAAAGATAATGTAGGTAAACATTCATGAAAGCAGCAGCTTCCACTTAAGAGGATTTCCTGTCCTCTATGATCATACTGAAGTGTTCATATAAAGACTTTTTGTATTTTTAGATACAGAATGGAGCTGAATGGGTCTGCTGGGCAATGTGTAAAAGACCAGTTCTCAACATGGAGGAGAAACCTTCATTACAAGAAGATAACTGTCAAAACCAGGAGTGAGTCAGTCAATTTAAAAGTTCCATTCAAGAGGTCCTAGATTGTAATCCATAAAATCAAAGCCTGACAATATTCTTCCCTCAAGTCAGAACCAACAACAAGGAATTCAAAACATCCCTGGAAAATTCTGCTGTTCAGAAGAAAATACAAAAGAAGTGCTTAGAAGACATTTACAGCTTTCTTGGGTATATTTGAGCAGATGAATCAACTCAATCATACAGCATTTACACATACTAGAAACCACTGTGTGTGGACTGACACCAAAATATGGGTTATTTTCCTTTTTTTTCCACATCTTAATTAACCTGGAAGAAAGGGAAGAGAGGATCTTTATTGTAAATTCATGTGAACCTAATGGGAATAATGATAATGTCTGACTCAGTTTAAAAGGTTGAATGATTTCTTTATTATAACTATGTTACAATACATTAATATACTATATAAAGGAAAATAGTAAAACTACATGCTACTTTCTCTACTATATCTAAGTCACAACTCTTGACCCTGTTCTTTAGAGTCTAGACACAGGTGGATTAATTGGCTACTAGACTTAAACAATTTCACTTAATTAGAATCTAATTAAGTAATCACCCTAGGTAAACAATTCTCTAACTACATTCCACTTAGGAAAAACAAGGAGTAGAAACAAATTGTTTTCTCCTTCTTTCTCTCTGTGTACTTTTATGAAGAATCCTGAGACAGAGAAATGTGCTGTCACAGGATCTTGGTTTAACAAATGAAAGTAACAAAGTCATAACATAAAACCAGAAGCTAAATAAATGTTTTCTCTGTTTTCCATACCCATTTGATTTTTGACCTAGCTCATCTTTATAACCAATAAAATGACAGTTCAGAGCTGATCAAAAGGAAAACTCACCTTGAGAATTATAAGTATTTCCTACAAGAGGGCTGACGAGGGACTTCTCCCAAGGACATGTACCAATGGGACAAGGGGGAATGACTTTAAACTGAAGAAAGGCAGGTTTATATTAGATATTGGGAAGAAATTCTTTACTGTGAGGGTGGTGAGGCACTGGAACAGGTTGCCCAGAAAAGGTGTGGATGGCCCATCCCTGGAAGTGTTCAAGGCCAGGTGGGTTGGATCTTTCAGCAACCTGCTCTAGTGGAATATGTCCCTGCCTATGGCTGGGGGGTTGAAATGAGACAATCTTTCAGGTCCCTTCCAACCCAAACCGTTCTATGCAGCTATGAATGCTCTCAAGGGAGGAACTACAACAGAGGGAATATAAGTATTTCAAGCAAAAAAAAGCAGGCTCAATGTTAAATATGTGCAAAATAGGTATTAATTTAGGTTTAAAGCCAAAGGAGGCTTTAGAACCCTCTGAAGATTGATGATCAGACTGGTCAAGAACAGCCTAAGGAGATGGCAATGCAATTGCTGTAGAAATTAAGGACAGAATATAGAATGATGGAACATTAAAGCACAGCAAGGTACTTTATTTATGCCAGGAGATCCATGAAAAGATCACAGCTTCTGCTGCACTAAAGCTGATGAATGTTTTCCAGCTTTCATGAATCAAACTCCTTATTTCATTTCCTTTGCTACAAGTGAGCAAAATAGCAAAAGATCTCCATAGGAACTGGTTAGCTCCACTACTAAAAGAAAAGAATACAAGACAAAATTTCCCCATTTAAACAGATCTACAAATTGTATGCAGCGTGTGCTAGCTGATAAACAGGTATTTCACATGATTGATTCCAAATGCAGGAGTTTCTTTTATAGTTACGGTCACCCAAGATCATCTTACCACTGCATTTTGTTGCAATATGTTTTACAGTTAGAGCTGATAACATAGCTGCCAAATCCAGTTTAATTTCCATAACTCAAAAATGAAAAAGCACAGAGGGAGGAATATATTTGACAGAATGACTAAGACAAAACTGCCTAGAAGAAAAACTGCATGCAAGAGACATCAGAAAAGCAGTATATCAACTTTTCAAGGTGGAGTGACATAGATGGGTTCACAAACCATTTTGGAAACAGTCTATAAGCGTATAATTTTTTTAAAAAGACACACCAGCTGTATTGATTAGCCTTAAGACAACACACTGATGATAGATTTGCAATACCAGCAATTGTTCCATAATTATTGGTTTCTTGTAGCTTTATTGATAATTTCATACCAAATCAGTGCAAAAATCCAATTATTATCAGAGTTGAGAGCATATGAATACAGCTAAATTACACATGTGCTCTGCTTTCACTTATATTAAGCAACTGCCTTCCTACAACAAAGATGTTATTTTTAAAAACTCTTCAAAAAGGCAGTTAGCAACGATGTCAAACATTTTATTCACTTAAGGGAGGAAAAAAGAATTAAAAAGTCTTACTTTTTGTATCCAGCTGAGCACGGTACTTGTCAAATCCCTTGAGTCGAACTCGCTCGCCCAAGAGCTGAAGAAACTCCTCAAAGGCCGGACCTGCTGACTCATTATTATACATTTCCTCTTCTGTGCTTTGCCCAGCTTTGCAGTACATGATACCCACCTTAAGTTGGTAACTTAACTGCAAAAGGAAACAGATTAAAATTTTATGTGTATACCAAGTGATGAAACAACTTATGCACTGAATTCACCTCCCAGGTTTTCATAAATCCATAATTCACAAATGAAAAGATACCTAATATTCGGTCTAATTTCAAATGTTAGTCTAGTTCCAAATACTCTCATTGTTTTCTATTGTAACTACCTCAATGATGGCAGATATAATCTGAAGATGCCAAAATGCTTTCTGAAGTGAAACAAACATGAACGTTTTTATTTCCAAGAGGACAACACCGAAGCTTGCAAATGAATGTCCAACACTGAGCCACATGGCAGGGCTGAGCCACGAACCTGACACTGACTGACTGCTACCACAGCTGCCATCCCATGCTAAGCCTTCCACGCAGACGGATGGGGTTCATCATGTGCTCATTTCTTCAGCAAGTGACCAAATGAAGCCTCTCTCATTTCAAAGAGAAGATAGAAATTATTCACCTTTAGCACATCCACCTGTTAGTAATGATGAAAGACTCCATGACATTCCATTGCTCCTCCCTGACTTAAATATGATGATAATAACACTAAAAACAACTAAACTGAAAAATGCTGGTCATACCTTGAAGGTACTATTTACTAACATAGATCTTCAAATACACTTGTGCTTTTTATTTCCATTTTCCCTCTAACTTGGTAGTTGATGTTCCTAATACAGCAGAAACTGAAGATGTAAATAACATAATTTTCTACCCAACTGTAATTGTGATTCCTCAAAACAAACTGTTTCTACCAATTCCAAACTGATACACACACAAAAAGAGTACACTGGTATCATTTATATCTGGACTCACAGAAGGGAAGAAAGCAGCATCCAGCCATTTACTGCTGTCTCCAAAACCAATTTCACAGGCAGGAACTCCGATTGAAGGAGCACAAGGGAGAGCCTTGGAGTTTATGCATGTAAATCATCCAGTAGAAATGCATCCTTATTGCCCGGTAAATAATCTTTCCTCCCACATATGAATTTTTGCAGAGGCTCTATTTCAAATAAACACTAACCACATGTGCCAGAATGAAATTGTAAGAAAATCTATCACAACTGGCATGAGATTTACAAGTTTCAGCTACACGTTAGTGTGAAGTGAAAACAGTTATTTGCAAGGGCACTGGAAGCAAAGTTATCTGAATATACTGTAATTTGCTCTCAGCAGATTCTATCCCAAGCCATGAGGCAAAGGATTTTGAACTTGCTAGGACCATGTGGACACATCATTAAACTGAAATTCACTAATTTTAACCTATTGCGTTTATGATGGGATAATTTAAAGGCCCTCAGAAGTGGTCCTACTCTGTCACTAAAGAAAGTAAATTTTAAAATTTAAAAACTCTAGAAATTGCTATTTTACTGTATTCTTCCTTTACTACCAAGGATGAATGATGATGAGGATGAAGTATTAGCAGGAGTCATTACATATAGTACGTCACAGTTCTAGGCTGCTTCTTTTTTCCCCACTACAGAATAGCCCTTATTTTATAATCTGAAACACTGACTTGGGTTTTCTATATACGTCCAAATTTCTTATGAAAAAACTCAAGTACAGGACAAAATCATGAACTGGTTTGGGTTGGGAGGACCTTAAGGATCATCTAGTTTCTAAAGTCCTGATGTGGGCAGCATGGACACTTTCTACTAGACCAGGTCTGCTCTACCAGACCAGACTTGCTCAAATGCACATCCAACTTGACTTTTAACACTTTCAGGGATGGGATATGCCCAGCTTGGCAATCTGTTCCAGTGCCTCCTGCTGAGACATGGTGAGAGAGGAGAGAGGAGGGGAGCGAGAAAGGGTGGTGGCACTGCTGCCATTCCTGCTGGAAGAACTGCCATCACTCTCCACACCATCAGTAGCAGGTCCTGTCTTGGACCATTCAGGCATCTGCCGCTCAGATGTGCCTTCTCCAGTCCCACAGAAATAGGATGGATCCAAGTGCTTCATGGAACCACAACACCTTAGCTGTACTGCCAACTGCAATAGCTTCTAGTAATTTCACTTTTAAAAGTTAGGACAAAGCAAATTATTCTCATGAAGCACACTTGCAGTATTTAAACTTCAGCTTTAGGTGAAGGAAATATTTTCAAGGACATAAGCATAAATGGGATATGCAGCACCAATGAGCAAGCAAACAACCGTGTTTTATTACTTTGAAAATGTCAGCCTAAGAAACTAAACAAGGACTATGCAAAGAGCAGGATATGCCCTCTAGCATGTTCCTAGATTTGCTAATTTTTGAAAACAAAAAAGTTTCCTTAAGGACAACACAAGTTGGCATTTCTGAATCAAAAAGCAGATCTGGAGAACAGCATACAGTCCCCATTAACAGACCTCCTTCTGATAAACCTACAGTCCTTAGAAGTGTATTACCTACAAGAAAAAGCTAAAAAAGAAGTTGAAGCATGAATTCTGTTGTGACAAAACTACTAAAGTAGCATCTTCATTTTAATAATCTGAAAATATTTACATTTATATACATGGGAAAAGTGCAAAGTATTTATCTAGCACCCAGTAAAGACAGCAGAAAGTATAGCTTGGATTTAAGCAGTCAGCAAGTTTATATTATGAACCAGGAATTATATTAAGAACCGAGTGACATTTCACAGTATTTCTGTGAATGAAGAATTGCCATAAAGATTAGCTTCAACTGAAATAAATCAGTAATTGCCCTAATATGCAAATTTTTAAATCATATTTGGAAGCAAACTTACAGTAACCTACCATGAGCTCTGCATTCAAGACAAAGATTAGTAGAAGGTGATTAGCAAAGAAGCCAGTGCAGCCCTAGGAAATGATTGGATTGCTGTTTAACACATAACTGTTCAAATGGATGCATTTTAATAAATCCAATAAAAGAACAGCTAGGTGACAAGCAGTGTGGACCATATGTACGAGCAGCAGATGTTACCACTCTAGCAATGTAAGAGGAAGTAGGAACAAGAAACTTTCACAGACACCACCAGTACAAAACTAGGGCAAGAAAAATATTCTCATTCTAGCACTGAATGACATATGCAGATATTGAAAGAGTAGAAGATTCAGAGCTCAGCCATAAGAGTGATATGAAATGCAGAGAAAATATGTTGCAGTGAAAGACTTGAAAAGTGCAATCTGTTTAGTTTATCATAAACAAGACCAACAGATGATATAATCACTGCATACAAAAACCTTTACTGGAAAAAAGATCTCACACCAAAATGACTTTTAAAATGTAGCAGAGAAAAATATCACAAGTCTTCAAGCTAAAGGCAGATAAATTTAAATAAAGAAGTGCAAATTTTTAAATATGAAAACAAGCAACTAATTTAAGACCTCACTCAAATATAAAAAAGACATCTTATTCTAATGAAAACCGATGCATATGCATTTGGCTCAGTGAAGGGACTCCTGGGTGAAATTTAGTGGCTAAGTCAGGCTAAGGTGAATCTATAATCTTAACTCTTAAATTTACAAAACATTTTATCTGCTATATCAAACAGGCACCTATTCATGCTGTAATGAAACAGTGTGACACTCAGCAAGAAGTGAGCAACATTCTGTGCACTTAATTAGTAGAGCAGCTGCTACCCAATTTTTGTTAGCTTAGAATTGAAAAAATGAAGCTTCTAATTAGTACAGAGTGCACTTATCTTTTTTGTTGGAAGTGTCAAACTGTTTCATTACCACAAAAACAGAAAATACTTTGATGCAGATAATAAAAATTCAACTATCACTCGCCCTTAATGATTTTCAAAAGTTTAAGTATTAGAAAGCCATACGATGGGAGCTTAACATGTAGGATTATGAACTAAGGACAACTTAACCTCATAGTTTTGTAAGATGTCATAAAATCAGAGTTGTTTGGGTTGGAAGGGGACCTTAAAGACCATCCAGCTCCAATACCCTGCTATGGGCAGGGACATCTCTCACTAGAACAAGCTACTCACAGCCCCATCCAACCTGGCCTTGAACACCTCCAGTAATGGGGCATCCACAGCTTCTCTGGGCAACCTGTTCCAGCCCTCACCACCCTCAGAGTAAAGAACTTTATTCTTATACCTAATCTAAACCTACTCTCTTTCAGTTTGAAGTTATTTCCCCTTGTCCTGTCACTCTGTGTTCTTGTAAAAAGTCCCTCTCCCTCTTTCTTACAGGCTCTCTTCAGGTACTGGAGGGCCACAATTAGGTCACCCCAAGCCTTCTCTCTTCCAGGATGAACAATCTCAGTTCTCTCAGCCTTTCCCCACTGTCGAGATGTTCTGTCCCTCTAATCATCTTGGTGTCCTCCTCTGAACTCTCTCCAGCAGCCCCATGTCCTTCCAGTGCTGGGACCCCAGAGCTGGTGCAGCCCTGCAGGTGGGCTCTGAGCCGAGCAGAGGGGCAGAATCCCCTCCCTGCCCTGCTGCCCACGCTGCTCTGGATGCAGCCCAGGACACGTTTGGCTCTCTGGGCTGGGAGTGCCCATGGCTGGGTCATGTCCAGCCTCTCATCCACAGCACCCCCAAGTCCTTCTCAGCAGGGCTGCTTTGATCTGTTCAGTCTCCAGCCTGTGACTACCAGAGGTGCAGAATCCAGGTGCAGGACCTTGCCCTTCGTCATCTTAAATCTCATGAGATTCCTGTGGGGCCACTTCTTGAGCTTGTCCAGATCCTTCTAGATGGGATCCCATCATTCAGCCATAGCAACTGCACCACTCATCTTCCTGATTTGCTGAGGGTGCACTCAATCTCTTCATCTGTCACTAATGAAGATTCTAAGTCCCATTATGAACCCAAGATACACCACTCATCCCTGATGTCCACCGTGACTCTGGATGTGACCATCCAACCAATTCCTTATCCATCTAACAGTCCACTCATCAAATCCATCTCTCACCAATTCAGAGAGAAGGACATTGTGGGGTATCATATCCAAGGCTTTACAGAAGTCCAGGAAAACAATACCCATAACACCTCCTTTGTCCATTGATGTCGTTACTCCATCATAGAAGGCCACTGGGTTGGTCAGGCAGGATTTGCCCTTGCTGAAGCTGTGCTGGCTGTCTCAAATCCACCTCCCTGTCCTCCGTGTGCCTTAGCAGAGCTTCTAGGAGGATCTGTTACATGACCTTCCCAGGCACAGAGGGGAAGCTGACAGTGTGATGGCTCCCAGGGAATCTTCCTTTCAACCCTTTATAAACATGGATACGATGTTTCTCCTCTTCCAGTCTCCTGAGATTTCCCCTGACTGCCATCACTTTTCAAATGCTATGGAGAGTGGCTTGGCAACTCTCATCAGCCAATTCCTTCAGGACTCTGGGATGCATCCCACTGTGTCCCCCAGCCTTACTTATGTTCAGGTTCATCAGTTGGCCATGAGCATGATCTTCTCTTACAGTGGGAGGGACCCAGTCCCCATCCTGGGTCCATCCACTCAATAGGCATGGAAGGAGAGGCTGCAAGTGAGGACTGAGGCATGCACACAGCTGAAAAATGTAACTACTGAGGTTTATAATCATAAAATTAACTTGAGTCATGGACTTGCATTCTGCTAAGTCAAAGCTGTAGTGCTAATGAGCCTTGGCCCCATTTTTAAAAGACAAGGAGACTGTCACCTCATTGAAAATTATTCATATGAAGAAACCCTTAGAATATTTTGCCATGTAGTTTGTTCCAGCGGAGAGGAAAAAACAACACCAACAAAACAAGACAAGACAGGCAGCACCCTGGTCATGGTTTAGCCAATGCAGTATTACAGCGAAACATTTAGCATCATGAGAGACTTCTCTTCTTAGTATAACAGCAATAAGAAAAACAGAACTCCTCCTTCCCACAATCTGTGAAAAACAATAATGCAGTCTCTTTTAAAGGAAATTTAAATTAACAACTTGCCATAACATTAATCTAAAACTTTAGGCTACCCAGAGAAATGAACTTGATTTCATACATCCCAAATATTCTGCAGAAGTTGGGGTAAATAAATGCAACATAACTCTTCCCACAGATGACAAGTTTTAGTTTAAATGAGGCATTTCAACAGACTTATGCTAATCATATAAAGCTAAAAGATCACTTTGCAACTCATGGCAATAATCTGACAGATTAAGATTTTTTTTTAAATTCTGTAACTCTGCACTTACCCCTTGCTCATCAAGCTTCATAAGCTGTTCTGTGACTTTTGGAGTATTGAAGGCCAGCCTTAAGCAATGGATATTCAGCTCTGGAACCACATACTCCAGCACTTCTTTTAGGGGAAGTCCCCTGGCTGTACAATGCTTTGCAGTAGAAGGGATAGCATCTTCCAGCACGGAGCCTCTTAATGTCATGAGCTATGCATACAAAGGAAAAACAGCACATATATTGAATTATGCACTGAGACTGACTAGCAATAGCAGTGGAACTAGACATACTATTTTTCCAATTCTTGGTAGAGATCAAGGACATTAAGGAATTTCTGTTAACATAATACATAAAATGTCACTCACTGATAACAATAATCAGACTATTTCAAATTATTCATCAGATTTAAGTTTTACAGGAAACTACTACCTGGAAAAATTAGTATTAGTACAGTATTTCTATACTATAGAGCATCTAAAAGTAAGAAGTACATTTGTCACAACTACTCACTTCCACATATAAAAGTGAAGAAGTTTCCCTTAATTTCCCTCCTCTTTGCTTGCTTCTAGCTAATATAGAAGTTTCTCAAGATTTAACCAAAACAACCTTCAGCATTTCCTCTGTACTGGATGTTATAGAATAACTCACATATATTCTGTGCCTGATAAACACGTAGCATAATTCTGTCAGGAGGTTCCCAGATTATACAGAAATCCATTATCAATGCTGAAAAGCACATACACCCCACATATTCCACCTGGTTTTGCCTGCTCACTTCTAGTTTCTTTTACTGTCTCCCTGGACTGCTTACCTCACTGGTTCTGAATATGATCCGGTAGTTGTACTGAGGTCCATTTTCTTTGATTTCCTCTGGCTTCTCTCTTCTTATACTCACAGCTACTGGACCCAGGTTCTCATCTGCCCCAAAATAGTTCCAGTGTTCTTGTATATGAGAGGGAAAAAAAAAAAAAGAAATCTGTCTTACTTCTTACACTTCAACTATATTTTCATGCTTGATTGTCACACTGGAAATAAACTGTCAGCTTCCTGGAGTCAATAAGAGCATGCCTTCAAGTGGTACCAGGATGTCATTCTTGTGCT
Source organism: Chloebia gouldiae (assembly GCA_003676055.1). NCBI lineage: Eukaryota > Metazoa > Chordata > Aves > Passeriformes > Passeridae > Chloebia > Chloebia gouldiae. The sequence continues at coordinate 29,345,502 of QUSF01000004.1, read as the reverse complement.
TCACTTCTCTTGTGAGCTCCATTTATACAAAAAGGCTGAAATTCAACATGGCAGATCTGCTTAAATAGGCCCAAAACAGGATACACCTCTTACATCTTTTTTTATATTGCCATCTGTTTCGTTCACATTGAACTAAATAAGCACTACCAACTTCCCCCCTTAAAAACAGAGAAGGAAGCCAAATGCACCAAAGTGGGAAACTCAACAACCTATGTTAAAACAGAAATGTCTAACAACTGTACTTAGCAAAGGATATAAATTATTTATTTTAGTTTGACTGCTTTTTGTTTTTTCCATACCCATTACTCAGTTCTAAAGTGGGAAAAAGTGATGAAGCTGAAAAAGAAATTAAAGGCCTGTTCACAGTAAAAATATCAAATCATAGTACCGCAGAAAAATAAATCACAAGAATAGAATTACTAGCATAAATATTGAACAGTAAGCTGTTCAACAACCCTTAAAGTGCTAAGAGTTCAGTTGAAAACCAGTCCAGTGAGGAAGGCAGGAGAGAACACAGGACTGGTAAAATCACTCACTAGCTGAACAGCAGATTCCATGGAACACATTTTTATATTTGTCTAACTATAGACATGTAAAGCCAAACTTTACCTGAAAAGAAGTTAGAAAAACACATTTACAAAAATCAGAGCTCAACAATTTTAGAGATTGGTGTTGAAGGCTCTTCTGTAGAACCTTTTGAGCATTACAAGCTATCTTGACTGATGACAAAAGTATATCACCATTAATGCAGCAACATACAAACAAAGCTGCTGAATTTAAACATACATTCCCTAAAAGAAAATTTAAGAGAAAAGTCAAAAAATAGGAGTCAAGCGTTGTGCAAGAAAAGGAAGTCCCATGTCATCATTTTCCATAAGCTGCATATAGAAATGAATTTATACGTGCACATATAGATTAATTGTTATTCTTAAAACAACAATTTTTAGTAAGAACTTTAGGAGCAGTCTAATATGAGCTACTCTACTACAGGGATAAAATGTAAAGTATTTTAACGTCATCAAGAACTGCACCTTTAAAGATAATAAAAACAGATATTGAAATACACTCCATGTAAAGTGAATGGTAATCATTTTCCCAATTAATAATATGGTTAAAAATTTAGGAGCCTCAATTTTTACTCTAATTCTTTTAAATCTTATACTTACTGATTTTTACAAAATCTCCCTCCAACATACTCACACAGCTGTTCAGCACTTTAAGCCCTTGGGGGTTCTACTCAAGTCACCAGTGTCTGGTATTTTATTATCCTTCACTCAGTGTTTTCTGTTTAAGATTTCAGAGCATGCAAGAGCATTACAGACATGCTTGCAGCATTAGAAGACTTGCTTTCTACCAAATTTGTCTGCAAGTTCTGAAAACCTAATACTCTAAACAAAAATAATTAATATTCAAAATTATTTCAGTATTTTGTGAAATAATCTGTAAATATTGTCAATAAACTTTGGGTGGCTGAACTGTGAGTGAGAAAATTACTAATAAATTAGATTATCTATATAACCCTAATTACATTTTCATACCAGTCCACAGATATGAGCCCTGTAAATGCTAGAGATGTTCTGTTGTTCAAAATTTCAAACTATCTTACTTGCACCCTAGCCCTTCTGTCTCCTGCATTAAGTAGCTTCGCTTTTCATCAGGAGGTTCATATGTCACCAAACAGTTTATGGCAGACAAGGTCAATGCAGAAGCAGCAGTCTTGGAGGAAGTTAGATTAATTTTTGAACCAGCATATTACACAGCTTCCAAAAACGTGAGGTAACTTGGCCATCTCTACACTAAACTGCTTTTAGTGACTTCAAACCAGTGATGGGGCTTTGCTTTTATGATTGAAAAACTTAAATAAAATAGATAGAGAGATCATGCATACTAGAAGGGTCCAAACAATTCATTAGTTTTCTGTATTGACAGCCAAACAGATGGTAAAACTTGTGTACCCTGCAACCACTGTAGCCTGCAATTCAGATAGAAATTTTTCTCAGGAAAAATTATTCTACATCTTGAAAACGCGTTTAAGAAGGGTAGCAAGAGGAATTTTTGAAACTGCATACACATACACAAAATACACATACACTTCTGCATAATTTCATTAAGCTTTTTAGTTAGCTCCTACTGCTTTGCAAAAATGCTTGTAGTGTGGAACTTTACACTTCTCTAAGAGGAAACATCTTTTATTCTCTTTTTCTTCAGTCTGCACAGTGTCTTTCTTGCTCTCCTTTGCACATCCTTCACCCTCTCCTCTCCACACATTTACTATTGGTTTGTTCATTTTTTACCTTCATCTTCATTCTTCCTCCTCCCCTAAACCCCATCTCTGTATTCATTCTGCAAGCTACAATATATATCCCTGTATCTGACTACTTTTCTTTCTGGTATACTTCCTTCTACCTCTATCTGATTTTCCCTTAAATTCTCAATCTCCTTACATCCAACAATTTTCTCTTTCCAGTGCAAGAAAAGAAGTAGCAGGATTAAAGTGCAAAAAGCTTAATAAGCAGTGTAAAGGGAGCTAATTAATTGTTTTACTGGGAAAATAAAGACCGTGTCACAATTATAACTCGGGAACTTCATGTCAAACATGAATACCATAGAAGACAGCTTATTTCTCCACACCACACAGAAACTAACTGGAAACAACAGTTCTCAAGCTTGACATTTAATCTAAACAACTATTGAAAAATCATTTAATTAACAGACAATCAGGACAACTAGCAGCAGCCATAAATTAATTTATAAATCCATACTGAAAAATAAATAATGACTTGATTGTAGCTGGTCATTAAAATAAACAATACATACTTTTAAAAACAGTTAAATATCTATCATGTAACTTAAAAGATACTTCCTGTGAAAGAACCAAATTTTGCTGGCAGATATTTATGACCTTCCTTTGCAAAGAAAATCCAAGTAAATAGACTTGATTTTAACTGAAAAAGTTCTTTTGTGCTTTCATCATATTTCTCTTTAGATATCATGTCCAACTGATATTCTGTGTAATCAGACTAGAAATAAAAACCCCAAACATTTCTGTTCTGAATCAAACTCTCATCAAGCATTTTCCTCTAATCCTAGCTCAGCATTTACAATACTGAAAACCCTGCCCAGTACTTCTCTGGAGACAGAAGGGCAGGCAGCATTTTGGGAGCTTTGCAAGCCTAGCTACATACTTGAAAGGCACCAACTCCTGGGCAGAACATGCAGCAATTTAAAGCATTAGGGAAAAGGGTATTTTTACTGGCTGCCAACAGTTAAAGGAAAGCCGACCAACAGCTCATTTGTTATAAAACCAGTTCAGGAAACTATTTACTTCTCAGTCAAGTCTTTCATTCTAAGCCAGTAACTAACGTTTGTCCTAAATGGCAACATTAGCAACTACTGCATGAGGAGAATGGAAGCCAAACAGATGCTCTTGGTTCTTTCCATGAGAACTGTAATTCCCAGACTAAATTATGGGGACAGAAAACAGAGTGACTGCTCCTCTGGAGTGACATACTCTCTTTCCTGAACTGCACTCAGACAAGCTGACAGAAACGAATTTTTCTCTCTGTGTGATTTTAATATTGATTTCACATAAGTCTTTAATAAACATGTCACAAATTGGTTCTTGCGCTGGCTTCGCCCTCCCTCTGTTTTATGCACAGCGTAACTTATAAATGTCTAGACTTCAAATTTTTAGTTAAGTCCTTCTATCAAATATACCTTTTAAAACACACCAATATTTAACCACCTTGTAAATCCATCTTGGGCATCATAAGACAAACATTCATTTCTTACAGAAATAAATATTTCCATGTGAGTTAATTGTTCATGAGCTTCTATTAGTGAACTGAGGGAAGAGACTGAAATTCATAAGATCTTGCAAGGTTCATTTCTCTCCACTGAGTGAAAAGGGAGTCTGCACAATTGGTTCAGATAAGAAGTGGAGAAACTGAATTCAGCTTAGGGAAGTTCCATTATTATGAAGTTCTCTTCACAATATCTTTTTCTAAGTATCATTTTTCTAATATCCCTTAAACTGTCTCCACCAGTATTTTCAAATTTAGAAGTCTGGACACCAGGCCAGAATACTTTTTTACAAATTCAACTACTTTGTAGAGGGACCAATTTCCTTTACATACAAAAACTCATCCATTTGCATTCATTAAACTTCTACAAGATTCATCTATAAATGTCACATGCAAATATTTTACACTAACTAGATTAAAATATTTGAATTAATTTGGACCATGTTAGTAATACTGGAAGCTCACTTATCATTCGTCCATACACTGCTAAAACTTGAGATGGCTCCATCATCTAGGTAACAGTACCCATAAAAAATAAGCTATTGGTTTCATATAATTAAAGACTTCAGCTGAGTCACCATCAGTATTTCACAAAATTACTTGAAGAAATTAAAAGGACCTATATGAATTCATCCTTTTTTTTAAGACACAAGATGAACTATGTTTTTTTTTTCTTTTATGTAACAAGACCTATTTTTCATGAAATCATGCTGACTGGCATCATTGATGATTTTTAACTTGCAGTCCTTTATTGATATAGTCCCAAATTACCTTGTTTTTTCCAGTTGGAATGAAAACCAACTCAGTTTACAATTCTCTGGAACACTACTTTTTATTCTTTGCAAGCTCTAGGGTTATTATGTGCTCTCCATGTCCATGAAATTTTCCTGGTTTGAGATCTTTAAAAGGTATTGTTCAAATCAGACTTCATCTAGGAATACTTCTAAGACTATAAAATTATACAAAGCCTACTGACTTGATGAGCTGATCCTACTGAAACTGTCTTTTGGCACAGTCTGTTCCATTCATAACATCATAAAAATCCAACCTACTCCTCCAGAAAAAAAAAAATTCTGCATCATTGCTTCATGTTACATAAAAAAATCACTTACAACTGACTTCCCAAACTTTTATTCCCCATTATGATGCTTCAAGTTTTATCACTATCCCACCTCATCAGCTTAGTCTAAAGTTTGCTCACAGAATGATGATAGTCTGGGTGGTCAATAAAACTTGTTTTGTACTTGTAGAAAATTGGGGTTTGGGGTATCTAATGAGGCTTCTGAAGTACAGCTTTTAAGATAAAAATCTCTGGAAGAAACAACACCCCTGGTCTGGACTCTGCTGGACTGAACACAAGAAAAGTGAATTTAAAACCCCATTTTATTGCTTAAGGGGAAAAAAAAAATCACAGCTGCTTCTCCCCATCCAATCCTACTCCATTACATACATTTTTATATCTGGCTGCCCCTCACCAGTACCCTTACATTACATTGATTTTATCAATTCTTCCTAATTACATCTAAAAAAAATGGAAACGTAATGGTAACTGGAACTATAGTAGCATAAGGGTTTGGTTCCCCTTAAAGAGAAGGCAAACCAATAAATTGGTTTTGTCTAAGGGCTGAAATTCCACTCTCACCTCCTTCCTCCTCCGCTGTTCACTTCCATCCCTTACCTGGCTGCATGGCTTTGGCACTTCTCTGACTGCAAGGAAAGATAATATCCCCCACCAGAACTGGAGAGAAACAACCAAGCAGTAAACTCTAAATATATCATGATGGCAAGAATTCTGCTTGCTTGTTCAGTAAACTCAGCTGGTTTATCAAGTTCTCTGAAAACAAGAGAACTGGTACAAGGAGGAGGGAGGAAAAATGTTGCCCCTCTTAGTGCCGAAATGTTGAAAATCAGGTCAGCTGCAACGTGAAACTTTAGTTGCCGATTGCAAAACTCACCAGACTGATAAGAAATCAAATTGTTCCAGAGGGAGACAGAGAGGAAGATAATCCCCAAGGTCACAAACCTGAGGCTCTCACCTCCAAACATACCTTATCCTATATCACACATCTAGCTTACTTTTCCCAGGAAATCATTATTTTTCGTGCCTCCTATGTCTCCAAAGGATATGGATCAGCACTCTCAAAAACACGGAGCAAAGGCTACTTCTCAGCCATAGAAAGGATGCAGAAAGAGGAGACTATGGAAAGAGTAAGAAGAGCCACCTAAACAATGGACAATGGGAGAAGAGGTGAGAGATGGGCATATTTTGAAGACTATAGAAAAATGGGAAATGAGAGTACTAGCAATAACATGCAGTTTAGGAAGCTTAAGCTTTTTCTTTTAAGACCATCAATTTAATTCTAACACCTGTTAGAATCCCTGTTGCTTTTATATGTGAGAAACAAGCTCTTTTGACCTGCATTCACTGAAGAGAAGAAACCCAATCCTGATCATTGGAAGGTAAGGATCAGGCATTCTCCAGGTCAGTCATCAGACCAGCTCCATCCATCAGGAAATACACACAACCCTGCAGACTTTTTTAAAGGACCTTGGTCTGCAATCCTTTTTGATCATTTTCAGAATCATAAGGAACAGAGGGAGATCTGCACCTCCCAGTACCAGTATTATTCTGACTGAGGGGACAGAGAGGGGGAGTATCTGGATAATGTTGGGGCTTGCTCTTTTCTATAAGTCAAAAGGCTTTGATCTGTTGCTTTAGGGTTTTTTCTCCCTCCCATGTACATCTAATTATAATCCTTGGTTTCAGGGCAGAACCATGTGACAAGAGATATACTGGTTATTCAGATATAGTGTTGGCATTGAAACACAGGCATTTGTGTGTGTATATAAAGTTATATCTATACATGTCTTCATTTCTGTATTATTCATTTTGAAAAATTTTGAAATGGATTTTTAAGTTAATTAGTATGTCCAAAGATTATTGCAAATGCTACCTGTCTAAGATGCACATTCCATTAAATCCTCAGTAAATCACCTCCTGGCACACTGGGAAAAAAGTCCTCGTATTTTAGGATTTTCTTGTTTCAATCTTTCAAGTGTCAACCCCTGCCCACTCCTATGGATATCCAAAGCTGTGTTTCAAGACATTCATATTTTGTAGCCAAAATCACATCTATCAGCAATAAAAATCTTCAACATTCTTATATTCCAACATTCTGAAAGACTATTAGATATAGCACATACCATCAGTAAAATACCCTATTGAAGAAATCCCTAATTCTTGCACATACTATTAAGTATCAACTGGATTTTGCATGTTTAGAAAACAAAGTCATTCTTAAAACTCAAGGATAAATACAATTTACCTACCTTTCTGGTAGAAGAATTTTCGATAATAATATGCACCAAGGTCTACATGTTCAACGATGTATCTTTTCACTCTGTCTAGATGTAAAATCAGATTCTCCTTGGGAACTTCCAGAACTGCAACTCCAGCATTTGTGCAATGAGAACTCAGAGTCGACTCAAATGAGGCACTTTCACACCCACTGAAGGAACCTGAATTAGATTTGGAAAGGCTGATCTTCCTTTCCCCTTCCCCACCAATCTCATTACGAAAATAAGGACAACTCATCACTAGTTCATTGCTTTTATCGTCCCCCTGGTCCATATTAAGATTTCCTTTTGAATTCAGGTCTTCAGTGCTGCCCATTGGAGAATTGAAACTTGCAGAATGGGACAAGGGTCCGGAGACAAGTGATGCTACAGCAGCAGCAGATGCACCTGTCGTTGTGTTCCTTCTTTTAATAACATTATGCCTGTTGATTGCTGCTTCATTTAAATCAAATAAAATACTCTGCACATCATAATGAGCAAAACACTTCGGACAAGTCCAAGGCTTAATGCTATCTTCTGACCTGTTATCTTCAAGATCTGAAGACTTCCCAAGTTCCCCTTCACCTTTGGCATTGCGCAGCTTACGAAAAATAGATGAATCTCCTGTCTCAGATTTTGAGCGTCTCTTGAGTGGCTTCTCCCTTTCCTTAAAGAGTCTCAGGTTTTCCCTTTGAGTAATAGGTCCATCTATCACATCTAGAGAGAATCCTGAACCCTTGCTTCCACTGGCAATCAGAAGCTCACCAAGTTTAGTTGAGCCTGGGCTTCTCTGATCAGACTTTTCATCTTTATAGCCCTTCAGTAAGTCAAAAAAACTTTCCCCTGAAGTTCCCTGCTTGTCTATGGAAGATGTGCTACCATACTCTCTGTGCAGAGATGGTCCAGATTTAAATGTGGGTGAAATACATTCATCAAAACTATCCACATCAAGCTCACTTATGGTGATGTCACTGTTGCTGCGCTGTCGTATTCTGCGAAGAGCTTTCCTTGGGGAACTGGGATAGCCATCGGGTGTAAGAAACCTAGAGTCTAGATTTTCAGATTGTCTGGTCTTGTTTTTAAGTGTGCTCTGGATGCTCTTTAACATGACAGAATCACTAGCATTCAGGTTAACAGAACTTCCCTGACTCCCAGGACTGCTTTTAGAAGACATGCTGTCAAGGCAACTTGATGTGTCAATATCTTGACTAGATCTGCTTGTCTCCTTGATGTTCTCCTTCCTCGGGGGCCAATCAGCAATCCTTGCCCTGACCCCCATTTTAGGGACTCCAGGGGTAGAGGTAACGTGATGGGAACTCTCATTGCGAGGAGGTCCAACTGGCGCCATGACTGCAGACCCTAAGCTGCCATTCTGTGACCTAAAGCGCCTCATGTAGAAGTCATCCGAGTGGACTTTTGAGGTGCCATCTGTTCCAACTGATACTCCGGTGGCAACAGCCCTTTCGGTCTGGGACCGCTTCAAGCTGGTCATGGTCTTTCTGTATGTTGAACCTTAGTAAGTTCCAAAAAAAACCACAGTCATTTCTGCTTTTTAAATGCACAGTTCTCTTCTGGAGAATAGTCTCCAAAATATACAATGGTTGCATGAGATCTTAATCATGGACATTTAAGGACACAATTAAATGCAGAATGTCCAGAAAATTCAGATATTCAGTAGGTTTTGATAAGCAGTAATTTCCTTTAACTTCTGCATTTTAAGAAGCAGCCATACTCCAATACATTCAAATAGTTTTAACGTCACTCATGCTCCAAAATGTCAGAGGTTTAATTGAATCTCTTATGCTTCTTCTAAGCCTAGAACAAAAAAAAAAAAAAGAGAGAGAAAATCATTAATTCTTTAATATAGAAAGTTTTTGGTAACTGACACTATCAAAGTAATTATTACATATAATTAATATTTTAAAGAAACATGTTTTTAAATCACATTGATCATTATCTCAAAAACGCAGTGCTGTGTTACATGGTGGCAAGGAGTCTTCTAGGTATTGTTGGGTTGCCTTCTGAAAAATGACTGCTGGGTTCTGATTCCAACAAATACAAATTTTTCCTTCTGAATTGATTAGTGGTACTTTTTAGTTGGGTTAGTGAACAGTGTTACAAAGCACAAGTAGGGAGATTCTCAGCTAAGGATACATACAGCATACATCTCCCAGAGAAATTATGTAAGAGCCAGATCACTTTAAAGAATTTACCATTTACAAGTCATACATCCTTGGTTGCCATTAGGTATTAACACTACCTATTCAACTTTACGATTAATTTAAATATCTGGTATGTTAACTTAAAAAAAAAGGAAGCTAATTAGCAAAAAGTGTACAAAATTGTAAGAGAGAATGGTTGTCAAGAACATTTATTTTGTGCTTTGCACAGCCTTATTTGCAGATTAGCTGCATAGTCCAGAATGCATGTATTACCTCTGACCAGAGTTTACAACATATAGAAAGGTTAAAACTAAACAGAAACACATACTTTAAGTAACTTGATATGAAAAGTTTCATTTATTTCCCCGGCTAATAAAATTTTGTCTACCACAGCTCCTGTATTATTCCAGCTTCACAAAGTCACAGAAATTAAATGCTTTCCCATACCTCATCAGTACAGAAGTGATTACAAAGCCTTTAGCACATTGCCCTTTGAGGAGCTAAAAAAACAAACCACAAATACATCCTTGCTGGTAGAAGACAAAAGCATGGGATTGTTAAGATAAAATCTTGCCTTGCTGTGTGCATCCTTTAACACAAAGAAGCTAATCATTTTCAAAGGCTGAACCAATCACACAAAATGTGTCCTTTGAATATTCGTCAAATCTGTGCAGAGACACTGCTGAACCAGCGCTGCATTGACAATACAGTATTGTCTAAAATCAAGGCTTCCTGATGCTTCCAGAGAAACCTGCACTTTCTGTAGTCTCAGAACTACAGTACTTTGCACCACTAGGGCAATTTATGCCTCCAAAGGCATCATATTTAAATTTCACTTACCATAAAAAGCATCTCTTTAAAATAGCTGCTCTTAATATAAAGCTCAGCACATAAGGAATACTTAAAATGCAAGCTGACTGCATCACACATAACAAGAACAGTGCGAGTCACCCCAGGTACTACTGTATTTGCACAGGCATTTACATAAATGCAGCTCTTCTCCTTGTAAATGCTGCTACAATCTTAGAATCATGGAATACTTTGAGTTTGAAGGGACCTTAAAGATCACCCAGTTCCAACAACCCTGCCACAGGCAGGGATGCCACCCAGCAGATCAGTTCTTGAATACCTCCAGAGATGGGTCATCTACAACTCCTCTGGGCAGCCTGTTCCAGTGCCTCAGCACCCTCACAGGAAAGAACTTTTTACCATTTAATTTAAATCTTTATTTTTTTGCATTTAAAACTGTTCCCCCTTGTGCTATCCCTATTTCCTCAGGTAAAAAGTCTCCATCCTTTTCAAAGCCTTCTTTAAGCACTGTAAGGTTGCAATAATGTCTCCTCACATCCTTCTCTTCTCCAGGCTGAACAATCCCAGCTCTCTCAATCTGTCTTCTCAGAAGAGTTGTTCAAGCCCTCTTATCATCTTTATGGCCTTTCTCTGGACCTGCTCTAACAGAGCCACATGTTTCTTGTCGCGAAGGATCCAGCCCTGGATGCACTTCTCCAGGTGGGGTCTAATAAGGACAGAATACAGGGGAGACTGAAACCCCTGGTCCTGCTGCGTTTGACGCAGCCCAAGATATGGCTGGATTTCTGCACTTGCAGCATTGTTGATTTCTGTACAGCTTTTTGTCCACCAGCACCCCTGAGTCCTTCTCCATGGGGTTGGTCTCAAAAAGTTCATCTCCCAGACTGTACTCATGTCTAGGATTGCCCTGACCCAGGTGCAGCACCTTACAATTGGACCTGTTGAACCTCATTAGGTTCTCACAGACCCGCTCCTTCAGCTTGCCAGTGTCTTCCTAGATGGCATCCCTTCTTTCCATCCTGCCACCTGCAGCACTCAGCTCTGTGCTGTCAATAATATTGCTGAAATAACATGTTTTTTTCTAGTTAAATAATTCGAATAACTTTAGAAATTCAGTCAACCCATGCCGCTGTTTCAAAACTACTGAATATTCAGCTATAACTTTTTACAATTTTTAAACACTCTCCAACCTAAGAACTAATGAGGCTGGTGAAACAACTTTGTGCACTATCAGATCAAGAAAGAGAAAATGCAAACACTGTATGCCATGATATAACCTAATCTTCTACCCATACTTTTCAACAGAGAGTGTTTAAGCACTATTAACTTCTATGAAATGGCAACACTTCATAGCACTTCCTAAAGATATATACAGGCCTGCTTTTATAGGCAGGACAGAAGGAAAATAGAATGCAAAATTGGTAAGGATTTAGGGCAGGAGAATGCCAGGCTGAAAGGGATTGTAAAGGAGAAGCCAAGCTGAAGGTTGAACATAAAACATGCAGGAGTAGAAGCATCCACTACCACAAGCTGCTCTTCACAGTCTGCAGTGAAAGCCAAGATTTGTCCCTCTCTGTTCCCCTTCCACCAACAATATCTCTGAAACCAAAGTATATACCTCCTCCCCCGAAAATGCTAGAACTACTGAAACAGATCACCCAGTAGTACAGGTTTCTCATTAACTTCAGGGCATAAGTTCACACAGCAACTCTTAACAATTCCCAAGCTTGGTGATGGCCATATAAATATCCAAACACCATCAGTTTACCCTACCTCCCCAAATTATATGTTTTCCTCTAAAAATTTTCAGGACAACAATCCTAAAGATACAGATACACAAACACATCTATAATCATGTGAAAATATATAACTAAGTGGTCTATGTAACTTACTCTTGACCTGTTGTATGCATGGTTTTGTCATTAGCTACATGACTACACAGTTTATTTTCCAAAGGAAATTCTCTTTTCCTGACTCAGCTTTACACATGTCTCACTCAGGGGACCAGCTGTTTCACATTCTGCAGGTTTTTGCAGCTGTCCTCCTTCATCTGCTGTAGCAGCTGGAATACAGGCCGTAAATGATTACAGTAATAGTTAATATCATACTCTGAAAAAAATTAACTCCACTGTTGACTGTGTCTATATGAATTAAATCACTATTAAGTAAAATTTTTTTGAGAGTGCAACCACCTGTCTGTGTTTATCTCTCCAGACCTTCCCAGCCTGGTGTCTAATTCAAGACCTAACAGTCTGGTGTAAAAGGTTTGATTAGTTTCAATCAAAATAAAGTGAAAACATTACATTTGATAACATCAAAAATTCCTAAAGCACGGGTCCTGGGTACCCTGGTTATCAGCTTTAATGAAAATAAACAACAACAGTAATCTGTATTTTAACCTTTTCTAGTATTCATTATTTGCAAAACATGACCGCATCAGAGACAGAGCAGTAACAGGTGCTATTTTGAACAGAAAAATCTGCGAGAACTTAAACATTAAATCATAAACACAGAATATGCAATATATTAAAATTAGTTACAAGATCGGCAGTATGGTACCTACTTCTAAAGCCAAGAGCAGAATTTGTTACCATTTCAATACAGAAAAAATACAACTTGAGGTAGAGCTATGAATATCTATGCAAACAGAATATGGTGAGGACAAACTCGATAACCATGAAAATGTACTTTTTTCCAATTAATCTCAACTTACTAAGGAGGCAAACAAAATCATCAGATGAGCAGCTACATACAAAAAGCTGTAAATGAAAACCACATGCAAAAACTACTGAAAGGGTACATGAAAATTTAGTACTGATTATATCAATTGAAAACCTGAATAGAGAGTTAAGAGAATAATCATAAAGCCAATTACCTGCTTATCAGATTGCATGCAATAATTAGTAAAGCAGTCCAAGTATCTGTTCAAAATAGGTCTCAGATCCTTAGGAGAAATTTTACTCATAGGTTTTTACCAGTACCAGATGACTAAGTATCTAATCTCAACTCAAAATGAGCATAAACCTATCTTCATCCTTTTCCTTTCTATTTATACCTTTTAAAATCACTTTGCTGTCTCCTTCAAAGCCAAAGTTTCAGGTGTGGGACTAAGAACCACTCTTATAAAAGGACCCTGTTGATGAACTCCAGGATGGTTTTGCAGAGTCCATCATTCATAAAAGGCAGGGAAGTCAAGGATCTTGATTTCTTATTTGTCATGCCTGAAGTCAGACACTCAGAAAAATGAAGACCTACCAGTCAAGATTTCTAGAGAGCTCTGGAATACAAAGTGGCAAACATAAGCAGTTGACCAAAAAGAAATACCTCACTCAAAGCAGTTCATGATAGTAAAAAAACTCTCAACTACTGCACAGTAATCAGTTTCTATCTTGGATCCAGTTAGATAAAGAAGATAATTCAACAACTAGTTGTTAAGCTGAATGGAGGAAAGGAGCTCCTGCCTGACACATCAATTCAGATACCTCGTATTACAGTTTTTAGCTTTAGTTATGTAGAATCATGCTCTTTTTCTCTGTAAAGTAGTACTTCACCCACAACTGAGTCCTACTTGACAAGATTAAGCAATTTCTCTTATCTGCTGAGAACATGATGAGACTGGATTCTGGAATCACAGGTGCTAATGATCCTAATAATATGATGTTGACAGAGATAGATTTGGGGGCACCAAATTAGTCATGACTCCTAGCGTTCCAAAGGAAAGACTTCATTCTTCACCATCAGCCCTCATTATAAAGTGCATTTTAAAATTATAAATTTGGAAATGAGTGAATCAGTTTCAGCTTTTAGGAAAGTCTCGCTTTTGCCACGCCTCCATACCAAAGACCTGCTCCACTCCAAACAGTAAAACATAGTAGAGGGTGGTAAATTCAACATATTACCAGGGATACTTCAAAATCACCAAAACTGTAGGATAAGGTGATCAGAATAACATCTTACAGAAAGTAGTTGTTAAAAATTGAAATCTTCTCTGTCCCATGAGGCTTACTAAAATACAGGCAATTTAGGAAATGCAGTGCAACACACACATTATTGGCAGCAATCCTTGCTAACTTTTACTGGGAAAAGATATGTCATCAGCATAAGCTCCTGAAAAGCAGAAGCTCCTCTAAAACTAGAAAAATAAATGAGAACAAGGAAAAACATTTCATATATGAAAGCTTATCTATTTGTGTCACAAATTCTTACCTGAATTATAACAGATCAAACCTCAGGAGGGAATATTAATTTATCACCCAATTAAGTTATTATTGTACAAAATAATGTCTAATAGCATAAAATTAATTCCTCAAAGGAGAAAAATTCAATTTAGCCTTTTGAAATACTTTATCTGGTTACCTATTATTAACTTTATCCTTTTCTTCCCAGGATTATTTCCATCATTGTAACTGCAGGAAAGCTAATATTTTCATCAATATGCCAATTTATCTTTTTCAGCTTCCAAGTTTTGTATTACTATACTGCTAAGCTCTTGAAAGCATACTGATGTATCAGTGTAAAGAACATCTAAGAGTGCAGATAAACAAAAAGTAAAAATAAACTCCCCCTAATAAAAGTAGGTTAAAACAAAAGGTTTAAAGAAAAGTTAACTGTTTATTTAGATACTGATCTTATAAGATAAAACAAACAATTAGTAAACAACAGATTTTATAAGAAAGCAAGAATTAATTTTCAGCAACTCTTCATGCTTATATGTTTTCCATTCTTTTCATTTTGCTCTTAGACTATCAGCTTCATACTTTGCCTGCAATCATTTCACTCACAAACATGTAATCCCATTTACAAGCCAAACTCTGGTATCCTTTCAGTGGAACACTGAAATAGGCTTCAAAATCAGTAATGTATCAATTTCCAAAAGGATTCTAAAATTATTGCCACTAGCAACCACCTAGATCACTGTTAGAGTGGTATTGATGGATTACTGCATGCTGCATTTCTCCCATATATTCCATCCCAAAGTGGGATTCTGAATGGTGGGTGCAATCTTCTTTTTGGAACCACATTTTGTGTTTTCTGAAGCCTACTCTATCCATAGAAGCAAACACAAAATGACAACCAGATGCAATAACATTTTTCTTCAGACAATTAAACTGTTCACATAGAAGGCATGGCAACGGATTCAGTAAGTCACATATTTTTAGAGCAGTGCTTATGGCAACCCCTCCCAGTGCTTCAATGTAACAGAACCTCCTAAACTAAAAAGGCTGTGGTCTTTGTCCAAGGAAGATGTTTATTTACTAGTTTGATTTCATTCAGAGTTAAAGACGGGGTCATCCCACAGACCAAAAAAGAAAACCATCTTAGATTACCATTTGACACACATGCTATGTAAATCTAACCTTGTGAGGAAACATAAACCCACTGGAATTTAAAAAAAAGCTTTCAGGCTTCTCTTATATAACATAAGAAGGCATGGCATCAGAGATCCCTGGGGATAATTCACTTTCCTGTTTTTGATAAAACACATATAAAAAGCTTTTTGTCCTCGACAAGCACATTTACTTTCTAAATATATGCACTACTTATGTATTTTCAAAAATAACATATTCATGAATATAAAGGAATAAAGAGTTCAATCTCCTCATAGGATTGTATATAGCTTTTTCGGTTAATCTTCCTTTAAAATGTCATTTACAATTAAGACTAAAAGAAACACAGTTTTAAGTAAGACTTCACCAGTTTTGGGGGCATGAAAATACATCAGAAAAATACCGATGGGACCATACAACTAACAGGAATTTAAGAGCACTAGGTGTTCTATCACCAGGTTACAAAGATGAGTGTGTCACATCCATTACCAATATCACCTCAAAAAATGCAAAGGATGGCTGAAGTTTTCAGTGTGAAATGCAAAAGAATGACATATAAACCTGCAAACAGCTCCAAAAACCTAGCAGGGAACAGAGTACAACTACAGAAACCTTGTACTCTGCTAAATTAACAAACATTACAACGGCATTCCCGTTTTCCGTATGAGAACATACACAAAAACATGAGGCAAAAGCTAGACTGGTAGTACATAAACTATTATTCTACAGCTAAACTATTTCAAGTACTAATAATTATGAATAAAACAATGTAGAAAGCGACAAAAGCCTGCGTGCGAACACATGTGGTTACTCAGCAGAAATCTGCATCCTGCATGATTGCAACATTTATGGTTTAGAAAACAATAAAGGTAGACATAAATACTTCAGTTGATTCATTTCTTGTGAATGGTGTGCTATGAGTGGGTGTTCAGGCTGGATTTCACAGGACTTAGAAGAACTCTTCATATGCAGAAAATCAAGAAAGGTTACTTGGAAAATCTCTCAGCAGTGACCAAGAGGTAGATGAGATCTTTAGATCTGATGATGTGGGTAGATTACGTTCTACAGTCCTATCACAGACTATATGGTCAAAGCAACTGAGAGCATCCAAGTAGACAGCACTTCTGTTTTAAAGACAGCCATACCAGTCACTCACTGAGGGCAGAGAGTTATCTCCAGCACTGGAACAGGAAAATATTACCTACTTGGCCACCTACATCGACTCTTCAGGAGTGACGGTGAAAGTCTGTGCACAACTCATTGTGTGAAGCAACCTACACCAAATTGCAATACCAGGCAGAAGCAAATAAGCAATTCAAGTCAGGAATCCAGACAGTCAAGCTGGCAAATCAGGATACAAACTGAGAAGAGCAAGCAAGGTGGCAATGACATCTAAAAACACACTTTGCAATTTAAATAGAAATCAGTCTATTACAAGCACACATATGCCAGCAGTACTGGCACTTCATCCATATATTCTTACACCTAAGAAGAAAATTTAGGTGGATGGTTGAATACCACCAGTTGTCTCAAAGCATTAGTAAACTTGTGCATGTTTGACCTGCCCACCTGTCCATGCAGGTCTTTTATCAACTGCCTTTCTAGCCCAAGACCCAAATTACTCCTCACAAGATTTATTCACTTTTCTCCAAGTTGGGCTACAACAACTCACAGATACCACAAAATGAAGCCTCCCGCCAAACATCCCAAATATAGTCCAGCATGCTTATTTGAGATTTTTTTCATCATAATCTAAGGAAGTATGATGGAAAAATCTTTTTGCTTTATGTGATTTTTTTTTTCCTCCAGTCATGGTCAGTAAAAGGAAATATCTACATCTGTTCCTGGTTTACATGCATGAAAAACATTTTATAAAATGAAAACAGATTTGAAATAATTTAAATTCCAATACTAAACCTTCAAAAGTAAATTACCTAGAGAAAGTACATGTGTGGGTGTATTCCTGTTTCACTGCATCAACAGCCTTAATCAGGCTTGCATACTATTTCTGATTATGGTTCATTATATAAAATCACATTGATAACACTTCAGCAAGAACGTTCCTTAACCCTTAGTCAAAAAGGAAATATCATTGCACCAGTTTTCACCCTTGCCGTCTGTGTTTGGGAGTGACTTTCTCCAGCCACCCCTGACCTTGTGGAAGCCATAACAGACAACTGTAAACCACAGGAATCTCCTTGAACTCTCCATAAGTGAAATGGCTGCAGCTCCTCCTTGTGCTGCTCCACGTGCTCCTGCAACCCACAAGTCCTTGGAGATCCTCCCCAAAAAGCACACTTTGAAGACTGATGTACTTCCCTGCTCATGTGAAGTCAAAATTATTCCAATTGCATCAACTGGAGCCACCAATCTCCTGCTCACAAACTGCAGGCCCTGCTCAGAGTTCCAAGAAGTAGTTAGGAATACAAACACTACTTTGAAGCCCAATGTGCCTTTTTTGATTTGCAGGGCTGCATTTTCTTAAGCATGTGTAGTTTCTTATTTGGTTTTTTGTCTATTCTTCTATTATTCCAAAATAGGGATTTTATCAATATAATGTATTTTCTGTTAGTCAAATCAGTATCTAGAAAATACCATCAATTGTGAAGAATAACTTATAATTTCTTGGCAGAATTTCTCCACAACCTGCTTGTTAAATTTCAAGATAAGTCTTGATTTCACCCTGTAAAGACTCGATGATTTTATACATTGAGAAACTTTGCTCAGTGATAACATCACTATTAAAAGCAATTCATCTTTCTATACTGCAACGTAGAACTTTTTTCTAGCGATAAGCTTTCAGAAAAATGGTTGGATTTTATAACAATTTCAGTAACTGATTCAGGGAACAGTCTAATGCTAGCACTACTCAGTTTCTATCATACTGTAAAACTTTATATTCCCACTAAAGAAATCCTCTTCAGCAATTACATGAGTTTAAGTATCTAGGATTTTGCAGGAAGATGCCAATATAATTAAGCTGTTTTATTTACACAAATGTGTTTGGAGGAGGGTTGTGGGGAAAGGAAAAAAAAAAGAAAAAATTACCCCATCAGCTCAACTTGCATTGCAGCCCTCAGGAAATGAACTCCATTCTTCAAGACTATCATGAGCACAGCAATGTGATTACAGCAGAGAAATTTACTTGGAGCTGGCTGCACATGCACACACACAAAAAGATGTCACCTAGAACCACTGTATGGTTAAATCTACAGATACTTCTTTTTTTCACTACTTTGTGCTTCATGTATTGAAGTATTTGTACTTCATACTTCACGTATTCAGTCCTCATTTACCAAACTGAGTGAGTTTTTGAGACATGGCTCAAAATATGATCACAGTTTTAAAACAGCCTGATAAGCATGGATTCTGAAGATCACTGAAGTGCTTTACAATACTAACTTTTATAATTAAATTAGTTGGTTTTCTTCCAAATAAAGTACTTAGATCAGTTTCTGATCCCCTATACAGTAATACAGACTTGCCAGAATTTCCACTGAGGATGAGCACTTATTCTAGTTGAAAATCTCTCTGAAATGAAACACAAAATTTCTGATAGTCTTGAGTGGTTCCGTTCAGAAAAGGGAGTAAGTTTTTGGTGAATCTTTTCTTTCAAATTAGGAAAAAAAATACAAGTACTGGACGAAATTCTACCATGAACCAAAATAGATTTTGATATCTTTACTCTCTTTTTGAAGTTCTGAAAGGGGGAGGGGTGAACTTGTGTGGTAAAAAGTCATGGTGTGACCACTGAAATATTACAAACAGTTCTCTTACCACAGAAACAGAAAATTTCTATAAAGCAACCAACAAAAATGCAGATGATTAGTTATCAATCATAACCATGACTTATGGATGCCAAAACCTAGCTAAAAAAGTGGTCAGGTAAGTTCACATAAAAAAAACATCATCACGGGTTTCAAGTGCAAATAGTTCAACATGAAGCTGGGGAAGTTCCTCAGTCAGACTTGTAGAAACTAGGAAAACACAGCATGAGATATGTAAGTATTTGTTTGCTCCTACCTTTCTTTTCCATACAAAAAAATACAGCACTTGCCTGATTCAGAACTGCCCTTGGCTATGCTCTTACATAAGATGAAATCACCAAGTTTTATTAGTAAGAGAAATTAGCTTAAGGGAATAATGTTTTTGTATTGCCATCTCAGATGAAAAGCAGGAGCTTTTCAGGAGTCCTGAGAACTCGAAATTTGCACTGGTCCAAAGCTTCAGTTAAAAACTTGGTACTGCAAATCTGTCTCCCAAAATCCACATGCTACTCTACCGCAATGGCTTTTTAGAAGGATCATTAGGTCAGAACAGCCCATAAACTAAAACAAAGAAACATGCAAGGAACATAATAGAAAATGTTTGGGGAGTGTTAGTATAGCCTAATGCAGCTTCTGGAAAGTAGAATACAGCTTTCAGAAGTAGGTTGACTTCAAAATACTCATTTAAGACCTATGGCTCAGACATCAGCTATTCACAAGGCTGTCTGTCAAATTACAAAAAAATAAGCATTTTCATGTTTTGCCAATTTGCAAGTATATGCAATCAGAGCATGAGGACTGTACCACTTAACAAGTTATTTTAAAAGCTAGCTTCAGGACTTCTCCTATGGCAACAATTGGTCTAAAAAAAAAAAAAAACCTCTTTCCTTGAAAGCCCTGTCTTTACTCTACTGAACCTAAAACATGAGCATTTAAGTCAAGTCTTCTCTGAATTACCCCCTAAAGGAGACTTTGGTCTGTCCTTACTGATTATAGGTCAAGTCTACAAAACCACACTCTCTAAACTACCATTTAATTAGCTAGAGAGGCACTCTCCATCCACAGCTCACAGACAGAAACCCTTTTGACAAAGCCATGTGAGATAATAGGATGACGTAAACCAAAAACAGAAGAGTGAAAAGGTACAAGATTATTTTAGCAGTCAGGGGATCTGAAAAATAAGAAAATAAACTACGAAGGAAGAAGATATGCCTGAAAAGAAAGAAACCTTAATGCTATTTATCTATTAATTTACCACAGCTAATAATGAAACTACTACAAAGCCTTCTTTCTAAAACAGAAGAGAAACCTTTGATTTCAAGGTGAAAAGTACATTATATACCATCAACAGTACCTACCTTAAACTAAAAAATCTGCATACACTGGGAGACGTTACAGAGCTGTATACTGCTAGTATAACTAATCATGAAGAAAAAAAATAGCTTGTGATTTTGACATATTCTAAATTAATTTTGCCAAGAGAGCACCAGGAATCAACCAGTATCACCATTTTCCAAACCATGTTGTTTGAGAATCAGTATCATAACTTCCCACTCACACAGTCATTGCATCAACTCCCACTAATGCTATCTTACTTAACTTCAAGAAGAAAATTCATCAGTTCAAAGTATGCCAAGAGAAAATGTTTTAGTTGTGAGTATATGTGGAACGAGAACAAAATAGTAAAGTGCAGTGAGAGAAAAAAAGCAGAATTTAAGGCTGTGTGCAGAGAAACTGGGATGATGCTGCATTAGTGCTAATACATATGGAAACTAAATCAATGGATCTCCTTCCACTGCTCCTGCAAATCATCACTTAGAGATTAAAGCATCTGGGAATCATGGAATAACAGAATAACATCCCTTTGAATAGATGTAATAATCTCAGTTACATGATGCTAAAATTCTCATGTTCATTGCACTTTATGGACTGAATATGATGATTATTGCTGCTGTGAGAATTAGGTTTTAGCAATCCTGATTACATCTGAAATCTTTGCGAAAACGATTCACATTCCAATACATATGAAGAAAAAAAATTTTGATGAACAGAAGAGTTTTAATTCTTCAGTTCTTACTTAGCATGCGTTTTCATCTAAATTACATACCCAAAGTAAAGTAATGTAGTCCTAAATTACTAAAGCATTTGAAGAAAGGAATAAATTATATTTTAAAAAAGGTTATTTTATAATACAGTGTCCTGGTTTTGCTGGGTTAATTTTCTTCATAGTGGCTGGTATGGGGATGTGTGCTGAACACAGAGCTGATCATATAGAGATGTTTTTGTTATTGCTGAGCAGGGCTTACACAGAGCCAAGGCCTTGTCTGTTTTTGGTACAGCCACACTGGTGAGGAAGTTGGGGGTGCATGGGAGGTTGGGAGGGGACACAGCCAAGGGCAGATGACCCCAGCTGACCAAAGGGATATTCCAGACCATGTGACATCATGCTCAGTAAATAAAATTGGGGGAAGGAGGAAGAGTGGGACATTTGAAGTGATGATATTTGTCTTCCCAAGTTAGCGTTGCATGTGATGGGTCTCTGTTCTCCTGGAGATGGCTGAACACCTGCCTGCCCATGGGAAGCACTCCGTTAACTCCCTGTTTTGCTCTGCTTGTGTGAACAGCTTCTGTTTTCCCTATTAAACTGTCTTTATCTCAGTCCAGGAGTTTTCTACCTTCTACCCTTCCAATTCTCTCCCTGATCCACTGGTAGGGGAGTGAGCAAGTGGCTCCAAGGGGCTTGGCTGCTGGCTGGGGTTAAACCACAACAGTTTCATTTATTTCCATTGTATGAACATTATTTTTATCTTGATACACTTCCAGCTGCAGTACATTAACCTACAGCCCCAGTGAAATACCAGCAGAACCCAACTCACATCGAGAGTAACACATTCCTTCCTACCTCACATCTCCTCAAACAGGAGGTCAGAGTTCCCTGTAGGTGTGTCCACAGAAGGAAACAAAAGCATTGAGAACACAGACTTAAACTGAACTTCATAAAGACAGAATGCAATGCTCAGTGCAGAGATTAAATACAAGTTGTAACAGTAACAATGATGAGAACTAGTTGTGAAGGTAGTGCAAGTACACCTAGAAAGTTTAGCTTCCAATTTTAAAAACCACAATGAAAAGTTCATAAATAGAAAACTATTTAAAATACTGCTAAAAAAATGATTTCTTAACTGAGTTATGTATCAGCACAGCAGTACTATACCTGCTTAAAATACTGTAAAAATACACCTTTATCATCACTGATAATCCAGGAATTTCTATACAGATAGGCCAAAAATATTAGACCTGCATTTCTGGGAAATGACACAGCAGATAACAAATTACTGCACTGTTTTTAACTTGCTGGTAATATGCAGTGCTGTAACAATCTGGTGAACAGTCTGAACAGATGCTTACTGATAAGGAGAAGACGTGGCAGCAGAATAGTGCTGTGTTTCTGGGGTATTGATCCTTACAAATATGGCTTTAAATCAACAATCTAACTGACAGCAGAGATGTGTATTAGCACATAATCCCTGTGGCTAATGATCAATAGTTAATCAGCAGAGGAGAAAATAAGCAGAGAGAATTACCAGATACCTTGAAATACTTGTGCAAAATTAAGCATTTTGGTAACGGGAAGACAACAACCCTTTACTAAGAAACAGCACTTTTATGCACAAACTGGCAGTGTAAGTAATTTATTATACAAATCACTATTCAAAGCAGAATATAAGTAAGCAGACAGTACTGCACTACTATATTCTGAAATTAAAGTAATTTCTTATGTAGTGAATACTTAAAAATCCCTCTTCTGCATTCAAAGATGCTTTGAGAAATTTTTTAAATCTTTTTCAAATACTTGCATGTTGTCAAGTAAAAGGTTTATAACCGCCTTTTGTTGAGTCCTTCAAGGACTCAACAAGAATGCAGAGTTCCTACAAGTGGCTTTAAAAGCCTTGATTTGGGCAAGAGAAGAAAAAAAAAAATTCTCTGCTCCTTCTGGATATATTCAGACCTTAATTATGACTTGGTGATCCTTTTAATCAAACTCGTTTGTCACACACTGCCAACAACTCAACGTCATCTTTTGAGAGCAGATCATCATGTCAAGTATCTAACTAGCATGTTAAGAATTACAAATTCTACTTCAGGCTCATAAGCACCTGGCTTAAAAAAAATTTGTTTTCAACCACTACTCACTCTACTATTCTCCACAAAAACCCCTTATCAGTAGAACAGATTAATATAATTAATCCTTTGGTTAAGCCTACATAAATGCAAGGATAGGATGAAGATCAGATTTTAAGTGGGGTTTTTTTTGGCTAATGTAACAAAGATGACTTTTAGGGCAAATAATTATTTCAAATAACAACTTTATACACAACCAAACCAAGCAGTACACCAGGCTGCCCCACAGAAGATGTGCAACAGTGAGGTATTAAATTCTTTAAGCAAATGAAAAAAAAAAAAAAAAAAGTTCATCACTAAGGAGCTCCCATTATCAACAAGCTACAGTTTTGGCCAGAGAACACATTACTGTGGTATGCAGTGTGGTATGCACTGCTTCTCTGATGAAGTCATTAGCCAGAATAAAAATAGATATCTTAGCAGTATAGCTCTCTTCAAGATAGGGGTCCCTTATGGATCTTTTTACTTTGTATATGTAGGAAGAAAGTAAGGCACTGTCAGTCAGTAGTGGAAGACTGACAAAAATCTACTGTGAAACAATCCTCAAGTTCATCTTCCATTTAAGAAGAAAACATGTAGGTATAGCAAATGTAATTACACACATTCATTTCCAAGTGTCTTCCCATTACCTCAAAATCTCAATGGTATTTCTCCAAAATCCAGGGCCAAAGCTGATTCAAAGTTGATGTACACAAGTGTGCATATATTAATAAATCAAGAATACTAGGGGGTTTCCTGTGAAGTGAGACAGAAACTTTAGTCACTGGCTCTATTAACCTGCACAGCAACCAGGATACCCTTCCATGCTCCTTCCTAAGGATGCCTGAGAGAAGGCATAAAAAAATTTCCCAATAGACAACAGAATCACTCTGATCGGCTTACCAAGTAAAAACTGAAAATAAAAACATGAAAACCAAGTACTTAAAAGGTTGAGTAAGGAGCTGCAAATGTAGCCTCCCTCCTCTACTACTTCCAAATAATAAGGTTATTTTTTTATTGTACTATGTAAAGGGCTAGAAAGCACGAGAATTGGAACATTAATTATCCTACACATCATGCCATCTTCACTTTTAGGTTCATTTTTTAGTATTCCTGTACTACATTTTCATCACTAGCACTATCTACTAAGCTAGTGGCAGGAGATAAGAGAGTCATCAGAAGACAGTGGTATTTCAACTAGTTATGGCTGTGTCAATGAAGAACTTGCAGCAAGATGGAAAAACCCAACTGAAACAGAGGAGCAGCATAAAATGAATCTTTCTCTGCTTTTTGCAAAGGTTATTCTTTGGCCTGGTGTAGAGAGAGAGAGAGAATTTGCTACAAAGGGAGAGAGAATTTGCTACAAAGATTCAGGAGACTGAAGCACAAGTCCTGTGCACCATTAAAATCTTCCTTAGCACATTCATGTGTGAAATCCCAACAACGCACAGAGTTTGTGCTGGCCATCTAATTAATGATGAAGGTTTCAAGACAGCAATAGCTTTTATCTGATACCCTATAGCTCTAACTACCAGAGAGAAACAAATAAATAGAATGCATTAAAATGGCCTACACTTCCAAATTTTTATAAACAAAATGATGTTTCTGTGATTCCTTACAAAATGAGAACTTACAGAGTTTCATAACTGCAGCTGGTTCCTCAGATCAATTATTTAACCAATGCTGATGTGCTTTAACAACTGTTTCTCATTTACAGAAGTGAAGGCAATTATGAACTGGAGTACAGCATTAATCCTAACTAGCTTTGATCCCCTCACCAGAAAGACCTGGGTCATCACTGTGCTGGAGATTTCCCAACCTAGTGCTTAGAAGAACCCCTGTTGGGAATTCTTTTGAGTTCTTGTCTTGTGCTGCCATGAGCTTCCTGAATATCCACATCAGTGTAACACACTGCTCAGAGAAACCTGAGAAAAAAGGAATCAACAAAATTATAGTAGTCTCCTGTCAAATAATTTGTCCTGATCATAGAACTCACACAAGGAGGAACAGTTTGGGTAAACTGCAGGATCAGGAACATGCCATATAAGGAGCCTGTGTTCTGCTTTGTACAGTCTTTTCCTGTCTTTTCTCAAATTCAGTGGGGTATATGTTTTGGGTTGTTTTTTTTTAATTGCACTCCAACACAGATAAATCAAAGGTAACTGAGCTGTTTCTATGAAACCAAGCTGTAGGTTCCAACTTTCAAATAACTGAAAGAAAAAAGTCCTAAACCACCACTGGCCCCAGTGGAACAAACTGGGCTAAAAAAGAAGAGAACATAAAGGATGGAAAGAAACTAAACCACCACCTCCCACCCTGCAGCCCTGACTCACATTACCAATGGTTGCTGAGGCCAACAGGCCCCATTGATTAGTCGAGTCCTGCTGCTCTCCTCTCCCCAGTAGAGAGGTTCTTTCATGTACAGAAAGGATCTGTACATCCTTTCTGTACATCAAAGACTGGAGCTGGGACCAAGCCCGCGGCTGCAAGCTGCCTGGCAAAGCAAGTGGCAGCAGCACGTGGAGCCACCCAAGATAGCTAAGGGCTAGATTTGACCCAGGCATTTCTCAGTGAATGTCTAGACTATCTCCTCACTATAGCACCAATTTCACCATTGACTCCATACCAAGAACTTTACACCTCTCATCGATGTGAAATCAGCAGGCAGTTAATATCCAAAATGTTGGGTGGATGGCTTTTTTCCCCTTTTGGGGTGATGGGGAAGAAGCAAGAAAGAGGGATGGACAGATAGGCAAATCTAGTCACAAAAGCCTCACTTCTTTCACAAACAGACTAAATGCAGTTCCCATACAAGAGATCCCCTTGAAAAATAAACCAACAGACTACAGAAAGGATTTACATAGTGAAAATTCTTGTATATTGACAAAGAACAGACACTTCAAAAGAAGTACTTGCCAAAAGACCCAATCTAACAGAGCACAAGGTAGGCCAGGAAATCTTGGCATGACAGGGCTGCTGTTCACATGTCTTTGAACGTGAAGCCAGTAGCTGCTAATTGGTAAGAATGGAGGAGATCCCACCCAACACCTGCTACAGCAATTCAGTTTAATAGCAGTCCTTCAGTAGCTTTGACAATTACTCCCACACTCCCCTGTGAGAGACTAATGGTTTGCTAAAAATAAACCCAGAGATTAGCGTCTACCCGAGCTATTCGACAGACCTTGTGCTGAGCTGATGTCCAGACTTCAAAGGATTTCATCCTGCATCTAGAGATTTGGGTAAAACGCCAGGATGCAATATTACTTTTTGTTCATTTTATTATTTTCTACAGCCTGCATCTTAGCACACAGTAATAATGTTCATACTTATGCACTAGGGAATAATCAGTACCAACCTCAATTTGTGTACAGCAGCTGCTAAAAGCTGAAGTTGCCAAGAAACCTAAGATGACAAAGCAAAACACAGCTCTGACTCCTCCCCCAGCTGTACCAGCAATTAAGTGACATTTTCACTGGTATGTGAATCTTTAGCAAGCAGACCAAGACTTAAGAAGTCACAATGGCAGGGAAGGATGGGAAAAAAAGCAGACAATACGTTTTACAATTTTTCTGAATATGATATATAATATGGTTGTCAAAACCATCGATCAATAGGTTGTATGTAGGATGCAAGTAACAAAGACCACATCAGTCTTCCAAAATAATTGCTCTTATCTGTTTTAAAATACAGGAACTATCAGACCACAAAAGCAGCCAATATAAAAAAGAAAGCATTTTTTAAAACCACATACTTATTTAGTTCTGTAAGAAAATGTCTGACTCCATGACAAAAATATATATATATATATATATACACAGATTAAGATTTGCCTTACATTAAATACTAAGAAAAAAAATCTAAATTTATAATGGGAAAATTTTAATCTTTTGTCAGACACCAAAGGGAAAAAAAGGACTCAATGTGAGGAATAAGATACTGTGCACAGAAAAAAAAAAAAGCCTCACAAACAACCCTGACCTTGTTTTATGGAAGCAAGCCAAATTAATTCCATCCTTCAAATCTTCAAGACACTGGTGTCACACAGAAGAAACATCTTACATTAATTATAGTTGCTCTCAAAAGAAAGTAGCCACCATATTAAATTATTACTGTGTTACCTGGTCAAATGGGTTAGATTAAGACAAGACATCAAGAAGTACAGGTCTGGATTTCCCCCTCAGAAATAACAAGGAAATTTCTGTCTGCCTAAGAGGACAAGAATGGCTGAAATTCCATTTGTTTTTCAGTTGTGTGATAAACTTATATTTAAAAAAAATAAGGAGATATCATGGATGAGGCCACTTGCAACAAATGTATCTTCCTGTACAAGTCAAATACCACCAGAGCACAGGGGGCGGTGTCAGAAGGTGAGGTGAGACAGAACACCTGAAGAATATACAGGTAACTCCATAAGAAGAGAAAGGTTCGTGGCTAAGAGGCAAGAAAACTGCAGCCCAGAAATTCTTTCCCTTCAGCCTTGAGATGGAATGACCAACACCTTGATTTTACAATCATTGCTTAGGAACAATATCCATCACGTTCCAGTCACATTTTCTCTAGTGCCTATCATTTGGTTTCATAGCTACCAAATATTTTTAACTATCTCTAATATAAAGATTTATTAAATAGAAAACAGTTTAAAATAATCAGAAGCACGACAATTGAAATTTAACATTAATGCATATAAAGAGGGGATCTTTCATTGTGTGCTTCAATTGAAAGCTGAAGGTATTGTATGATACAGATATAACGTTTTCAAATAAGGATGTAAAGGTTTCAATCCCATAGAAACTACTGGGCTATGTGTTTGTGCCTCAACATTTACACTTGGGCAAGAGGCACCAAATAAACTGCAGAAGTATGATATTAATGTTTCTTGGCAGTGAACCTTTCATTGATCTCTTCAGCCTCCATTAAGACATCACAGAGGAAGCTGCAGCTGAAACTGTAAGGTAGAAATTACACACAATTCTTGTGTAAATCAATCAGTAAACTGAATCAGTAAAATAATCAACTTTTAAGGCTAGGTTTCACATTTCATGATTTTCCTCTTGAAATACTTTCTACTGAAAGGACAGAGATAAAAATAAGCAAACTACCACAGCATCAGAAAACCCTTAGTTAAGTGGTTTGCAAGGTTGTCATGCATCTCTCTGTAAAAAGAATGTGTACACAATGATTGCTATTAGGGCAAATGACATTTTACCAGAGAGAAAGAACTAAATTGGCAAATGTCACTGTTACCACAGAAATTTCTTTTCAGATATGAGTGAAGAAAAATATCACCAGCTTGTTCAAATTGAAGGCCTCCCACATGATTATGTGGCACATGTGAAAATAATTTGTTGATTCTAAGGCTTGTATGGATGCAGATAACCTGCTTTGTCTCATTAAAATACAGATACGTGCAAAGAAATTCCCTTTATTTTATTTTCCTATAATACAAAGTGTTCCAAATTTCTTTTTTACACAGAAAAGCAAACTGCTATTGAATGTTGAATTTTCTACACAGTATCACATTTTCTTTTAATCAGCTGGGACTCATTTTAGTATTTAACATAGCGGAAGACATGCTTTTATTCCAAACTTGATTGCAATATTGCAGAGCGCCACAGAAAAGCTTGCAACAGAGGTACTACATGGGTCAGTCAAGGCTGATGCACAGCTGGGTCTGCTCTTCACTAACCAGGATGGTCTGACTGGGGATGGCCATGACAGCCTTGGCTATGGTGACCAGAAAGAGAGGTGGTTAAGAACCTGGGGAAATAACAAAGAGTAGTACAGCACATAAATCTGGACTTTGGAAGAGGTGTTATGGGAAACAGAGACACCTCTGGCTAAATAGTAAAGCCCTGATTGAGTGCAGGGCAAAATAAAACTGTATACAGGAGGCAGAAGCAGGCAGACACTCACAAGGAAGAATTTGGAATCATCTCCCATGCACAAAGGCAGTAGCACAAAATTCATATAACGCCACTACATGTAACCATTAGTAATTCAAGACATATAAGTAACTTGAGATGGAAAAAAAAAAATCACTGCAGTAAGTGGGAATAGGAAATAAACCTAAATGCTGACAGGCCCAAAAGCATTTAAGAGCAACCTTGCATATTACTGATCCTTATGGCCAGAAATTCCTCCAGATTTTTTTTCCATATTTTCTTTTCCTTTTTTTTTTTCTTTTATTATGGAAACACAACAAGCAAATTCCTACACTGGAGATTCTGAATCTCAAGCCATAGAATTAACTTGTCTAATTTCCCTCTGCCACTTGGATTTCAAGGGCATTCTGCACATCATGCCCTATCTGTTCCTCTAACAGACCCTGACGATACTGGTACAAACACACTACATACTCCACTCAGAAAGAGCAGATCAAGAGGTATTACACCTCATGGAATACAGCTCAAAGAAACAGATTTTTCCCTTCCCAAAGTGATTATCGAGTCATTAAAGACATGGGTATACCTTATTTCAAGCAAAGATCAAATACCCTGAAACTTAACTCTATATTACTGCCCATTTGCTTAAAATACTAAAAATTAAAATCCCACAATGAAAAGAAAAAAAAATCCACATTGCTGTTTAACCTCTACATGTCTGTAACTGACCTACAAAGACAAAACCTACATTGGAACTTTGACAATCCATCAAACTCGCGATAAGGAAAAGCCTCAAGTTCATAAAAGACTAGCATAGTAATGCAGAGAGAAGGTGACATTGTGGCTGCTTAGATGCAAACTGCTGGCAAGTTGCTGTTAAACCTATATATATTTCTCTTTGGAAAAAAAAAAACAGAAAATACAGACAAAATGGTTGCAATTACACTGGCAAATAGAGCATAACTAAGTTTTCAAAGTGAGCTGGCAGCAATGAAAAACTTCATGTACAGCAGAATAATTTTAATTTTTCAAGCTGAAAATTACATGACTCAGCCTGTACTCATCATCTCTATGAAGACATCGTTCTGCTGCTGAAATGTCAGCTCCACAGTTTCAGCACACAGCAGAAACTGAAGCACAATGTTTGCTTTCTTTTATAACTTCGCTTTTTGGCTTGGATTCTCAATAGCTCTGTCCTTTCTGCAAGCTTGAAGTAAAGCCAATGCAACACTCTGCCCACCAGAAAGTCACACAACAAAGAACAGATGTACCCCCCACCGGCAGCATTGCTGCTGCTGAGTGTTCTACCAGCTGTGCCCCCCTCACCTTCACCAGCCCCTGCCACACAGAGTCCAGCATCTCAACTAACACCACTTCTCATCAGCAACAATATGTTCACTGTCCTTAAAGGCAATTATTTGCAGTTTCTACCCTAACACACTAAAAAAAAAAGCAGATACTACGCACCAGAAACCAGAATAATTAAGAGTCCATTTCATCACGGGGGTTTTGGGTAGGTATTTCAGACTAGCAATTTTTAGTAGTGGCTAGAAGGCAGTCAGATAAGCATTGAAGTTACAATTAAGTATTCAAGGTTCAGTTTATCACAATGCTACATTTATGTGAGCCCTAGTAACATCTTGAATGGTTTAAGACTTGAATTTTTTTAAAGACTGACAACAGACATGATATTTGCTATGTGCTCCTTTAGAATCAGTCTAGATTTTCACATTAACAAACACTACATCACAAGTTCACTTCAAAGTAATAAAAATAAAGATGCCATTCCCAAATATTACACCATATTTATCAATTTAATATTTTAGTTTCAGAACAAAAGCCATTAACAGAATTGCCATATTGCTCCTGAGGTTTTACTCTACATGTAATACACTTACAAATGTAAGGAGCAAAAAAAAAAAACCACCCCAAAACCCCCACAACAACAATTAAAAAAAAAAAAACACAAAGAAAACCAACAAAACAAAACCAAAAACAAACCCAACACCCAGCATGCATTTAACCATTACCCTGTGTTGTTATGGAAACTAAACATCTATGAAAAAGTAAGAACAAAAGTGCAAGGGAATCCCACCACATATCCTCCTGTACATTCTGTAGATACTTTTTTTTTCTCCATTGCAGATTCAAATGAATGTGGTGCAGTACTGCTCCAAGCATCTCATTCTTCCTTCTTCCCCACCACTCCCCTCCAAAATGTAAGTACACATTTTAAAATGTTATTGGAGATACTGAGGCAGGAAGCTGAAGCTAAATTGGATTTTGTTTCCTCCTTCAGTAAGGAGGATGGTTGCCCAAACCAACTGTTCCATGAGAGCATTCAATTCCCAAATCTGTCTTTAATGAGAACAGATTTTCTTGCTGTCCCAAGTTATCTCCTTGTGCAGTTTCTCTGGAACCCACAGCTGGAAAAATGTCAAAACCTTAGAATAGCCAAAAAAGGCCAAAACCATCCTCTTGAAGGATTCTACAGAAAAGAAGGAGGGACAAGCCAAGACCTCTCTTTCTGCCTTCTGTGTCCATGCACTCAAAAGTTTTGGTAAATATATGCCAATTTAACTGATATCCATGGAAACAAAAAGCCTAATTAACAAAACACAAATCAAGAATCCGTTTGGCAAAATTTGAGATAAAGTGTCAAGAAGATTTATTTGACTGTATCTGTACTTATTAATTCACCAATGGGGATAAGAATTTACAGGTTTAAGTGACTACCATAGACTTTTAGCCAATAAATAATATTTGTGTAGGGGTGTGCTGGGACCTTCTCTGGCAGTAGATGTCTTCTGGTTTAATTTCAGTATCTCTAAAGCAAGTATCAGAAAAACTTTCACTACAGAACTATTAGTAAATACATCTGCATGCTTATATGAAGAAAGTTGCTCAATTTTCCTGCATAAGGGAAATCAGGTTAATAGTATGGACAATAGTAGGAAAGAGAATACAGTGATTGTATCTGCTGATATACTTTTTAACTTTTAACTGATTAACTTCTTAACTTTTTGTCTAAATGCCAACTATTTTGAGGCTTAACAAGACTGCTTTTCTGGAAAAATCTACCTCAGTCAAAAATATCCCTTCCCTAAAAGCATCTCCTAAATGATATATTCCTACATGACGTTTTAAGCACATATAGTCTAGGTTCAAAGAACAGTACACAATCTTTTTTTTTCACATTTACACATTAAAAAGAGAAGGAAAATATTTTATTAGTAAATCACTTGTGCTAAGTTTTAACTGCTTACTCTAGTGCCTAGCATGTGCTTTACAAACTTGTAATATAAGTCATCAGTGAAGGGGGAAGAAAAAGCATTTCCAGCATGTACCATCTTTGAATCCATCCAGGATTTCAGAAAGGTTACAAAATATCTGCAGCTTAGGCAAGTCATGCTGCCCCATCACTTCAGGTATGGCTTCAGTCAACTTCTTCCAAAACACATTAGCATAGTGTCACACACTGTAGATAAAGTACAACATATTTAAATAATGAAAAAGGTGAGACATCATCCCCAATTGTGACCTTAAAGATATTTTACAGACAGAAAAATGTGAGTAATAAATACAACCTTGAAACATGACAGTAAGAGACAACTATTAATAGAAGGCTCATCTACAGTCTTGCTTAACATAAAACAGAAAATTGCAGTAAAAATCAAAGTTCACTAACATCAACAATGTACTTGAAAGTGCCATCTCAGCTGACAATAAGCATGAAAAATTAAAGTGTTTTGTTTTTAGAGAGTTTAATCCTCAGGCCTTTGAAAGCAGCAATTAACAACAAGGTGACATTACCGAAGAGAATTTGCTTCTGCTCCTGAAGAAACTACTATAGCAGTTTTCTCTTTCTTCCTGTCTTCTTGGAGACCACAGTGAAAATAAACCCAGTGATATTGTGCCAAAACAACACCCAACCCTAATCCCAAGCAAAATTCACAAATTCTGGGAGCCGTTTTGCAAAACTCTGAGGTCACAAATATGCTCACAATTTACATTCACTATGATGCTAATTATCTTTCAAGGAGATACTTAGGAAAAGTGGCTCAGGTGTGACTAAGAGCAGAGGTGCTGAGAGCAAGGTATACTAATATATTTCTAAATATTTTTCAATCTTTTGGACAAGATGTTATGCTATTGAACCCAGAACTGAAGAAAGAAAGCATCAGACATTCTCCACCTCTGGAGCTCACAAGATTAGAAACACTTGGCTCAGCTGTTAAACCAGACAATCTTTAACCATTGACATATACCTATTTATAACATTTGTCTCAAATTTTGTTAAAAGCTATTAATTATGCAGAGTTCTGGATACCCTTCTCAATCTGCCAGACTGTACCTTCTATACCTTTTAAAGGTAGCATTTTGAGGTTTTTTGGTAGCACAGCTAGATTACAAATAAGTGAAGAATGGAGGGAAGCTACTGTTTTAACTTGATAACAGTTTGGTGGTCCAGGCAATTATACACACGTGAAACTACATAAAGTAGATTAAGCAAAACCCACAAATTATTAAGGATGTCACTCACAGTATTAAACTGCTACTTAATAACTTTACCATTCTTTCAAATTACTACTAGCAACACAATATCCCCAAAGGCACAACCTTACAAAGCAGTTATTTTCAAAGAACTAAGGTGGTTCTCAAAACTCTCAGAAATCAACGTATTCAGAAATTATGCCAAGCAACAGAATGGTTTCTGCTTATCAGTGGCTCATGGAAGATACCATCCTGTCTGTCCACTTACAGACATGTTCCAGATTACACACAAATATCTTACTATCTCTCCTATAGCTTGGAAAGAGATTGAATTTTTCATTTAATCACATTTCAAACATGAGCTCTTTATTCTGACCATTTAACTTTTTTCTTTAGGGAAATATTGACAGTAAACACCAGAAGTGATGGAACAGATCCATCATTATCACCTACCTCTTAGTATAAAAAATCATTGGCAAAAACAGGTTAAGCCATTTAAACTCCAAACTGGCCCATATAGCTTCCCTGAAACCACTGGAGTTGAACCCAACTCCAGTGCTATCCTCAGTGAATCTTACTTTATAGGAATAAGTGATCAAGAAGCCAAGACAACTCTAAAAAGTTGTCTAAAAAGATCATTAAATGGTTAGCAGAGTATACCACTCAAGGGTAGAAACAGATTTTTGTCAAGGTAAAATACTATTTAGTAGAGATCCTAAGGAATCTCGCATCAGATTAAGAGAGACATTTCAGCAACAATTCCCAGGTGACCCCTGAATTTTCTTAATTTGCTAGATTATCTTCATATTTCTTCATAAAAATATGAAGAGAACTGTCCATAGCCTAATGCAGCAGAAGCTGGCAAAAGTCATTAAGTTCAGCCACACTTGTTAGTCAACTACTAGCATTAAATCTGCAGAATAAAAATGAGCAAAAATTGTTTTGTTTTACTGTTAGAAATGCAAAATATGGAATAACACATCAATTTTTATTGACTCTTGAGGTTTCCCTAGTGATAAAAAAAACCCAGTATGTTATTTTAATTCTCACATATTAAACAGCCTGGCTGATTTACTTTGCTGGCAGAATAGATAAGGAGGGTCTTTTCCAAGGCAAGCCAAATCTTTGAAATGGAGACTGAAGTGTCTGCTAAATGACAAAACAGATTTCCTGGGGCAGACACATCTTATTTAGGCATGTAATTTAATTTCTTGTCACGAAATACTGGAAGGGTTATTACCTATGATGATCATAGAAAGATATGCTTCCAAGAACCTTAATGTCTCACAAGCTTTAAGGAGGTTACACAACAGATTTTTCTAAAGCTGTATTAATAAAGCAATAGTTGCATAACTGGCTTATCTACACCAGAGCAGAAATGTAGGATTCAAGTATGCTTAGAGCATATCTAAGAGATAAGAGAAATTCTTGGGAGATAGAAAGGAGAAAATTCCTGTGATTCATTTGAAGCAAAGGACATTTTTCAAACCACAAAAGAAGAATCAATGAGCACCCATAAACTCAAAGTCATCCTTCTGAACTGAAACCAGTTTTATTAATCCAGCAGTTCTAATGCAAGACCTCCAGACTGACAGGAAAGGAAGCAGTTACCTGGATGTTTCAGCCAGCACTGTGCAATGACACTGTGATCCTGTGAGGTATCAGAGAAGTTGACAGCTCCTTCTATACAAAAATGAAGTCCCGAGGAGAGGAGGTGACAGGGCAAATACCTCCCATCAGCCTGCAGAGAGAGTGGAGCTGCAGGGGTTCCCATGAAATTTCTGACACCCTTATGTACTGGAACACCAGATCAAAATCAATAAATTCAACAAACCACCAACTCAAAGGATGCTGAAGTATGAGGGGGACAAAAAAAAAGCTGATTTGAGGTATATAAAAATACTGATAATTGGTGTCTTCCTAAGACATCAAGAATAGCAACAACCCTATTTAGAAAACTGAAATTGTGACTGCTCTACACCCTTTTGCTCACTGCAAAGACCTGTCAACCTAGATCACACTGAATTCCTACATCACAGATTGATTTGCGAATATTTTCATGTGCTACAGTGCACATGATTTGCGAATATTTTCATGTGCTAACATTCTCTCTATCAATAAGCAGTTACACAGACAAAACTACAGTATTGTCAATGTAAAAAAAAGGCAATCTATATTTTCAAAACAACAATGACATTTAGCATAGCAAGGCAAGAACAGAAATTGCTTTTAAACCCATCAACACATTTCTTTTAACTGATGCCAAATTACCAACAGTTTACATCAAGAACTATTATAAAAATAATCTGAGCACTAAACAAAAGTTATATGACCAGCACTTGAAATATAACCCAGCATACCATATACTAGTTTACTGGTTTTTCAAAATATGCATAGACACAAGCATAGCACAACCATCCTTTTAAGAAAAGTCATCACACATCAGCTCAGACAGCTATGTTCCAAGTGGGCCACTGAATCCATTCAAACAGTGGACAAATACCAGGGTACGTAACTCTACACCGTGCAAAAGTACTGAGCAGCAGCAGGAGATAAAGCACAGAAGACAGAAGCAAACAGAACACTTCAAAGAGAAATGCAGAAAGCCATGGTAAAAGGGCACATAGGATTGACACCAGAACACAGAGAACAGGGCAGAAGTGTATCCAAAGCAGCAGTCTTAAACATGGATACTTCCTCCGTTTTAATTGACATAGCTACCACACAGCAGACAGGGATAAGTGAGCTGGGTGGCTATTTATTTAGCAGCTACAGCATTACTTCCATGCCAATGTGACATTCTGCACCCTGGCTGTAGCTGCGTTCCAAGACTTTTCCATGCAACATGAGCTACACTGAAACAATCCATATGCATCAGAAAAGGTGTGGCTGTAGGAAACAGACACATTCAGGGTAACTGTAAAGTTCCACAAGTGACTTGCACAGCAGAAGTCAAGAGAGAAATAGAGCAGAAGAGCATAGCAGAAGAGAAATAGAGGTAAATGCCTTACAGTTATTTTCAGCATCTGCATCTCAAAAGCATAAAATCAAGAGAGTTAACTGTGAAGAAACCAAAATTTCAAGTACACTCTTCGTTTAAAACTGAAGACAACTGAAGGGTCTTCTGAAGTATACATTGTCAGCATTAAAAGCTGGGATACCAACATCATCTATCATGAGACCATCAAAAACTTCTCCTACAGAACCTCAATTCAGTTGACTGTAACTTCCAATCTGAGCAGACACACTTGAAAATTCTTGTTCGTTAAAGGAACATGTCACAGTAATAGCAGTTAAAAAATATTCTCTATACATTATTCTTGTCACATCTCATTTTCCAGCACACCAGACACTGACACTTACTGCAACTCCTGGGAGAAGACTGGGCACGTGACAAATCTAATAACTGAAGATATCATTTTGAGAACCTTCAAATAAAAAGCTACTTATATTATAACTATGAGAGACATAATATCTACAATCATATT
Organism: Chloebia gouldiae; assembly: GCA_003676055.1. Classification (NCBI taxonomy): domain Eukaryota; kingdom Metazoa; phylum Chordata; class Aves; order Passeriformes; family Passeridae; genus Chloebia; species Chloebia gouldiae. The sequence goes on along the minus strand of QUSF01000004.1, from coordinate 29,308,272 downwards.
TCTGCACAAATATATCTATGTAAATACATTCTTGTAGCTGTTAGAGCAATTATCTACATGAAAGAAGATATCCTATATAACTGACTGGACAACTAAAAGGACATTTCCACCAGGCAGGACTTGAACATCATCATACAGCAACCATTTTACAACAATTTAGGTTCAGTACAGTATTGGCAAAGACTTCAACGAAAGTAATGAATAATATATTATGAAAATGGAAAAAGGTGACGGACTTCACCATATATAAAATCTACTGCACAAAGCCAATTTAAAAACCTCTCTAATAAATACATACATAGAAGTACTGTAAAATTACTGTAAGCAATTAAGTAAAAAGAGAATTCCCCAAATCTGATAAAAATCTTTAAAATTCAGCCTTCTACAGAAGTGTCATTTCAAGAAGAAGGGTCTGAGAAATAAATCTATGCAACTAACTAGAAGACTTGGTAATTTAATTCATATACACCTTCATTTTGGCAGTATGTCAGGATTATACTTGTGCATAAAAAGATCAATTAAAAGTTCTCACATGGATCATAATTTTTTATTATGCCATTTAAATTGTAACAAGCAACTGTCACTTTTCATTCTTCCACTGTGCTGTGAATTTTACGGTGCATAATAACTGCATGAAAAGACCAAGTTCTAACACCAGTACCACTGCACTGAATTTTCTTGCAAAAGAATTGCCTATGCAGTATTATTATTAAAGCCATCATTTAATTTATTACTAAAGCACTTGTCTTCAGGAATTAAAGTATTTACTGCACTGCTCCTCACAACCACCAATGAGAAGGACAGTAACAGAGAGTCAGGACACCATTTTTATAAAGACATTTCTGTATTAAACTAAGAGCTCATTAGATAGTAAAAAAGTCAAATGTTATTCCACAAGAGAACTTCAATGTCAGTAAGAAGCTTTAATTGTTTTAAATGAAAGCAAAAAACCCATTATTTTGCAGAAAACTTTTTTGAATGCTCTAAGCTCCACAGGAAAACTGCATATACAAAAGTTCAAAAACAATGACAACTTTTCTAAAGTTTCTACTGAATACAGAGGAAATCCTTTAATAAAACCATTATCCTATGTGTCAGAGAAAAGCATTATTAAATATATAAAAATATAATAAATATATGAACTTTATATATAATAATAAGATATATAATATAAATACACGATAATAAATATATTTTATTATAAATATAAATGTAATTTATATTATTATAAATATATATATAATGAATAAATATAATAAGTATATCATTTTTAAAATATTTTTGATTGTTACTACAGGTTGGAATCTCATGTTACTGTCCAATTTAGAAATGGATTCAGACCAAACAATTTCTAAAGCAACAAAATGTACAAAACATCAAATGCTTTTTTAAGTCCAAGATGCCTAAAATACACCAAAATCCACCTTCCCTGTTACCAAAAATACTTTCCAAGCCATTTGGGTGTGAAGCATAAGGGAGGCAGCAGCTGGAGGCTGGGAGACAGCTGCACATCTGCTGGAATTGATTTCCTTAACACTGTGACATAACACGTGCCATCCATTAGACAGATTATTCACTTCCCAGAAGTAATGCAATTTGTGTGCTAGAATCCACTGTTTCAAATGCTGGAAAGTCTCACTCTGGAGGCATGTGCTATCTTCAGCAGGGGGAACTAAAAAAACCCCAAACAGGAGCCATGCTCTCCAGCAGCTTCTTTAAGCTGCACTAAAAAGTTCTGCAAACAGACTTTCACCAGTGCAGCCTGTGGGGCTAACAGTAAGTAATCATAATAGCAGCATATCCCTGAGCTAAAAGCAAAAAGTTAGAATGCCATTTCCCCACAGGGAAATAACTTTTTTTTTTTTAATTAATGAAACATGGATATAGATCTTAAGACTTCTCTACAGAAAGGAAGAGTTGAAGACCAAGGAATATGTTTTTATTCATATGAAAGACACCATATCAAATGATGGCAAAAGAGATATTGGTGAATGCTAAATAATGAAGGGATAGCTGTTAGGGCTTTTCATTCAAGATTTTATTGAAATATTTATTTTGAATATTTAAGAAAGAAACAAATAGTTCCCTAACTTTGTTGTAAAGATGAGAACTAATGAAAGCAACACGTGACATGCCTCTTGAATATCACAGTGCAGTTAAAATAGCTCTTTGCTGGCTAAACAGCTGTAAAAAGTAAGCATCTGATTAACTTAACAGGAAACAGACTCCTGGAACCAGTGTGCAAATTCTACAAGGTTTTGAGACGCATCAATGTACCTCAGTCTTGACACACATACAGTCACCTACTGGATTTGGCATTGCTAATTTAATTCCCCAAACTGCCATACATTTGTACTACTATTCTGTTTCCTTCTTAGAACCATTCCATTAAGAAATTGGTAAACAGCTTTCAGCTGCAGCCATTCTTCCCCCTTTAGATGAGTGACATTACTGAGAAAATTTTCTTTGCCAGACCTCTTAAAAAACACATTAAAGATTAGTTTTAAAGTTTGATAAAATGTTCAAAAATATTTTTGATTAAAGCTTAAAATGCATTTTCATTTAGTCATTAAAAAAAACAAATTATATTTATTATACATTAACCACAACAATGCCCTGAGGTTTCTACTTAGAGCTCTCACATGTAAATGCAAGTGATAAAATGAATATGACTTGTTAGCTAAGGAAGAAGCATTGGACAGGGAAACCTTTCATCCTTCCAGGGATGCAACACCTATCATGCTGCTGCTGTTTCAGATACTAACAGATAAATGCTTCCTGCCAGCATGATGTTTAATTAGCACCAAAGACATCCACTCATTTTAGAAACTGAATAAAGCACAGGTAACCTTACACATGGAGTGCCATAAAGGTGGTTTCTTCATTGCACAGTAATAGAAAGTCTCAATGACAAAAGCAGATGTAGACACTGTACCCCCACA
>QUSF01000004.1:29140185-29305320 GCA_003676055.1 Chloebia gouldiae | reverse complement strand
GTACCCCCACAGTCAGGGCCAAATTCAAGACCATGAGGAGACTGTGTCCTACTATTTAATGTTGTTTCACCAGCATTCTTAATAGCATTGACTCACTACTGCATTTCCTTGAATACCTAAAACTACTTCAAAGGAGGCTGTCGCAAAGGTGGGGCTGGTCTTTTTTCCACAGTAACAAGCAATAGGACCGCAGGAAATGGCTTCAAGTTGTACCAGTTACTTAGACTGGATATTAAGGAAAAACGTTGCCCCCAGAAGGATTGACAAGCATTGGAACAGGCTGCCCAGGGAAGTGGTGGAGTCACCATCCATGGAGGTATTTAAAAGATGTCTAGATGAGGTATTTGGGGATGTGGCTTACTGAAAAACTTGGGAGTATTAAGTTAAGAGCTGGACCCAATTAACTTAACAGACTTTTCTGACAAACAATTGGATCTATATCCACAGTGGATCTATATCCATTGGCAGCATTTCAGAGAAGATGACAGTGCTGGAGGTGAGAAGTGCATCAGCCACAGCATGGCTCTGAAAAAACACTCTTGGATGTGAAACAAAAGTCCCCATGTAAAGTATAAAACGTAATTAGGTGGAAAGCATACTGCCTTCCTTCTTCTCTCAGATGAAAGCTTGTGCAAAGGTACACAGTTTTTTACAGAAAATGGATAGGAAAAGCATTAGGCCTTTACTGTCCCAGCTACTGTGCATGTTAAACATATCACTTACAGAGATACCACCTTTAAGCCTGTTTTGTGGGGGAGTGCATAACCACCTTCCCAGCTTCAGAGATGAAACACCTGGGAATGCTGCTGCATTCCCTGCTTGCAGCTCTGACACCAGAGGGCAGGTGAGCCTGTGCCCACAAACACACAAAGGCAGGAGGGCAGCAGCTCACAAGGTACAGGCCCATTTCGAGGCTGCTGATCTGTTACTACACAAGCAGCAATGATTATTCAGGGAACCAAATTTCATTCAACCAAACGACACTTACATGCAGGCAAGAGCAGAAATCTCTCTCACATCAGAGAGAGAAAGAACATTTGCTTGACACACACCCTTAAAGGGGACCACAGCATTTTGCTGCAGCCAGACCTCTACTATTTTGATTACCAAACCTACCATAGACACTAATTCTTCTGACTTTACAACAAAATACACACCACAGGCCTTCCCTTGGGCAAGATGTGTGCAGTTTTAGACTCCTTATGCAGCATCCTCAAGGATATAATTATTAAGGAACTACATGTTAAAAGGGCTGTACAAGGCTTAACAATGCTTTTAATGAAACCATGCCTTTAATGAAACTTGGTGTCAGTTTTGTATGGGAGATAACCGAAGGGACGCTACTCCTGTCATCTATGTAAAAAAATTGTGCTTAGCAATCCTTACAATAAAACTGATTATCACAAAAGCACAATTTCCTTTCAGAAAAGTTGTAAATGCAAGTGGATATTAACCAACTGCAATCATGCCTAAATCAAAATTATTTAGACATGTTTCATTATGTGTGCAAGGAAAAAAATATAGAAATGTAACACATTCATATTGATTTAGCTGGCCACAAGCATTTTGCTCAGTTTTCAGTACTAAATAGCAGCTAATGAATCTCTCATGACAGATGATAATTTTATTTTAATTTTGAAATTCCTCTTCAGCTTTGAGGTTTCACTGCAAAAAACAAATCTTCACTTTGCTCTCTACAGTAAAGTTGGGAAAGTACATCTAGATAACTTGAAGTGCTCACCAAAACTCTCTGCACTCACGCCAACAGAAAAACCCCTATACTCTTATTAGTTGATCCTTATTTAATTTACCCCTCACACTTTCACCTTTTCCACACATATAAAGCCAAAGTCATTGAAGAGTCTGGGTTGGAGGGGACCTTAAAGATGGCCCAGTCCAACACCCCTGTCATGGGTAGGGACACCTTCCACAAGACCAGTTTGCTCAAAGCCCCGTCCAACCCAGTCTTGAACACTTCCCAGAACGGAGCATCCACCTATCTCTGGGCAACCTGTTCCAGTGCCTCACTACCCTCACAGGACACACTCTCCTCCTAATACATCATCCAAACCTAACCTGAAGTTTGAAGCCATTACATTAACAAGAAACAACTTAATTGCTCCTATACATCAGGTAATGTAACCTTCAGTAATGTTCGCTACTATAACCCAAAGCTTTTGCATTTTCAGTCCCTTTTTGAAGTTACTCAAGCTTTTTTCTATTATCTTGATCTCAAGAATATGTTATTCAAGCAAAGCCAGAACTCAAATCACCAGAGTAGTTCAGAGGCCTGTTACTTGAAGAAATCAGCATGTTTAACTGAAAACCACAACTGGTGATAGCTTATAAAGACATCTGGTTTCCTGCATCTATAAAAAAAGTCTCTTAATAGTTTTGTACTCTTCAAAACTTCTGCGATTCATTGTTCTGTGACTTCTCAATGACAGTATTTCCAAATTTATTACAAATATTTTCATTAATACAAAGTTTTCAGCTCCCTTGCTTGTTTACATCAATGTTCAAATATCTTCATTGGTGACAGGATGAAATTAAGGTTTGACATGTTATTAAGTCAATGTAGATGACTCTTTCCTAGAATATTCAGTAAAACAAAACCTAGTGTCTTAAAACTAAAAATCAGCAGGAAACCATCATAAAGAGATATGACAACTAAAAGTATTTAGAAAAGATATTTTAAACATACAAAAAGGAAGGACTCTTCTACCAAAAAGTTTAAGACAGTGCTTTGCATTTGGGGGTTCTGTTTTTTTCTAGTGAAATTCTAAAAAAATTCATACTTCATTGAGTTGTTTGGTTGTTTTTTTTTTAATCAGGTGTTCCATATATCTTTAAAAGCCCTATTATTGCCTGCTTGTAAAGAAAATACACATTGACCTATGGAAAAAATAGTAAGAACAATAACAGCTGAAAATCTGACAATGCTGTGGGTTGCTGGCTTCCCTAAACAAGCAGTTCTGAGGAAGACTGATTTCCAATAGACATATAGTTCATTGTCGATTGATTCACAACCTTATTTATCCTGAAGTTGGAGCCCATGTTTTTTACACATGTTCATTATAACTATTCCTCCCCCAACACTGCCTAGTCTGAACTACAGTCCCCTCCAAGGCTTGCACCTCAGATTCCATCCACATGGCAGTATTTTTAGTTTCTGCTTATCCGTCTGAATTTTCAGAGACTCCCCATGAATTCCTGTTACATGTCCTACCTGCCAGCCATACCAAAGGTGCATGAAAAGTACTGTAACCACAACAGAGATCAGCACATGTAGTGACAGTGTGGACGTAAAGGTGAAATCACAAGAGGGTTAAAATAAACAGGCGACATAGAAAATCAGTCAGAACCACAACAAATCAACAGCAGTGTATGACTAGAAAAAAATCTTAAGTTCAAACAAGCCATACAGCAGCAAGTAGGTAATTTGCAATAAGCACAAATGATAATCAGTCTCTCCTTTAGTTTGTAATTCTGTTGCAATCACATTCATCTAATTTTTACAGTGCTGCACTAAAACATCCTGTAACAGACACTGTGATGTGACCACCAATACAGATGTCCATCTCTTGATTACTAAATCATGAGCTCTTTCACAAAACACAGGCATGTCTTCACAATTAGCAAAATTAGCCCACTCATCTGGCAGCTTCAAGGGATTCCCCACAGCTACCAAGAATTCCTTAGGCTAACTCTGAATCTGAGTACCTTTTATAGGCAAAACAATCATATACAACACACATGTTGCTGACAACTGAAGATCCCTAATTTCCTCCTAAAGTTAACTTGAGCATTTCATACAATCTTGTATCGCTATCAGCATCCTAGGCACAGAACATTCCTGAGTTGCTCAACACACAATATCTATTAATTGAACACTCTCAACCCAAATAGCTAGCTCAAAAATCAGATATGCAGATTCTTTAAACAAATTCTCAGTAACATTTCAGGGTTTCTGATCCTGAGTAAAGAATTCTTGTAGACTTTGGAATAAACAGCATCTATTGCAAGGCACTTAGTCTCCCCTCCAAGCAGTTGAAAGTGAAAGGAATGTTGTTTATCATCCTAAAATAACTCTCAGTTAAACACTAAAGTCATCACCATTGGTGAAAAAGACAATTTCAGTCATATGGCACTTCAATTCTTTAAAATTTTGCCCATTACACTGGTTCTTCCTGCCACTGTATCTTCAGGTTTGACATGCATTTAAAATCCCTCTTCCCATGATTTCTCAATTTCTCAGTTTCATAAAAATATCTCACATCTCCTTGGAAACCTGAACACAGCACAAAGACTGCTGGCTCTAATGCTCAGAAGCAGGTTAGAAAAACAACTGCATTGCCTTGCTCGTTAGGATAAGGTTCAACACTTCATTTCTCCACACTAATGTATCTCACAAGAAGCTGTCTCTCTCCCTACCATTAAATTTCCTACTTGTCTTCTCAGCCACTCCCCCAAATCCTACCCACTTCTTCACTACTAACTTGCACTCACCTTGAGGTTTCATCAGTTTTCTAAGCATCTATGCAGAATACTGTAAGCTATTTAAGGAAGCTGGAAATATCAAAGCAATATTCCACTAAGAAGTAACCCTCCCCCTGCAAAACTGGCAAGAATGAAGTGAGTTAAAGCCCCTTTTGCAGAGGTATTTTTAATCTTGATCTAAATCAGCTGGTTTCTATACCAAGTGCTCTTGATCACCACATGATACCAAAAAAACCCAACTGGTTTCTATGGTGTTCCATGCCCAGCTGTAGCTGCCACAAGCACTGGCTTGGGAATTGCTGTTTAGGTAATAAGGCTGCTGCTACTACCAAACTCCAACATTTCACCACCCCAGTTTGAGAATCTTTCAAGAACTACTCTATTTACTGTAAGAAAAAAGGAAAGTTCTGCTTTTCATTTTGGAGGCAGCACTACTCAGGGAAGCATAAACATCCTAAGAGCCCACCAAAAGGGGCTCTGCCCCAGCCACACAATTGCCACCAGTAATGTTTCAGGTTTAGCCAACATTTCCCTTGCAAAGCCACCTTCACCACTATAACTCAATTTAAAGCAAAAATTCTGGAGTTATTTCCTAGGAATTGTACATTTTTCAAAGGAATAAAAGTCCTCTCTCTCAAGAACTAGCAGTGCTTTCTCAGTTGAAACATGATGAGAAATTGGAATCATCCAGTTACTACCATTCTGTTAAAAGCCTTACAGAGAGACATCCCAAGAATAACAAGCAGAATGGAAATATCAGTATGAAGGGGAAAATCAAGCAGACTAAGATTTCCCCTGCCCTGCCAAGACAGAAAACAGCACACAAAAGGCAGAGTAGAATTTCCTCCCCAGAATACCACAAAAACAAGAGATTATGTTCAGCCAAATGAATGCTGACAAGTTTACCATCAACAAAAAGGGCTGCCTCTTCATAGCTATACCTAGGGAACACACTGCTAAGGAATATGGGACTGCAAGCCAAAAGTTTAACAGCATTAAAGGGAAGAACAGAGGATGAAATTACACTGTAACAAGAAATATTTGAATAACAAAGAACTAGAACAGGTACCAAAGTCTGAATCTTTTGACACAAATCAAACTAACAGGATTGCAGAGATACACCCCAGAGTATATTACTGTCATAACTGCCTATTGTAGATTTTTTTTTGTTGCATCATCATCCCAAGCATCTGTTACTGCTCCTAATTAAAGAGCAGATGGTTTGACCCAATATGGCAATTTCTATGACCCTGTATTTATCAGTAGGTGGGGAAATTAAGTTTTGAGGTCTGAAGCAGCAAAGAAAGACTAACAAAATCAGATAGGTAAACAGGTCTCAAAGCCATCTGGTATATGACACTGAAAAAAATATTCTTGAAGATTTCATACAATGAATTTTCTACAGTCTCTGTACTGAGAAAAACTGGCTTCCACAAACTCCACCAGATGCAAATAGTATTTAACTCAAGAAACACAGATATTAGCAAGATAATAATTCAGTCCTTTTTCATGTTTAACTAGTGAAGCACAGCTATTCCAGCTGTACAGTGAAATCTGTGGAAGTGAAAGAAGTCAGCATGTTAACATAAAATCTAGAGTTCATTTTCAGTATAACTTTCTGATAAGATCACTGCACACACCAGTAAAAGAAACAAAGAAAACAATGCAGACAAAGGAAATAAAAAGCCTTAAAAGGGTTAAAGTTGGGTGGTTTTTTGCCTATATGATTTAAGTGTGGGTTAAAAACACACAGGTGAACTGTGGAAAGCTGCATTCCCAGATCTGGTAACAGATGGAGAAGACAGCTTGAAATAATTAATCTGCACAAGAAGAGGATGTGAGTGAGACTGATACTGACCAATATGGCAGGAGTAACATATGAAAGTACTGTTCCTTAAGTGAGTAATGTCCCTCCTACAGAAATGTTTCAACCTTCAGTGGTACAAAAGGGAACTTACAGTAGTATATGCCTGAGTGGGGATTTTTTTTTTAATACTCTGTTGGAAAAAAATTTAACTGGATAAAAAGTTCTATGTTCTTAAGTCACAGGAACTTCTGATGAGCCTACATCCTGAAAACGTGTGATCAAGCTCATTATATTGCCAGGAAATACTATTATTGAACCAACATAAATGAAAATTTTTCTTTCTGTGCAGAAAGAGTGATGGTAAGGAGCTAATACACATTCTTAAATTAAGCCACCTGTTGGGGACCAAAGGAACAAGGAAGTTGGTTACTGGGGCATTCTCTGTGAAGACAAGAAGGATGTTCCTCAGCCTAAATCAAAAGCAGGATGAATCTAATTAACAGCAACTAGTCAAAATGAGAGGCCTCCTCCCAGCCCATGTCAGTAAAGCACTTCCTCTACAGCAAATCCAGTACTTTGAGCATTTCACATTAATCTTAACTTTCGCTAACAAGACAGAGGTGCTGATTTCTTGGATGTGGTGAATTTAATGAAGAAAGCTCCAGGAATTTGTTAAAAAGGAAAGCTAAAGTCTCAAATATATTATATTGCAGATTTCCAAGATGGAGCAAGGAAGGCTTCTCTCATACCCATCACCTCTTCCCTCTGGAAACATGATCATTAACCTGCATCACAGAAAAACTGCTCACAACTTCTTGCATTTGTTAGTTCATAAAAATTTCTGCACTTCAGAGGGGAAGTGGGCTCAAGCTATTCATAGTGTTTAATCCCATTTATCTGCCTTAAAAAAAAAAGAAAAAAAAAAGAAAAACAAAAACATTTTCACCACAATCTTGGAAATTATTTATAGATCTATGTTTTTTAGACTGCATATTAATAGAGCCTGAAAATACAATACTGAAAGTTATTTAGTTATTTTCCTCTCCCACTGCCACTTTCCTTTTCAGTCCAATATAACAGTCCTTTACTCTGTCAACCATTATTCTCCTAATATTTTAAAACTTACTTCTAACACAACCAGTAAGCTGCAAAATGCTGAAATTCTGTATGACTGTCACTCTAAAGTGTACTCTGAGCACATGAAAAACCAGGTGTGACTGATTTAAGTCAGTCTCCCCATCATCTGGTTACCTGACACACTTAGGAGAGCTACAGCTTCTGTTTTGAGGGTAGTAACTCATCAAGGTGCCAGTTAAAAAGCACCATTCATAGAATCCTTGATCACTGAAGAATAACTTTTCTACTGCATATGTAAATTAAAACACCCCAAATAGAACAAAAATCCATTCCACTGTATGAAGCTAATCATCTCCTTCATGCACATGTGATGGGGCAGGGGGAGGAACAAAAAGATAATAATATTTTACTTTAATCCATTAATTAATTTCTTTAATTGAAAAATATTCAAAGATGTTCTTACACATGGAAAAACTGACATTGAAAAAACAAATCAAAATATTATCTCAAAGTACCTTAAGGGAAAGTGAGCTCAATACACACAAATGACAGCAATTGAATATATGGCATCATGCTGTACTGACTTAGGTAAACCACTACCAACCCCACACATGAATACTCTCATGTAAGGTTAAGACACTTCTCAATTTATCTTGTTATTTACCAGGAATATTTTTACTTCAAGACTGATCTCATTTTCTAAGTTGTAGGAAAAAAGACACTAGGCATTCTAAAGTATTTCCTACACTGGATTTATGATTTGACAGTTCACAGCATGGACACACAGCTCTGCACCTATGCCAGCAGAACTAGATACTTGTTTCAAACCAACTGGCTGCCTACAGATCTCTGTATTAATCTAAATATACCTGTATTAAAGTATCAAATTATTGGATAATATTAGAAAAACGGGCCTAATAATGCCATTTTTCTGAATTAAGAGAAGAATTCCAAGTGAGCTTTAAAACAAAGTAAACAATCTTCATGCATCCTAACCATAAAATTTTACTGAAATTCATAAAAGGGTCACTATTGTGACAAGTAAAAGCTGTAATTGGAGCTATCAAGAGTTCATTGCAGTTATACGAAAATAAAAAGCCCTGCAGCCATCACAGACACCCCTTTGAACCCAAGCACCTTTCTGACAGCAGACTAAATTCTTCCCCCATAAAAAGTTTTCAAACTGACACTGTCTACCACAGTTCTTAAGTCACCTAGGACACAAGGAAGTACTGAAGATGTAATCAAGGAAAATAAACATCTGCAAAAGGGAGAAAAACAAGAAGTACGCAGCATGTTCTTTCAGGCAATGCTTAAGAGACTTAAAATTAAAACAAAAACCCATACAGCAAAACAAACTAATAAAAAGTAACATCACCCTCATTTATATATCTTCCACTTAGTATACAGATCAGTATATGTAGATCACTATATAATGGGACTGTGCCCTGTCCCTTCTGTTGTTTTTTTTTAAGGCTTTTAGAGGCTCCCCTCCTACACAGGCCAAATGCATTCTCAGTTAACACACTTATGCTGACACAAGTTATATCAACTTGCATTTGAATATTCTTATTGTTTCAGATTTGCAGTAGTCTCAAAGGGTAAATTTTACATATGTTTTATATCACAGTTAAATATAAATATTGCTCAGGTGAATTAAGACCACATCTCTGATTTAGCCTACATCTTACTGCATTTACAATTTTAAAGGATGAAGCCTTTTATGGCTACATTTTTACTCGTAAAGAAGTTCTCCAATTGAAATATTTTCCCTATGGATATGGTAATTTTTAATGTGTACACACAAAAAGAGCTATGGTGATATGTTGACAGGCACCTGAAAGACACTGACAGACAGTAGTCCTTCATAAAGAAGAGAAGAAATTAATTTGAGAATAAGAGAAGAAATTAATGTATTAAAATATCCATAGAATAGGAATACTTGGTTATACCTACTTAGAATCACTGCAAATCCAACTGTCATAATACAGTGATGAAGTTGCTTTCATTTTCTGTAACATTTTAAAATGCTGATGCTAAGGGACAAGGAGGCACATCAGGTGCAAACGTTCTTACTGACCCCTGCTTTGAGTCTTTGATATAAACCTACTATATTCAACCTCTGCAAGTGTTAAACACAGCTGTAAGTACTGAAAATGTAAAGACAGGCAAAGCAGATCCACTCCAAAAGTGGAAAGTTTCAAAACTTTATAGGAGGCTGATTGGAGAAAAAAAAAATCTTACCAAAATAAACCTTAAAGTAGCAATTTTTATTGGCAGTTGTTTCAGATGAATATTTATACATTATTTGTTACAAAAATATCTTAAAATTCCTACATCTTTTCTTTAAAAACAAACTGTAACTGGGTGATCAGTTGAAACTGATGTTAAGAATTATAACTGGGAAAACAAAATAGCTTTGGTACAAGTAAGTACAGATGTTTACGTAAAGGAGGTGGAAGAAAAAAGCTCTCCATTTTTGTTGAATGCACTTTAAAAAATTCCTTTGTAAAACCACCTCCTAGTTCAAACTCCTTCACATAAATTATTCCCTATAGCTGTACATATGAAAACCAGATCACTTGAAATATTGTGAAGTCTCTTTATAAAGATATGAGCAATTAAGCCAATAATTAAGGCTTCAACTTTTGTGTCCCTCGTGGCACAGGTGCGTTGTTTTTCTCCAGATAGGCCAAAAGGTCAATGGATTTGAGTGGGGTACTTCTATTTTTTGAAGGTTTCGCCAATGGAGGTTTATGCAATCCGTATTTGTCATTCATTCTATGTACCAATAAAAGCCTGATGAGAATTTTCAATTCTGAATTATATAGAAAGCAATAAAGGTTAGAACTAGCCTATTTATGAGTATGAATTTCTCACAGATATGAGTATGAATTTCTTACACCTGCCTTCATAACACAGGACAGTTCTCGCTCAAGGACTGTTAGTACAAACAATCCTTTTTTTTTCCTGTTTCAAGTAGTCTGCAAAGTATTCTGATTTTTAAAGTGGCTACCTAGATGCATGTTTTAAACATAGGTGCGCCACAAACTCTTCAGTTTCTTTTTTATACAGTTACATTATAGTAGATGGAAATCCATCCTATTAGAGGACGAGGCCTTGTTTTTAGTACAAGACAAACATTTCTTCACTCTTTTTCCACATGAAACTTAGTAGAAAAAACATCCATTATTCATTATAAGAAAAACTCATTCACACAATGCCTTCCAAAATTAGTGCATGTACAAAAACACAACTGGGTAGAAGTCATTACTGAGAGGCAAAAACAAAAACAATAGCAAATGCAGGGCACACAACACACAAGGTAAGAACAAATACAATCCAAGCAAGACTCAATCCACTGCCACTGCAGTTGCCAACACCTCATTCACACCTGTCTTCCCTGTCACAGCACAGGGGATGAAGGGTTGGTACTGACTTGTGACCCCCAGCCCCATAACCCTTCCCAATTGAACAGGCCAACAGCCTTCTGCACCCCAGCTTTCTCCCCCATCCCAATCCCTGTAATGCCAGCTGAAGCAGCCCTGGCTTGTGTCTAACCCAACTCCCTCCTTCCAAACTGGCCCTTCTTGTCTCAGCGTGGCTTTTCTGGCTTTCACAAAGAAGCAAGCTATAACCTGAAAAGGTAAAAAGGGAAAAACCCTTCTCCAGTGCATGATGCATGTCCTCAGCAGGCTCATCCCCTCACTAAGGAACTGCTCTTTTTCCAGATAAAGATTATTATTTTCAAGAGACCACAGAGGGGTCCTAACAGCAAGACTTCTCCTGAGAATACAGCAATAGGGGAAACAGGAGATACACCTACATCACAATATGTGTGCAAAAGGAAATAATTATGCTACTAGACACAGCTCTCACTTTTCCCTCAACTCCCTCAAGTCCAGGGAATTCAATACTTCATCTGAATAGTCCCCTAAAATGTGCTGCACCACAGGATTTCTGAGCATTATTTTACAGCAGGAGAATAAACAGCTGACTTCTCCTACATTTCTGTATGTTTCTGCCCTGCAAAACAGCATTTTCTGTGTGTCTCGACTCTCAAGGTGTCCCAAGGCCACCCCAATGATCCATCCAATCTGTGTGAGAGACAAAACCAACATCGACATCTCTGAGACCACAGAACGTGAGCTGGGGACCCACTCTAAGCCCAGAGCTGCAGTTTAACATTACAGCTTCAGCCCAGCTGGCCATTGCCAGGAACAGGGAGACTGAACCCTCCCATCCCCATTCCCATCTTCTCTTATTTATGGCCTGCAGTCTCATCCTCACATTACAGGCAAACTCAAATTCCAAACCAGTAGAACAAACTTTACTATATCCTAAGGAGTTTAAGAATACATGTATGCCTTCCAAGTAGGAGGAGAAAAAGCAAACATAACACAATCATATAGAAAACTCATGGCTCAACTAAACTGAAATTAACCTGCTTTGGAACCTTCAAAGCAATGTCCCTTTGTGAGGGCAAAATACATGTAAGAGTTAACTTACCCCACAGCTATTTGTGAAGCTGTTTATTTCCCTGAAAATGCATTTCCAAACTGGGGAGAAAACTCTCAGATTATCTCTTACTTGAGCTGAAGCGAGCCTTGTTACAAACATACATAGTCCTTTATCCATACTGTACCATCTGACATTACACTATGAGTTTCAGAATAAAGACAAAACACAATGTTTAAGGAATTGATTAATGTATAGAATATCTCCAGAATGTAAAACTCCCTATTTCTAGAAAAGCTGACAACTGGCCTTGACAGTATTCATATCTGAGGAAATATATCTACAGTTCAGCAATCCCAGTAAATCCCTACTTCTAAAATTTAATGTTAATAACAGATTTAAGTTAAAATAAAGGCCTCACTGGATGCCTATCTTCATAAACCAAGATATTTGCAAAGAAATGGATAACCATACCCCTGTGATGACGTAACTAGTTTGAGGCTGCTGGCAAACAAAGCTAATAGGCAGCTGAAGTCCCTCATTTTTCTTCCTCCTCAAAATTTCTAAGCCAGAAAACTAAATCAATCCTTAACTCTTTTCCTGTATGATTCTTAAAATCCAGAATGGAGCTTTTGGCTTTCCTTCCAGTACTTATCCCAAAACACAGCTGTAAAGCATAAAAATCAATTAATAATGTTTTGATACAAGACAGCTCATCCAGACACTACACAGGACAGATTTACTATTCTCATCATTAAATAAAACATTCAGAAATCTCCAGAGACTTATTTTTCACAAATGTTGACAGAGACAAGTACTGCTTTTATCATCACGGTCTGAGCTTATAACAGAAGTATACTATTCATTTCAACAGACCAAAGAAAAAAGAAGGTAGCTTCCCCTGAACATCGATCATTATTCTCTATCATGAATCATGAAAACAATACTATGTACAAAAAGCAACCAATTTTTCAAGATTTCAGACTTCTCTTCACAACCATATTCCTATTAATGCATTCCACTAATTCATGGTTTTAATTTTATGTTTATAGAAAAGACCTCTATTTACAGAAAAATGGTTCCTCTTGAAAATACCACAGGCATTTCAAGGACACAGGTAATCTCTCTTCAAAGAAGCAGCAGCTAGTAAAACAGCAACAAAATATACAGATAAAATAATCTTGTTCAGAGTTAACTAATTCAAGACCTAAATAGCCAATGAGGTGGAGAATGATATTCCTGAAAAAAAGAACCTTCCATTGAGAACACCTGCCACAAAATCTCAGCAGTATCAAACTGCAGTGCTTTTCTTGTCCAGGTCACCCAGAACTTTTTTAACCCAAACATGTAATCATTTGCATTTTTCCTATCCTCAGAACCTCCTTTTGTTCTTCATTGTTGCTTATAAATCAAATCCTCTCATCTCTCCTTCTCCTGCTCCCTGCATAGCCCTTTTTTCTCTAAAACACTCTCAGGCTTTCAGAGTCTTTGTTCCTCTCATCTGAGAGCTCGCCCTCTGTGTCCCAGCCTAGCACCTCAAGCTTCCTCTCCGTTCCTCAGCCCCGGGTATTTCATCCCATCGGCGCTGGATGCCGGCGCGGGCGGTGATGGGACTTCCAGGTGATGGGACTGCTAGAGCTACTCATATAAACTGCAGAATAAGCTAAATAAAATACTAGGTATTAATACTGCAAATCCCAAAGCTGACTGATGAGTCAAGATACTGAGACTAACACTTCCAGAATGGTAGTTAAGACAAACCATCAGCCTGTGCAGACTTGACTTGCAACACTAAGCTACAACAAACCTCAGAAAATGAAAGACTCGCTGACAAGGAACTCTGCCTTCGGCTCAGCAGGGAACATAGCTGTAGGCAGCCAATGCAAAATATGCTACTTCCATTCATGAGGCAGAGTCACTTAGAGAAGTATAAATTTTAGGTAGTAAAACATCTCAACCAAATCCCAACACAACAGCTTCAAAAATTAACTGCTGGATAGTTTTTCCAAATGCATCAGAACCAGTACTGCAACACCAGCCACCATGAAATATTTGATTATCTGAACTAAGAAAAACAAACTAAGAGATGCCTCCTGCCTTTAACAAGGCAATACAAGGGCACGTGCTGCGCCCTGCAGTTCACACTTCATGCACCTCTCCCACTATTCCCAGGTGAAAGACCCTGAAGCAACCATCAAATCAGCAGATGGGGAAAGCCTGGACCACCCCCTGCAAAAGGACATCAGCTTAAAAGAATTCAGTGAATTAATGTGTAGGCCAAGCTCAAGATTTTTTTTTTCCCATTTTCAACTGCTGTCATGCAAGGTGCCTATTTTATCCTCCACTGGCTTTCGTTTTTTCATTTTACATCTGCTTGGGACTTTTAAGGAAACAGAACAGCTACAACTACAATTTCAGTAGCACACTTAATTATTTCAACAGCTGTTCATAAGTGAGATTAATTCCATTAACAATAGGGGAAAAACAAACAGAAAAGAAAAACCAACCTTCACTGAAAAATGCAACCGTTTCCTTAAATCAGAAACAGAATTCTGTTGATTTAGGTCTAGCAATTTTTAGTTTTAGCAAATCCTTAAACTTCCTTTCCAATTAAAACAGGCAAACTAGTGTAAAACTCTGATGCAGAACACTGTCAGTCCTTCAGCCATTTGGAATTATTTTCTATTTGCACTTAAAATGCCTTCCCAGACATGACAGAGTAAACAGAAGCTCATGTGTCAAGCAGAAGTTATCACAAAACCTTCATGGAAAAAAACACTAAACCAGATTGAATTTGCATCTGTTTGTCTCCCATTCCTCTTTAATGTCTTGAATTTACCAGTATAGTCTATTTCATAGAACTAAATAAAGGAAGAGGGAGAGTACCATACTTTGGAGCGGGGATTTTGAGGGTTCTGTTAGAGCTGCCTAACTGGCAGCACTAGCAGAAGATTCTGAGTAATGGTTCAGTAATTCACTAAGAAATTCATCAAACAGCAACCATTTAGAAGAAGAGTGAGAGATTTCTGCCTCACCTCTGGTCTCCACGGCTTCAGCTCTCAGCACACGTAGCTGCGCTGTGGTTATTTGAACAGACATTTTCAAGCACCATCCTTCACTAAGTGGTTCCAGCCAGGAACAACGGGAGGCCTCATCAGCAAGGCAGTCCCAAGGCCTATGTTACAGGGTACATTTAGAAGATACCTAGCAACACTCTTTGTTCCTGAAGCTACAGCAAGTCTGCTCAAATGACAGATATAATACAACAAAAATAGCCATAGAAGCCATTCGTTTGTACAGCGCTTTATATCTTTGCAAGCCAAGAACCTCCTCTGTGCTCTTTTATACTGTTCTGACTAAGGCAAGAAGACCTTTACGTCAGTCCTAGTCTTGCCCAAATAGGAACTGCAGAAAAACACCACACACATAAGTAGGTGGTTAGCAATACCACAGAGAATTAGCTATTCCCTCCAAGTCTTCCTGAGTGAAATACCAGTCCAGAAGAGCTCTGCAAGGTGTCTCCGGGGGCGGTGGGCTACAAATCACATTCCCAATACAACAAAGGACAAGCATTATCACTTTAATTCTGAGAAATACCAACACTGCATTCCAGTTCATTAAGAATGAGGTGCTTCATTTAATGGCAGCTTTTCAATAGCATGCTGGCTTGGACAGCCCACACATTGATTCTGGATCTTACCCAGGCTGTCAAAGCCGGCAGAGATAAATAAAATTGTGGTGGCACATACCACTGCCAGCCAACTGTAGAATCTGATCTAGAAAATGAGGGACCCCAATACTCTAAAGCTCCACAAGGAAGAGGCCAGAAAGTTAGCAAGTAACACTCAAAATAAATGCTCTTAAAAAAAATCCAAACTGATATTTGAATTAGAAAAATTAATGCATAGTTTAAGCCAGCTACTTACAATAATGTGCAATAGCATATATAAAAGGACTAGTCTAAATTATTTCTAAGGTATTACTGATTTGCTTTGAGGAGCAGTAAAAGATAGGGATCCCAGAGCAACATGATATAGGGTATATACCTCATAACACGTGTAGGGAAGTGGGAAATTACTTAAGTAGCAAGACACACAACCTAATTCTGATGCTTAGAAAGATTTGGATACATTGCTGGGGGAAAAGAAGAGGGATTTCAGTTATGGGAGAAAGATAACTGATAGTTAGGAAGCCTCAAAACAGCATCATGTTCTCTCTTGGGTAAATGTCTTACTGAAGCAGCAGGTGCAGCTTATGTAAGTTCAACTACTGTTCAACATAACAGAGAGACTATAAATATAAAATAATTAGCGTAGATAAGGGTAACTACTGGAATATTCACTTTCAGAAAACCAATGGCCGAGTATAAAAAAATAAACCAAAACAGAAAGGATTTTGGGTTGGTGCAGCTACAACTTGACCTGCAGCAGATTTTGTTAATTTATTAATTTTGGTGATCAAACACAGGCCCCCTTGAAAAACTGCAAATGACACCAAACTAGGAAAGTGGAGGAAAGGGGGAAAGGGGGCAGAAGTTGCAAGGAATATGAAGGAGATGATCCTGATTCCAAGTGAGCTTAAGAAATCAGAGATTCTAAAATACACTTGATAACATCTATGCAAGTGAGAGAAAAACCAAATACTGTAACTCTGAAAAAGATCATTAAATTTAAAACCTACATGTATGCAGAAGCAGTCATATTAAGAGTAATAAAGCAGAAAAGAGAAACTGTACACGATCACAGACTAAAGAGTCATAAACATGATATTCATCTTGAAAGCCAAATACAATTTGAGAAGATGATTAAGACTACTGAGCACAAGGTTAAGATGTTTCAAGTCTCGTCAACACCACTGTGCTAGTATTGAAATATCACATACATCATTCTTGTGTATTCTAAGAACAAATCCTAAAAATTTAGTTCTAAGATTATTAAAAAGAGACTGATAAATGGAAGAAAAAAATTCTTCCTCTTCTTAATATAGTTATTTAACTTTCCAAGGGGTGTCTTATCCACCGTAAATTTTAAAAA
This sequence comes from Chloebia gouldiae, assembly GCA_003676055.1. Lineage (NCBI taxonomy): Eukaryota > Metazoa > Chordata > Aves > Passeriformes > Passeridae > Chloebia > Chloebia gouldiae. The sequence goes on along the minus strand of QUSF01000004.1, from coordinate 29,288,445 downwards.
GCAGTCTTAAGGTATGAACTCATTTATATGACTTATTTTAGATGACAATGCACATGAAAAGATTGCCCCTCCCCTTCACCTTCCCTCCACAAATAGAAAAATTCCTTCCAATTTCAGTTTCCTCTTTTCTTGGTCTTCTTGTAAAATTAACATGGAATTTTTAAAATAGAATTGATTTGCTACTCAACAGTACTACTGATATTTGTAGTAATTCTATTTGGCAATTCACACTTCGCAATTCATTTTTATCAAGTTAAAATTTAAAACAAGGTTCAATATGAGGATTTTTTCCTTCTAGACAGCAGTTGCATTCTGACTCTAGCTGGTATCATACCCCATGTTTACACCATTATTGTAAAACAATTTACACTTTACCAACAGTTGTCTATGCACACATTTATTTTGGTTCTGTCACATGTATTTTAGCTTTGGTTTTATTTTTCAGCTGTCCTGTGAACAAACAGCAAAATTCTAACTCATACTTGACCAAAATCTAGTATGTATTTATCTCAGACAGACGTCGAGCAATTATTAGCTGGAGTGTCAACAGCCCATACCAAAATATGACACCATCTTTCAGCCTTTTCAAAAATTCAGACTTCCAGAACTCTTTAGATTTTAGATGACCACCATACCAATGCCTTCAGCAACAGTCTTTTCTGCCAGAAATTTAAGAATAGTACATTATACACATTCATTTCTACGAATCCATGTATTGAAACTGAGTGGCAAACACACACACTTACAGAAATCCAGAAACAGGCAGTATTCCCCCTTTCCTTTAAAAATACATATGCATATTTACTAGTTCAGAGATCTAAAAGCCAGAATAAAATAAAAAAGCTGTCTGAAAATCCAAGACTCCTTACATATCATGTGAAAATATTTGCTGAAGGACAGAACAAGACTTTGATGACACCTCCAGGGCTATTCCAAAACATCTGTGAAACCAGACCATGAGGCCTGGGTCCAACAGTCACGCACGATAAGGAATGTAAAGCTCCTCCACCTACAGAAAGAGTACCTGCAGTACTGCAACAGGAAAGAAGGTAACCACTGGCCTATGTACAAAAAAAAGGTGCTATTTCTCTGAAACTATGGGCAAACGGCAGTGTTTTCAGATGACCAAGCTCCCATTTTCAGAAACAGAATTCAAAACATTCCAAGTATCTATCTGGATGTATGGCAGATTTTGTAAAGCTTTAAAAACAAATCTTACATTTGCATTTAGAGAGAAAACAAAGAATCTGGCAAACAAATTAGAGAAAAACATAAAACACCAAAATAAAAGTAAAACAAGTTAGGTCCACTGATTATCATATCCACCTGAACAGGGCAGCACCATTACAACAAAAGGGAGATAAATGCTATTGAAAATAGGGAATAGCAAGGATTTTATCATTGCCTTACAGAAGGCTGACCTCTCTCCTAACATTGTATTTTCCATCAGGAAACAATTCCCAAAACTATTTGCGTCCTACATTTTGTAATTGTTTGGGAACGGAACAAACAGTGGTGAGCTCTTAGCTATAGCAACACTCATCTTACTGTCCAACAAGTCTTCACAACCACCAACTCCCAGGTGTGATAAAGGAATCTGTGAAGGCCCTATGCCTCCAGAAGGCAAAGCAGTATTTTAAGTAGACATCCCAGTGATTAAAAGAGACAGTAGTATTATTAAACTGTGGCAAATCACCAAATTGAAAGGTCATGGCTCTTAGTCTAGCACTTCTATTTTTAGACAACAGGATTTCTACATATTAGGTATATCTTTAAGAATCCTCTCTCAACCACAAAACACACAGAAAACAGAAAAACATTGTATTAGAGAATGAACAGCTGTCCAAACATCTCCTGGCGTCCAGAAAATAAATCCTACATAATTGTGAGGGTTTTCAATCTTGAAAACATTAGCCAGTGGCCTCAGATCACCACAAATAAAACATCCTAGAACTTAGGCTTGCTTTTTGTTTTGGGGATGGGGGTAGGAGATAGTCAAGCTTCTTTTTGAAAATATTCTATTAGAATAAAGAAAATTTTACATCAGACAATTTATGGCAAATAAGTTAGTTACTGGATTTATAAGTGTGCACCTATTCAAATACAAAAAAACACCATCTGGTCTATATGAAAAACACAAAATATTGGTCTATTGGTCTACATTTTATATTGATTGTACTGTTATAATAAAGGCAAATGATTCTGAGGTTACTCCTGCTCTTGCCAGATCTATTATTATCCTGTATATTCTTATCAATGTAATTCATGCATTAGAACATATACTGCAAAACACCTCAGACTAATAAAAGCGACTAAAGAAAATAATGACTAAATCTAGTTGTTGATAAAAAAATACATTAAACATTAGAGAAAAAGGTGCTTTTCAGCTGCTCCAACCAGGCAAAAGATTTCTCCAAATGACTACTTGTCTAGTATAATATGAAATACATTATTTTAAGCAAGAGAAAAATTAATGTCTCTATGGCCTCTATGCTCTAATATAGTTTAAATTTTGGTCCTATGAAACTCAAAATAAACCCTATACACTCATGTATGCTCCTCTACCACAAAGTACAAACACATTTTGACATAGCTGTTTCTGATTTTTTGTACTACTTACTACTAAAAGCATTTCAATATAGTGCTGTAATTCCTTGTCAGTAGTACAAACACTATTTCTTAAGCACCAAATGAAAATGGTAGGCATGGTGCTACAGTAAGCTAGTACTGCAAGCCACAAAGTTAACTGTAAAAAAAGCAAACAAATACAGATTAAATAAGAAAAATATGAAAACTGTCTATTTCAGCTGATTTGTCTAGTCAGAAAAGCATTACTGAAGGATATTTTTGAATTCTTATCAGTCATGATCAGGATGATCCCAAGCTGCACCAACAATCCAAATGCCAAGCAAGATGCATTGTTCCAACATCACACCAGTCAATTTAGAACAAAAGTACAACCCCTGAACAGGTATCAACAGACTAAAACTATTTTATAGGTAAATTGTGTTTCAGTTGAGATGATGGAACATGCAGCAGTCTCTATAAGGCTCACAGCTGAAGTAGCAAGCCCAAACCTCAGCCTCAAGGATTGGTTTTATTTGAAAAAGGGAAGACAAAAATGTTAGTTCTTGGCAGCTTACTAAAGGACAAGAAAACTTCCATTTCTCTCGTAATAGAATTCTGGAAAAAAAAAAATCTGTCAGGAAAAAAAAAAAAAACAAAACCAGTAACAGTAGTCCTTTGGTTGCAAAAGAGCAAGCAGCTCCTGTAGCACCCTCAGATTTTGTATAATGGCCATGTTTGTTGACCCTTTCCATACCAAAACTTCAAAGTATATACCGATACACTTCTGCAATTTCCCACATGCACAGTAAAGCTCTCTAAAGGGTCTCTAAAGGTTTTCTACATTGATTTGCTTCAGAATCTATTAATTCAAGGGAAAGGCTAAATCTCTGTTTTCATTTAATAGGCAAAATTAGAAAACAGCTTAAATCCTGATTATATAAAAACATTAGAAGAAGGTCAGCCACAATCCTCTTTGCTCTGTAAATTAACAACTCCAGAAGTGTCCTTAGAGCACCGAGACCATTTAGTTTATTCTCTGGGGGCCCCTCTGGATTCAAGATATGTAACTGTACAACTATCCTAGAAAAAAATGAAGAGCCATATTTTTTTGTGAACATGAAGTAACAGTTAACATAGGTAACAAAACTGCAGCAGGCACACCTCTGGACATGTCAGTAGAGGTATTATTGATCCAGAGTATGCTTAGGAAAGTTTAAGCCCTCACCCTGACTACAGGAGCACAAACTCTGGAATGTTTTATATGCTGCAATGCCTTACAGCTCTGAAGCACCCATGGGTAGGTGACTGTACCAAACAGATAATCAAATATTTTTTAAAAAAAACATTAAAATACTAATTGGTATTTCTCAATTCATTATAGAATTCTTTATATTGAAAACTATGAAGATATTTGTATCCATCAAAATATACTCCAGCACTCACAACAAAAAAAAAAAAAAAAGAAAACCAACAACATGAAACCAAAACCCACGCATTGACAGCATTAGCAATTATTCTGAAAAGAACACTGGTTCCCTATCACATCACCATGTAAGACTTCTGCCACCAGTACCACATGCAATTCTGCTCTTCCAATTAAAAAAAGCTCTTGCAGAATTAGGAAGTGCAAGAGAAAGGCAACAAAGACCAAAAGGTACTGGATTTCCTGATTCACAAAGTCCTGAGACAGAAGACATTATGTCTACAGCTACAAATCCATCCTATCTTCCTCCATTTACATCTTTTACTGTGCTCTGCCAGATGCAACACACTTGTGGAGAGGGAACTTTGATTTGACAGAGTAAGCTAACTGGACTTCTGGATGAAGGACAACAGTTAAATGTCCATGTATGAGAAAATGCATCCAAGTTGTCTAAATATTTAACCAGCTCTTTTTAATACCTTTGTAGTATCTCTGAAGATGGTCAGGAGCCTCAACATGTCCTTCTATATCCAAGCCATTTTAATAAAAGCAAAGCTAAAAACCCCAGATTAACCTTTAGTAATGAAAAAATGACAACTGCTTTGCAGAATAATCCAAGAAAGAGCAGTTGGCTTACAACTTAATTCCACAGCAAAAATATTAAATAGCCACTGCATTTACCTGCTCTTCTCTCTCTCAAGTTTTCAGTCTAACCAGATGTACCTCTGCTTCCCTTTTATAGTCAAGAACAGATACAAGGAGCAAAGATCTCCAAGGTACACACGTCTGTCCCCTTATACTCCGGCACAGCTAAGCACATAAATGTTTAAAAAAATATTATAAGCTCCTGATTCTAAATTGATCCCAGGCAGGAAAGTCCTCAAGCTTTAGCAGTTCAATTTTGCAGTTCATCTTTCTTCCACACAACCTCCTCTCAAGAGCAACTTATTTCAGAGAAGAGTGACTAAAGCAGTTTTCCCTTCTCAGCAGAGGGAACAGTGCTCTGGTTCTCAACTTCAACCTTTCTCCTCAGCAAGCTTTTGCAAAGAGCCCTAACCTAAGCATCAGGAGGGAGAAAAAGAGGAATAAAAAGTGAAAGATATGCTGAATAAATGCTGAAAAGCAGTAGAGAAAAATAAAGAAAAAACGCACAGTAAGAAAATAGAACAATAAATAACATAAAGATTATATTAACTGAATTCTTATTCAGTGCTTCATCACCTGAAAAATTATACCTATACTACCACACAGACATACAAGCTTAGTGCACCTCTGGTCTGCAGGCTTTACAAACACATTACCAAGAACACAGCAACAAGAGGCAGCAAGAACAACTGTGGCTGCTTCCCTAAGTTAGGTACCACTATCACACAAAGAAATCAAGGTCTTTAAGAGTAATGCTACACCAATAATGACAAGGCTAACTTTAAAAAAATACCAAAACAAGGCAGAAAAATAAAAAAAAAAGGATGTAAAATTTCTTGTGTCACAGCTACACAACCAGAAGCATCCAAACACTTGCAAGCGTGTCCAACAAAGTAAACAGCTCTGTCAAACAACCAGGTGAAGAAGCCTTTCCTGCCTTTCTTTTGTGTGCAGGTGGAATGAAGGGACTACAGCTGGCCAGGCCAGCACACTCTAGGTGCAGCCTTGACCACCTGACACATCCCAACACTGAGCGTCACAAACTATGGGACACTGATGTGGCTAAAGGAGAGGACCATTCCCACACGATCTCTGAAGGTTTGCATGCATACACACACAAAATGCCAACAGCAATTAAACCAAAAAATCCATGTCACATCCCAATTTAATTCTAGCCAGGCAATTCCTCAGCTTTAAAAAGGTTTGCCGCCCTACACTCACCAGTTTAGAGAAACGTCTCCTCTTGAATGTTTTCTAATATATATATATACATACAAAAATGTAACTTGATGAGATTTAGTGACAAACCTTGCTTCTTCTCCTTCCATTTTCTATTGCAGATGAGCCAGCATCACAGACACTGCAGCTCAAACACAAAGCTTCTGTAAATATGCTATGCATAAACCAAAGCTGATTTTTCAACTACTCTGATGAATTAGAAAATTGTCAGCTTCCTCTGTTTAAAAAAAAATCTATAAGCTGTAAAAGACTCAGTGAAATGATGTTTTAGTGGTATTAAAGGTCAATGTAATAAATAACATAGCTTTGAGGTACTAAAGAGCTGTGTATTAATACCAAGTCTGTACACAAGGAATTGACGTAATGAACTAGTGACTGATGGCAAGTTCATCTACATATACAGGGTATAAGACTAAAGAGCTTAACATGCTATATAATCCACACACAAGACTATTAAAATACACTACTTATTAATTGCATTACTATTACTGCTACAAAGACAACTGAAGCTCCCTTCTTCCAAGGAATCACATGGAAAAGACAATGGGCAATGGGCACAAGTCACTCCTGGAGAGATTGCAATTAGACAAAAGGGAAATTTTTCACACTGAGAACCAACAGCCATTAGAATAATCTCCCTAGAGAAGCAGTGGATTTCCCAACATCAAAGACTTTTAAGATTGGAAGGACAGAGTGCTGGGTCATTGTGTCCATAGAGTTGTGCATTTGCCAAGAAAGATTGGCCCAGATAATCCTTGAGGTCTCTTCCTACCTGGTATTCTATGCTAAAGCTATACATTTCCATTATGATGTGTACAGACATGCATGGTATGTTTTATACATAAAAAACATGACTAATGCCTGATGCTGATGGGATCTGTAAAGCTAGCATCACACTGTCTAGTAGGCACTGATCTTTATCTTTCATCAAATGGAGCAGAGTTAAGTTGTGGGTTTGCATTATGCATAAGCAGTGAATACAATTAGGCTGAAAAGCAAGCTGATCTTCTCTGATCTCAAGTGGAAAGTGTGAATTCTGATCTTCACAGGTGACAGCTCTGAGCATCACTCCAATTTACTAGTCAGCTTCCTTGATTCTGTGTACCCAATAGAAAACTTGAAATACGTAGCTAATCTTAAGCCACTAATATTTAAACAAGAGAATACCAATTAAAAGAGAAAAGCAGTTTTTATTTTGTCTGGCATAGAGAAATTCGGTTTTACAGCTCAAGAAGGGTACTGAAACCTGGAGGGAAAAAAATAAAATGCATATTAAGAAGGGAGAGACCAAGAGAATGAAGGAATTCAAACAAGGAGAGTTCTAAAAGGACTACCAAGTGAATCCATTCACTTGGTAGTCGTTTTAGAAGGACTTTTAGTCCTTTTGCTTTTAGGTAGATGAAATAATTTAAGAATTGTTCATTTCTGAATTGCCAGAAACATTGTCTTTGAAGCTTTCTACAGAAATGCTGTATTTCAAGCTGATGCATCTCTTCTGAAGCATGAATTTAGGAAATCTCATGGTCAGTGCAATTATAGTAGTAGAAGTTCCATGTGTTCTCAAAACATTTTACAAAGGAATAAAGTATTTTGCTCTCTACAGGTAAAAAAAGCAGAGAGTAACAATAGTAGTCCAAATTTTGCTCCTCTATTGTCTCTTCTGTCAGGGGTTTGCTAGTTTTTGTTTGTTACTTCTTTGGTTGTGGGGGTTTGGTTTTTTTTTTGGGGGGGGGGGGGGGGGGGGGGGGGGGGGGGGGAGAGGGACTACTTATTTTTGTTGGTTTCTTTTATTTTGGTTTTTTCTTTGCTGGGTTTTGGTGTTTTATTCAGTACATAAACTTACTGGGGGGAGTTTCTTATGCTTCCACATGTGTGGAATTCACAAATTTCACGTCTGTTCAATGTCTCAGATTTATTTAATTGCTGATTCTTATTATTCACCTGAAACAATGAAAATATTGAATTACAAAATTGTACTGCTATTCAAGTTTAAGGAGCAGGGCACAATGTACTTTAGCAATGTGCAAGCTGAACAATGCCTAAAAATCAAAGCACAACAGCTGTTCATTCTTCACCAGCCAGTCCCATAAAATGTTAATATAGCAGAATCAGATGCTTTCCTGTTTAATAAACAGAAAACATCTTGTTTATTAATCCATATACATCTGTAATCATATAAAGTACTAAGAACATACTTAAAAGTTCTAAGTTACACTACTACCACCTTAAGGGGAGAGCTAGGAAAAATTCACAGAATAATGGATGTATTTAATCTACCAACAGCTCTCCACATTTATACAAGCTACAGAACTCAGTTTTACAAAACCCTCAATTTCCAGGGCACAGGATTGCAATGATTAAGCACCAGACTTCTAGTCAGCCTCAAACAGGCTATACTAAAATCCATGCTGTTAAATCCTTACAGTCATTTTTAATCCAGGCTAGGTAGATTAATGCTAACTTGGGTGTGCCTAACCATTCTGAAATCAGGAAGTCTGCAGACATAGCATGCCTCATTCTTGGCCTGCCTATTCAACAGGTGCCTGTAACAGAAGAGAGTATGGGTCACTACAATCCATACTATTAAATTATCATTTTGGACTAAGAAAAAAGGTGTCAAAGCATAAAATCCTCACCAATTTAGAAATAACCAAAAATTAATGGAATCCAGGCTTTCCTCTCTTCATTCACTCATATACACTTACCTTCTGAATATCCAACTCTTTCAGTCTCATACACAATGAAATAAAGGTGAAACTTTTATTAGGAACACTATTCTCGATTAAAATTGACATATTTAGCTATTAAGAATATTATCCTGTTTTGCTGAAGGATCTTAGTGCAATTTACCAGGTCTCAAAATACATTAACTAATATGTCAACTATCACATACCAATTTCTACTAATTCATCACACTGTTTTTAAACATAAAAGAACAAAAATAGGATAAGCACTTTCTACTTCTTTTCCATTTAAACATAGTACTGTAGATATCATTGCAATACCACAGTACAAATACATTGCACGAGGCAATCACTAACTTGGGAATATACATGCATCCAATACATCCATTTCCTTTGACTCACAGGTGAATGTGTGCACAGGTACATGCATTTGAAATATATATGTGCATTCCTGAAGGAACACTCTCCTTCCTTTACAAAGAGGCCAAAACTGTAAGCACTAATTGCATGGGTTCTTCCTAACTTTCTTCAGACTCCTCAGGGAAGCAACTTGAACTGCAAACCTACACAGTCCTAATAACAGAAATACTTTGTATAATCACCAGTTAAACCTTGGGGAAATCTCTGGGGAAAAAAAAATTAAAACCTGCAAAATGTAAGGAAGGAAGACAATTCTGTATAACTCTCTTCCCAGCCATTCAGAGAAACAGTACCCAAATAGCTCCTGCCTTCCTTTGCAGGGAACACAGCACTATGTACTCAAACACATCCCTGTGAAAAAACAAGAATGACTGAGGCAAAACCTTTTCCATCTCAACCCCACCCAATAAGGCTTTTTTACTAGTGAACAAATGAAGCCACAGGACTTCAACCTGTCAACAGGAAAAGAATAGTACAAATAAAACCAACAATATATAACTTAAGGTCAACATCAGCCACTTGCACACAGTGGCCATCTCTTCCTCTTCCCTCCCCCCAGTCCTCTTCTTCATTTTAAGTTCAGGTCAAATAAGGAGTCTGAGGTTAAGTTTCATGAAAACTTTTACAAGTTTTAGTCTGTCAGCATCTACAGAAGTATGTAGGGAATTAACAAAACTAAGTTTATTCTGCTGAATGTTTTGCACCTAAATATTCTTATAAATCAAATTAAGATTCTCTATTTGAAATAAGCAAATATCAGCTTTATTGAAGTGCGATACTATTCCTTAAAAAAGCTGCTTGTTAATATAGTTATGTTCAACTCCCAACTGTAAAACCTGCTCAAGAATTTCAGTAAACAAGACTGGGTTTATAGGACCATGAGCCTACACATTCATAAACAGCCAGTAACCAGAACTGTTACTGAGGAAATAGACTGGGTTTTAAGTATAATTTTGTATTACTAGATTTGCTACAGGCTGGAATTTAAAAATTATTAAAATTCCACTGAGAAAAATTTCCACTTTGAACAAAAAACCGCATATGTATAATAAAAAGGAAATTACCAGCTTCAATGTTTCAGTGGCGCAACACAGTAACACCACTGGCAAAATGAAGCTTGATTATCTCATCATTCTTTACAGAAAGTATGTGACAAGAACCCTAGACTGTGGAATCCAAACATAGTAAGGGGAAAAACTACTCATTTACTTTACAGCAGTAAATTAAACTACTAAGACTGCTCTTCATAACTCAAGACAGCCCTTTTTCATTGTCTATGCTCCACTATAGTGTTCACTAGTATCATGATTCTAGATAGCCTCTTAGAACCACAAACTTTATAAAACAACCAAACTTCTGTATGGTGAGAAAGACATGGACACTATTTTCTCCTCTGTGGTAACTTTGAGAGCTATATATCAAAAAACCCCAATAATGATTGTGTGTAAAAATCAACACTAAAGATGATGCCAAATGAAAAGGTAAAATTACTCAAGGGAAAAGACAATAATTAAAACAGCCTTTTCCAAGGGCTCTGCTAGATCTGTGAACAAATATATTTGTTTCCAGTATATACATCCTCTGAAGGAAAGGCTTTATCACTACCAGAAGTCAAACCTCAGAAGCTAAATCACTGCCAACATGGTGCAGCTTATGCTGACAGTGTTTCAGAAAAAAAGTTTTACACTGACACTTTTGATGCAACAACATCCTTCAAGGCAACTGCAACAACTACAAGGCAGATTCTCTCACATAAGAAACCTATTTGTTTGTTTTGACATCCAACAGACTGATGAACCAATGTTACATGGCAGGGCTTTTCCTTTGGCAGCAATGTTTTTTACACTGCTACTTCCAGACTGGACTTCCTTTGCATATCCTATACCTAGAGGTTTCAGTATGTGTTAATAAACACATGATTAAAATGTGTTCAGTGGAGGGAGTTATGGTTTTATTGCCTTGTTGCAAATCTGCTTCAACTAATCTAAATTGAGATCTCCAATTTTGTTCTCCCTGCAGTCCATAGCAAATTCTGGTCACCTCCCTCCAGGCAACACTACTGCTTGCACAACCTGTTAATTCAGGAAGCTGATCCATCCAAAACCAAATCCAACCCCACCCATCTTTGCAAAACCAACACCACTGCTCCTCATCTCTCGTCCTTCCACACCCCAAACCCACACGCTGCAATTTTCCAACCTTCCTCATATACCATCTTGAACCAGGTCATTACACACCTGTCAAGGACTTGCATCTGGTACAAGGCAGAGGGCAAGGCTGCATGGGCAAAACTGCAGCATCTCACACTTGTTGCATCCATTTTACCTTTTAATGAATTACGTTACTCTGTAAAAGGACAGATCATGTACTAAAACCCAGTCTTTTTCAAGGATCAGGTACATCCAGAAGAATCATCCTTGTCTTCCTTACAACATGAGTTTAGTTTCACAAGTGGGTTAAAAGAAACCACCTACAAGAACTGTTCTGTTTCAGAAAATGTAACAAAAGTAGGCATTCTGTCACAGCCGGAACACAGTCCAACCTGCTTTTGCAAAACCTTCTACACATACCCAGTAGAAATGGGGGGAGTGAATAGCCTTCTAGTTCTTTTGCATGTCCCTCCTGGAAAAACACTGATGTATAGAGGAAGCATTAAGCAACAGCCTGGGATACAGTCTGGCACTCTGTGGCAGCCAGCCTATGGGGGTAAACCATCCTGCTGGAGACCACCCCTTACACACTGCATGAAACATCGCACACTACCAGCAAACAACACTCAGTTTGTGACAACTGGCATTACTCCAAAAGGTCAAAAGGTATAGAAAGCAGGACATGCACTCTTACCTATCCAAATTCCTGAGAAAGGAGACGCATGCAGCTTCAACAAAAACTCCCAGTGGACGTCACAATCTACTTCTGATGAATCATACCACAGTGAAACCTAGAAGCAAAAAGGTCATAGGCATGAACAAAATTTGAATAGTAAGCAATCAAATGAAATACTTTTCAAAAGGTAAAGGGTATTCCAAAAATTGTGCTTGTGAGAAGCCAGAAGCAACAATGAAGGCATATAAAACTGAATCTATTGATTTTTTTGCACATAACTTACATCTGAGTAAGCCCGTATGATAATTTTCTCACTATAACAATCCCAACCCTTCTTTTATCACCCCTTCTCTGAATTGTTATTTTCTTCCAGAACACATTCTGCCAAGCATTTAGAGATTAAACACACATTTGGCAATGCCTGAAAGAAAGGGGACATTTAGCAATGCTGTGGCCCACTTTTTTTTCCCCTCACTGCTCAACATAAAGTCTGTAACACATGCCAAAAACAAGGGAGAACAGGAGTTTTTATCTAAGCCACCAGCTGCAGTACCCTAAAAAGTCTCCAAGTGTGGAAGGAAATTTAAAGGTTTCAAAGCTGGTCCTTCCTATTTACCAGGTCCTGTATTATAATCTATATTTTTTTCAGAATTACTCTTAACATCTGACCTCTGCCTATTGCTACAAAAGGCTTGCATCTCTAGATGATATGAGTCCTCTAAAATTAGACCGGGCAAACAGATGTAACCATGGAGATTTCTGCTGCAGTCCCGAGAACTCTGCAGAGGCACAAGCTGGAGGCAGCACACATACTGCCAAGGAATTTTTGTCCTACTCTACTCCCACCAAGCTCACGTGTTAGAGAAGATGTACAGTGAATCATATCAAAGAGAGATTAAAATCCAGCTCTAAGTAAGGAGTCTAAAGAAAAACACCTAGATTCTTCTGCAGCCTGGTTTCCCCCAGTCCAGTTCACTGCACAGCAACATGAGCACCTGTGCTGCCATGAGGCAGAAAAGGTACCAGACAGGAGAAGCAGAGAAGGATGATTCCTTTCAGCCACAATGGCAGCACAAACTGCACATAAACCACGGTACAAGGGCTATGTGTAATAATGGTTGCTGAAATCTGATAGGTTGATAAGCAAATTTTAAGTCACCCATTGCTACTCTCCCAAAAATACTCCTTTACAGAGTTTTATAAACTCAGAATTACCTACCTGATGGCAAGAACACTAGCATCAACAAAATTTCTTTAAGAAATACCAAACAGTGTTATCAACAGAACTCAAGAAAATAATTATTGCTATTTTTTTGAGCCATTAAAAGTACAGCTGAGAGTTTTTTTACTGCAAGTTAAATTTAGGCTTATTTACAAAATATTGTGTGAAATTAAGACCTTGGTGAAATGAGAAACATCAGCAGAAGAGCTGCAGTACACAAAAAAATAATAATGCAGTGCAGCAAAAGCAGTTTATAAAAGGCAGAGAGAACTAGAATCATGTTTAAGATAAGGCAACGCTCCTAGAAGAACTGCATTTTAACTTTCATATTGTCAACAAACTGAGTTTGTCTTTTTCATTAGAATCCCATTCTAATTCTAGGATAGAAAAGTTCAATCATAACTTCGCCTAATGAAGCAAGTGTAAGATTTAAAGTCTATTTGTTTGTCATTGCAACTGACATTTCAGCAAATCATTTCGGTAGAATGTAAAAAAATAATTTCCACAGGTAGTGAGCGGCCTTCTGGTCAAGAGAACTATTTTCAATTTTTTTTAGGGTGAAATTCTTTTCCAATTCAAGCATTACTAAGATGCATCATAATCCTGACCCAGAACTCTCCATTTCCCTTGGTGTTAAATTATAGACCTGCTGTGTAAAGATGATTTTTTTTTTTTGGGGTAAAAGATTGCCTGTGAAGCTCAATTGTGATTGGGAAGGCCGCCTACACAGCAGAGAGAGTGAGAAAACACACATTTGTAGAGCTGAAAAAACATCACTGTAGGCGTCTGTAAGGAGGGAGGGAAGAAAGAACTTGGTCCTACTGAAAAGGGCTATTTTCTGACATCACCCTTGAAGGAACCAAAACGTGTTAACTGAAGACAGTTCAAGGGTTGTTTGCTGTGTTCCAGCTATCAATATGCAGTACTACAAGCAAGAGGAGGAATCCTTGCAGATTCATCCCCCTGATCTCAGAATCTGCCACCTACCCAAGGAATGCTTCAGTTCTCCCACTTCTCTGCCACAATGTGCAAAAGCTGTTCTCATAAAACAGCAAGTCACCTGCAGAACAGCAGTTCAAAGCTTTAAAAGCCTTATAAAATTAATAACATTAGAAGTACTGAAATTGTAGACAAAGCTTGTTAAAAATATAAGGAGAGAGAATGCTCTCTGAGAACACCAAGAATAACTAGCATTTAATCTCAGCAGAATCTAACAGTATTTGAAACTGCTGCAAAAAATAACCACAAAAATTTCAGATATCTTTCTCATACAGACTTACAAAAAGTATTTTCCTCCCTACTCTACATAGCCTTCAGTCCATCCGTCTCCTAAGAGAAGTAAGCAGGCCTTTCAGGATGTCCTATTAATGAACTCATATTTTCAAAAGAAAGAAGGAACAAGCATCAGTGGAAAATATCCTTCTTGGTTTACCTTTGGAAGGCATCACCTATGAGCATTATAAATCCTTAATAAAGAAGCATCTATGAAGTGTTTTCATGCCATCATAAACATATGAAAATATTTTTATTAGCTCTGTCTTTCTCTTCAGAATAAAAACAAAAGGCTTTCAACATATGTGCTTTGCCTGATTATTACCACAACTACTACCAGGGGAATGAAGACAGCCAGGACAAGTTTCACCAGTGAACTTCAATAAACATGAGATGATTCACTGCAGGAAAAAGATGCTGCTTCTCCCATGGCGTTGGGCCCTACAACTTATTTTGCAACCAGTCACAAGGAGACAGGACTTCGGCATCTAATTCCCCTGAGTGTTTGGGTTGGTAACTTCAAAGCCCTGTGCCTTGCAGATGACTGAATTCCTGCACCCACAGAACACTGCCACAGCAGAGAACAGCCCACAGAGCAGTACTCCTGAGAAGCCATCTGCAACCAAAGCTTTCACAGGGTCCTAAGTTCCATCTCCAACCAAACATGCTGTCACTGAAGATGCTGAATGACAGAAACTCCTAAGTGACATTACTACAATGTAAACTCAATTCTTCTGCAACTTTTCAACTATATGATTGTTAAGGACTAATGCCTATTACACATACACATCAGAAACATAGGCAGGACAGGATTTTGAAAAGCACAAGCTTGACCTGCCCTAAACTATATGGCAAGCAAAAGCAGCACACTCAGAGTCACAACTAAGTTCATAAAATTACTTATAAAATGCTCCTGAGGTACAGTGAAGCACAGATTCTTCTGGGTCAGAAAGACAGATAGGGATGAAGTATCAATGGCAGCTATAAAACTCACCAGCAGGAGAACCTCCTGAAAAAAAGAGAATCTGAACCAATGAATATGAAATGGCAAAAAAAAAAATAAAAATAGGGTGATGTAGAAACAAGTACAAAAAACAATGGTCTATAAAAAGTGCTAAGAATTGAAATCCCTTATTCTAGAAAAGGTGGAGCTGTTTATCAGATAAGGTGTATAGATTACTACTAGCCCTTTGAAATCACAACCATCTTGAATTTCACCTTGGTGAACAGTGAAGTACTATTTCTGACATTAATAAAACCTTTTTCAGTAGTAATCAACATGAAATTCCACTAAACCAAAAATACATTAAAATATTACACAACAAATGAATCACACATAGAATGTACATCCTAAGAATGCATATCCCTCCATGCTTGGCTTGTCGAGTTAAAGAAGACCTGCTTCAAGAGTCATGGCCAAAATAATCGGATCTCTTATGTTCTCTGTAAATTTCGCTTTTAGGTAAAAAATTAAAGTAAGCCTGCATGATAATTTCTCACTTCTTAGTGAGAACAGAGCAGCTTAAGGTAGCTTGGAAGGCTGTCTTTTACTTTCAGGCTTTAAGACCTCCAGTCAGACTAAAGTATTAGGAAAGAAAAAACGGCAGAAGACCATAGAGGGCTGTCAGACAATACTCTGCTACTGCTGACAAAAATTCACAGAGAGCATTTACTTTTTGCTTTTCAGACACTAAGACATTCAGGGGTTTCTCAGATATGCTGCTGACAAGGAAGTAGGCTGAACTAGTGAAACCTTTTAACCTTCCTATACTCTTCTGCAAAATAACCCAGGTAGGGGGAGAGTCTGGGTTTTCCCATTTTATGTATTTTTTTCTCTCAAGGGTAGACTAGAAGTCTGTTGCAGATTTACAGTCTGATACAAAGTTAAATACCTTTGACACCATAATTATACAGTATCAATCAAAATTAGTAGCACTGCCTTTAACTCATTAACTACTCTGCTGCCATGTCAACAGGAGTCAGTTACTGGAATTCTTAACATTTTTCTCAAAAGCAGTAGTGAAAATTTAATTTAAATTAATTTAACAGGAAAAGGCTTCTTCTGATGTTCACAACATCATTCTTCTGAACTAAGTTGTAACTTTTCCTGATTATTCACAGCCACCATGGCTTAGAGACTTCCATGCTGAGGGCAGTTTTTCTACAGTGTGACTAAAAGCATACAAGTGGCTTAATGTTTACCTTTACTAACTGTACATTCTACAAGTAAAATACCAACACAAAGAGGATGCTGCCAAATTGAAAGAGCTCCTTGTCTATGAACTAATGTTTTGTCCAGACTTGGACTAACTGACGTGAAACATCAAGTTTACAGAGCACAACCATGAAAATGTGAACTTTGGAGTTATTCCTGTTAACAGTAACCACTTGCAAATATGACAGTTTGTAATGAAGAAAAACACCAATAAATAGAGAGAATCCACTTCCCCCCACCCCACTTACATTAGGTAATGACCCATCCTTCATACTAATATTACCTCTTTAAAGTTAAGTTTTCTCTTCATAGAAGTAATTCTTTTACTTTTCAGTCTAGCTGTCAAAGCTAAGCTAAAAAAGAAGGACAGGATTTTACAGTGTAGAATGAGTTACTGCTGCCAAAGACAGAACTAATAATGTGTCTACTGCAGAAAACACTGGAGAAACATTTAGAAAGGGCAAATTCAGCACAGAATTTGCACATCCACAATTTGAAAACTCACTGGTTTTCCATTCTGCTTTCCCATCCCTTCTCCCCAGTAATTTTAATCTGTCTGCTGTTAAAAAGAAAGACTGAGCTGGTGTCTCAACTGACTCTGGAATTTTAAAGCTGTTTGTCAATCAAAACAGAGGAAGCACCATAGAGAATATGCTGCTGTTATGATGCTTTCACAGGTTGATAAGCGTTCAAAGTGCTTAGCAGATAAGGTACATATCATTAAATAAAATGTAAAGAAGGGGAAATCAAGGCAAGAGAAGGACAATGAGTTGCCAGGGTCATTCAGCAGCCAAGTGTTCATCAAAAATACTGGCCTTCCAACTTGGAGCACCCATGGAAAAGGCAAATGACTTCTCTTTATAGGAAGGCTTTTCAGCAACACTTCAAATAATTTGTAATACACAAAATCTAAGCAAAAACATTAGCTATACAAATTAGGTGTCCAAAACAAGAAGGCAAAGAGCTACCTGTGTACAAAGTAAAATCCATGAACTGCTATCACTGAACGTGTGTCACCAAACGACATGTGAAATCACGTTTATCCCATCTTTCATAACATACTGGAATATTGCAGAAGCTCTATTACTTGACCCTTTACCAGAAAAGGCATTTAAGCCAGAAGTATCCAAATGTAGATTCTGATAAGTGCTGTAAGCATCACTTGTCTAAGTCTCCAGCCTCCTTCACAACACACCAGCAACATCCACCTGCTACAGACGGAAGCTTCCCAGTAAAAAGTTGTATAGATGCTTTCTGCCTGTAAAATTTGCTGAAAGAGGTATTAACTACATACTACAGTTTCAAAATATCAAAAATAATATGAAAAATTACACGGTTAAGGAGAATTTGTGTTCAAAAGCTTTGACACTGTGTCAAACTGAAAATCCCAGTAATCTGTAAGTTTCACACTCCATAAATCATATCTTCTACCCCTAACTGAAAATTCAACTGTAATAACAAGACACTATTCTTCAGCTAGAAAGCTTTTTGCATATGTAAACTTCTGCTCTGCTATGTTACAAGCCTCCATTCAAGGGGGAAAAAAATTTCATCTACAGGGCCTTTGAGATAAAGCAGAACTCATTATTTCCATCCTACTGAAAAAGTCAAAAGTAAGATATTCCAGATATTCTCTCCTGCATTTCACGGAAACTGATCATCTGTTATTTTACAAGACACAAGCACCTTACATCTCCATTTCCATTTGATTCACTTGGCAGACTTGGTCATTTCCATTAGAGTCGAGGTTTCTCTGCCCATTCAAGGACCTTCATGTTTTTTGCCAGATTAGGATAATATTTAAAAGGATTCTTTCTTTTGCCAGCAAACTTCCAAACTGTTTTATACTCTTCTCAGTAGACAGCTCATTTATCCACTTTTCAAGATATAAAATATTTCATAGTTGTCCTCTTGGTCACACAACGCTTCAGGAAACAAGAAAAAGTATTTTTCTGTCTGTTTAGACAGTATCAATATTATTACAGCTTGCATTAAAAAAGTTTTGTAAAGAATTTATTGAAAACAGGCAGTCTAGCAATTTGACCACATGTCTAGAGCTCTGCATAATCCAAGCAAGCAATTTTACTTGTCTGCTTTGCAATTTTCCTATTAATGAAAATAATATTTACCTCGCAGGGGGTCATAATGATTAATTTCCATGAAGAGCTTGAATCTAAGGCAGAGGATAATTTGATAGATCTCCAAGGAGAAAGGGTAAAGGAAAAACAAATTAGATTTTATACTCAGTTTCAAATGAGAAAATATTTGAATTGCAGCAGAACCAGCTACAGAATATTAGTAAAATTGCACATAAAAAAAAGAAAACTCAGTGCTAATATAATTCTTCTTGAACTAAATGCCCAGCCTTGAACAGCAACAGCCTGTTTAATGCCAGATTTTTATCTGAACAGACAAGTTTTGGAATCTGCCTCGATTCTTGTCCATTTCAAAGTTGCCGCCATTTCATTAATAAAAGGAGATGTTATATTCGAAGAACTTGGTGCTCATTTACCCAAGGGAAGAAAGAATTGCACAACACTCTGAATACAATACTTTTAATAAACCCAAACCAAAAGCAAAATACAAGAAATACCTTGTGAATCCAGGGACTGTTATTACAGCTAACTATTATAGATCCATGAAAGTTCATTCCCAGCTTCAACTGTTCAACTTGAGGCCACAAAAGTTACCCAGTTGGTGTCAGTGGACTACACTAACCCTGACACTAGATCCATAACCTTTAAAAGTACCATGGTCTGAAGCCAAAAGAATAATTACAAGATGTAACACTGAAGTCAAATTAAGAGATGAAGATATAAAAAAGACAGGGTTCTTCTGGTTTTTTTTTGGACTGGAAGGGGACTAAAATAGCAGATCTGTTTATCTACAAATGCTGCAGTCAAAACACATTGTAAGTAATACCCTTGGAGAGAAACACACACTGCTGAACAATTCATGATTTTATCAGAAGAGGAATACGAGACCCTTGTTTCTAATGAAGCAAACTAAGAACATTATTCATATGAGAAATTAGATTATGAAGAAACAGAACAGTAAGGCTATCAATTCTTAATGAAGTACATGAAACACTTCTACTTGACCACAACCTGAGATTCTACACTTCAGTAATTGTTCACTCTTGCTGGGGAAAAACATAACCTAGAAGTACAAGAGCAAAATAGTAACTTAATATAATGACAACACACATTTGACTTAATAAAATGATAATGTAAGTTGTTTTTTTTTTTAGACATAGAAAACAGTTGATTTTTACTTTACAAAAAGATACTGTTTAAGGAAAGGTTCTCCAGTGTTATAAACTGCAGACCTCCAGCACCAGGCCAGTGTACTTGACCAAAAATTACAGAAGCTGCAGAAGCTACTGTTTGATGCTAACCTAAAACTAAAAAGGGTGTGTGGAGAACACAACACTGGCAATAAGGGAGACTGTGTTTTTTTCCAAGCCACAGAACCACAGAGGAGGAGCTGCAAACACCTCCACCAGCAGCTGCACACCTCCAGAAGACAGTCGTGTTGTTTTCAGCAGCTCAGCTCAGCCACAGAAGAACCCGACTCACCCAGCCAGAGGCACCCACTATCCACATCCAGTTCTTTATCCAATACACTCTGTGTCTCAGAGATTTCCATTAAAGAGAAAACTCTAATCTTGCACCAAGCTAAAAATTTCAAATGTAAAAGGAGAATTAGTATAAAAAGCATAAAACCCATATATACTGCAAATGAACATTTCTTTTTCAGTAATTTCACAATCCAAATAGCATCTTCTGCTTTAGTCAATTTGAGTCATAATCCAGCACAGTCAAGAATCCACAGGAACATATCAATTCTTCATCTGGTTCCCTATATCCTTTTGTGCTGAACATAAACACTTTTCTAAATAAAAGCTTTGAGAACGCTGTCTGAATGGGTCATCCAAACAAGCATGCTAGCAAAGGTTTATATTCCACCAGCTGAATGTAAAAATACATACTGGCTATAAATCTTGAGGGAAAATATTAACATATTAACATATTTTCCCTTAATTTTTCATAGAACTATTTGTCCATTCATATCTAACAACTGGAAAGTTGCACAACTCAGTGAGCAAACTCTCCTCAGAGTAAGAGGAGAGTTAGATATCAATGCTATTAGGTAGCAGTTATGGACTCCACATGACATTCCTCCAAATCCGTAGATACAGGAATGTCTCAGGCAAAAGAAATTATTCTCTTACACTAAATAATAGGAAATCTGAAGTCAAATAATCATTCTGAAATACTGTCCACATTGTTTTTATCTAAAAAAAGCTTTCCCGCACGCCTGAAGGAAAATCCAACTATCTTAATTTTTTTCCATTGCAAGAGAACACACAGATAAAGTTTCACACTGTTTTACAAATAGGAAAATATAAAAAAAAATATATATCTCAGATGCACTGTGGCCATTTAAATTACCTAACAGCATTTTGTTTTCCCTACACATTTGGAGACCACTATGAAAATAGGGTTATATGATGCCACTGACAGTGTCTACAAGGAGCCTATGGCAGGTCTTAATTTATTTTTATCCAGTCTTAACAATATGACAGCATCATTACTACAAATGCACAATGACTGGCTTCTGATGGGCTTAAGAAAAGGTTGGGAAAGAAAACATTAGTAAAGCATTACATAGAATTGAAACAATTTAGAGCAAGAACTTGGGGCACAAGCACAATTTTAACAAATCCTACTTATAAAAAAACCCAGACATTCCATAAGTGTCAAGCGGTTTCAGAAACATCCTATTAAGGCCATACAGGGCCAGTCGAACACATAAAGCACGTCCATGCTTCTGGCTGGGGAGAGGCAGAGCCCTCTTGGCCCATCTCTGGGAGTGTTGGCTTTCAGCAGGATTGATCCCTGGACTCAGCCCACCCTGCAGCTGCACACATCTGTAAGCACAGGAGGCAGGAAGGAGCAGGCAGGCTGCAGCAGGACAAAAGCACCATGTGCCCTTCCAGGGGCTACATGGGCTTGTGTCAAGCTGGTGTAGCTGCCCCTGACACCTGGAATTTCCCAGGCAAAAAGTTCTGTTTTGCTAGGAAAATACAGATCCCATCCCATACTGCTAAAAGAGCAATTGCCAAGAGAGGGCTGAGCTCCAAGACAAGCTAATGAAAAATCTCATTCTATTGGCTTTACTAGTTACCTCAGACTACTGTTCATTGCTTTGGGGAAAAAAAAACACTTGAAGTTCACCTGAAATAGCAATTTTATCAGGTACAAGCGTACTTGAAATCTTTTCATATACCCCAAAATTAGGCTTGGAGGCACTTTTGACTCCTATTCCAAGAGATTCAGCAGAAACATTTGAAAAAAATACAGCAGATGACTGATGTAAAGGGAATTGAAGACATGCTTCTGCAGCCCTAATGTCCCACAGACTGGGGACAAGCGAAGCCCAGACTGGACCATTCTGTTAATGGACCTTCTTCCAGTCATATGTATTGCAGATTCATAAGAGTACCCCGAGTTGGAAGGGACATACAAGGATCACTGGCCCTGCACAGGACACCCCAAGAGTCACACCATGTGCCTACAAGCATTGTCCATATGCTTCTTCAACTCTGTCAGGATGGGGTTGTGACCAGTTCCCTATTCCAGAGGAGCCTGTTCCAGAGTGCTCAACCACCCTCTGGGTGAAGAACCTTTCCCTAATATTCAATTTAAATCTCTCCTAACATAGCTTCATGCCATTCCCTTGGATCCTGCTACTGGACATCAGAGAGAAGAGCTCAGTACCTCTCCTGAGAGGTCATAGACTGCAATTACATCTCCCCTCAGTCTTCTCCAGGCCTAACAAGCCAACTGACTCCAGCTACTTCTTAGCTTCCCTCTACACCCTTCACTTTGTAGCCTTCCACTCCCTTATAGCTTTGGATCTTTTTTATATTGTGGTGCCCAAAATGGCACACATCACTGGAAGTGAGGCTGTCCCAGGGCAGACAGAGCAGGACAATCCCCTCCTTTGCCTGGCTGTGCTTGATTCCCCCAGGACAGAACTGGCTGTGCTGGCTGCCAGGGCACTGCTGACTCGTATCCAAACGTGCCAATGACCAGAATCCCCAGGTCCCTTTCCACAATGCTGCTCTCCAGACTCTCATTACCCAGTCTGTCTGTACATCCAGGGTTGCCCCATCCTGGATGCAGAATCCAGCACTTCTCACTTCATCAATTTGGTGATTACACAGCCCCATAATTTGTCCTGGTCTCTCTGCAGAACCACTTTGTCTTTAAGGAATCGACAGCATCAGCCAGCTTACTCAGTATGCCTTCAAGTCCTATATCCAAGACATTTTTTAAGATGTTGAAGAGAACTAGGCCTAAAATGGAGCCCTGCAGAACCCCACCAGTGACCAGTCACCAATTTGATATAACTCCATTTCCTATAACCTTTCTCTTTTTAAAGACTCCCATCAAACTGCCCAGCTTCAACTCCAGTTGAGCTTTGGCCACCAGCATTTTCTCCCCACAGTGTCAAGCAGCCCCTCTGTATTCCTCCCATGACAGCAGACTGTTTCCACTGGACATACACTTTCTTTTTTTGCCTGAGCTCTAACAGAAGATCCTCGCTCAGCCAAGCCAGCCTTCTGCGTTGTCTGGTCAATTTCCAACATTCAAAAAAAACGGAACTAATTTTTAAGAAAGATCAGAAATTAGAATCTAGCAATTACATGGAAGAACAATTCCCAGCTCAGTTTCAAATACTTGGAGAACACAGAATTACTGACACGTTAAACCAAAAGATGTTTGGGATCCAAAATAAAGAGATACACCATCCCATATCTCACTTCAGTGTCTGGGTACAGAATAATTAGCAGCTCCAGCTTGGACTTAGTAAACAAAAATGTTGCACTTGAGAAGGAAATGTTTGCAAAACTAAAGATATGCATTTTTATGCTGTTTCAGAGGGCACAACATACTTGGTTAAGATGATAGCCTCAGAGGACTTCCCCATCACCAGGGTCTCAAGCACCACAGCCACATAAAGCCAAGGTGCTAAGGAAACATGACTCCTCTGCACAGGGAGGACACCACACAAGAAACCCATATGCAGCACAGGATTACAAGATGCACATATTTTTAACAATTTTACAAACATTCTCTGCAAACATATTGGTTGCACGCTGAATACCAAAATAGCTAGTAAGATACCCGAGAACAGCTGTCAGTAATAACACAAAGCTTACTCTAGAGTAGAAGAGACTTCCATCATGCTGCTCACTCACTCCTTTCAGTGCAATAGAGTCTCTATTTACAGTCTTAGGTTGCTTTCAACACCAGCATACCTTGATCCTAAGTATTCCTCACACTTCTCTGGCTTTTTGAAATATTTGGGTTTTAACAAGCCCAAATAAGGGCCTTTCCTCATATCTACACTCTCCTATCACCAACCTCATATCAAAACCCACCTGTTATCTGAGGGCACTTCTCCAGAGAGGAATGTTTGCTTTTAACCAAAAGAATGCTCCTTGTAATCCCTGCACCAGGCAGCAGACTGCACACAGTTTGGCAGAGGAGGAGACAGGAATATCAACCCTGTCCAAGGCTCCGAAGGAAAACTGCCTTCACCAAAGCGTGCCACTAGCATAGCAAATGCTCACAGACTCACTCTTCTCACTCAAGCACATCACACTTTGCATTAAGCAAGTTACAAAAATAAATCCCAATATGTTGCAAATCAAATCTTGACTAACTGCGCATTGAAAGAGGAAAACTATTAGAGCACATACAAAAGGATCGTTTCAGGGGGCAAAAATGCTGTAATCTATGAACATCAGATGTAAGTAATGTCAATGAGACTAAAAGAAAATATCCCTTAAAAATAAAGGTAGCCTACAACAACAAAAAAACCCTTTAGATTCATGATTTCACCACTCAACACAAGTCCTTCCTAAAACCCTTCCTCCCTGTAGTAAGCAGGGAGAGGAAACCCCAGAGACAACTGTGAGGGCCTTGGGAGGACCCTATCCTCTAAGCAAAACCAAGGCAAACTATTCCAAGTCAGTTCATACCAAGAAAAAACACACTTAGGTAATGGAAGACTAATTTGGCTGTATACTAATTAACACAACATAACTCTGGCTTTTGGTAAAATACTATAGGAACTCTCCTCTTAGAAACTGTTTGCCAAAATGTGTGTGCACTGTGTTTATGTTTAATTTTCCATCAAGCCAAATTCTGGTTCACATTCACTAATTTGCCAAAAATTGTACATAGATCTGAAGGAAAGGGGGAAAAAATGAGAGAACAGCAAGATGCCAGACCCATTATTAATGAAATTACTGGCTAAAGCCTACTCAGTTTTTACAGATTTTTTTTGTGGACTTCAAGAAGTTTATAAATACATCCTTCTATCCGATAAATACAGCCTAAGGATTTCAAACAATTTACCTTTAACTATAGCTGTTAATATTTTTTCAAGCATACTTGTATTCAAAGCACAAGTACCACAATGGAAGACTCAAAAAGGGATTTTTTTTTTTGCAGCTGTATTTTTGTTTGGCTTATTTCACAAACTATTTGTTTCTCAGTAAAATGCATACAACATGGGATATTTGCCTTTAAACAAGCTCAAGTAAAAGGTTCTACCTTCCTCCTCTTTTCTTTCAGGCCTTAATTGGCAGATGGTCAAGAGGATGTTTATAGTAATAGAGGATGTTTATTAACCAACTGTCACAGGTTAGAGAAGCTGGTGCCTTAATAAAAACATTTGACAATGCTTTTTAGTGACCAAAGTACTCAAAATGAAATGCATTCAAATAATTCTATTTTAAAAATACTTCGGAAATACTGATCCTGAACACACATGTGCAAAGCTGCTTTCTTACACTATACCTATGTGTGTCTAAATCCCCAAAATACAACCTTCTTTCAATCTCTGTCATATTTAAACATTCCTTTAATTCACAGCAAGTTCCAACAACTCTGATAGAGTAAACAGTTTCCAGCAACACACAGGTTTGAGAATGAAACACGTAAGAATTCCTTGTTGTCCTCAGACTACAATTTTGATTAAACATCCTCTTCTTTTTACCAAACTTTCGCTATGTCTTTAACTTATTAACCAGGTCACAAGTCAGATTTGTACAAAATTTACCCAGCTAACCACAGAAACACAAAAGCTATGTTAGCATACTGGATTTGCAGGGATTACAGAAGACATTGTTCAACCTTACAAGCCAGGACTAATCCATACTCAGTGTGTAACTTCCTTACTGGAATCTTCAAAGATTTCTCCTTATCACCATTTTATGAAACAAAAATGTCACCACTTCAGAGACATAAATGAGGTAGGCAAACCAAAGGTCAGAGCCACTTACTGGGCAGCCGTGGTGCCCCCAGGGCCTCCCTAAGGCAGCCAACCCACAGCCAAGTACCACCTCCTCCTGGAAGAAGCAGGGGGGGCTGCAGAGGGCAGGAGTCTTGGCTTTTTCCACTCTCTCAGCCCTTTCATGTTCTGGCATCAATTGGCAGCAGATGACCTGGTGAACCAGATCAGGAGAGCCAGCTCCTCTGGAACTCCACACATCTTCCCTGGCAGGTTAGCTCTGACACAGAAAGCAATTCCTGCTCAAGTCTGCTGAACACCTCTCAGAATTCCCAGACTAGCTTGGGAAACTGCAGAGGATTACAAGACCTCAGTTTTCTGAGTAAATTCAGACTGGATTAAAATTGGCCAGGGAGCTACAGTATTAAACATCTGCATTTCTGTACACCTTTTTCCAAAGCTCCTCATCCTCTTGAGCATCTCTTTACTGTCTTATGCCCAGTGCCACCTAAACCACCAAAGTGAATCTGGTTTTCAAACAAACCATCACACCACCAGGGCCCGATCAAGCACATCCACCCAAATCAATAAAAACACATCTCTCACAGAACAAGAGGACTGTGATCCACATCACTCAGAAAATACAGACACTGCTAGTTCAGAATTCAGGAAGGGGGTGGTAGTACTGGTTATAAAGGGTAAATGAGCATTTCTCAGATTTGACACAGTGCATCTGATTCCCTCCACCCCCTGTACATTTTCTTTTAATCAGCAGATCCAGGAACTGTAACATGAACTAAGACCTTAATATGCACAAACCTGACCATTCACAAAATGACTCACGAAACTGTCTACTGAAGACTTTTGCCATTAAAAGACATTAAACTGCATTTTAGCTCCTAAAACTATCAAATAGTAATAAAATATTTTGTACATTTTTGTAATAACTATATTAATATATATAAAAGGAAACTTGTAAGTTTAGTATTACTTCTAAAGTAAAAATAACACCTACAGAACACTACTAAATATTGATATAGGTGACATATTTAGCAACTTTCAAATTGGACTATAAGTATAGTTGTCACATATATGCAGCACACTAACTGCAAATACATAATAGATTTTGCTCTAGGGAACAAATTCATGTTTTTAAAACATGGGAAATCAAAAGCTTATTAAGGATTTTTAATTGTCTGTGACCTAGACAAGATAACTGGTATACTGTTCACTGGGTATCATTCTTACTGATTGAAATGCCAGTAATTTCCCTGAAGACCGAAGCAGATCTTATCAAATTACTACGATGCCCTGAAGAGGTCATAAATTAGTAATAGTATGCAGTGACTTGATACTGTACAGGGGAGAAGGAAGCTGGAAAAAGAATACACATTATGTCAATGAATTGCAACTCACTCCTGAAGAATATGTTATCACCAGTTTCACCAGCTGGTGAAAGGACAGGTGAAACAGGCAAAACACTTCCCCCAGAAGACACACAGCCCTTCAAATAAAGTTTCCATGCAAGTCACATCATGTCAACCCCCTACTATATAGAAGACATGATTAGTTCGGAAGTTGGTGACAGCAAGCTTTTAAAGATGGACTTGGTTTTAGGAAAGGAACCAAACATCTGTACATTTTAAGCCTTGTAAAATAAAGAATTGAGAACACAGTAGCAACAGCAATACAGATACAGAAGGCCACCTTGGCAGCAGCTGTACTATACCAGAGATAGAGCGATCTGAACTATGTCCCATGGATCAAAAAACATACTCCTGCATTATGTTATTGCAATGTTAGGTGTTCACAGCACCTTATTCCAGCACAATTGGCCAGGACAGAGGACTGGATTCCAGGAAACAGGCAGGGATTGCACATCATTCAGATAGAAGGGATACTTCAAGGCACATTAATATGAGATCTACTTTAAAAAAGAGAACTCCTTTAAAGAAGTCATCTAAGAAACAGGGCATTAAAAGATGTACAAAATGTCACCACTGTGATAGAAACTACAAATGCAGAGTAATCAAGAAAAAAAAAAAATAGGTTTATTTTAGTTGCAAAGGCTATAGCACCTACAAAACAAACTGATCCCCAAATTTTTGTGTTTTTCCTACTTAATTCCTTACACATCTAACCTTTTCTCAAATGTTTTATATTTCATGTTTCTCAGCTGTGGTCTCGGTTCTTGCTGGAGGTGAAGCACCCAGTACAACTTGCAGGAAGAACATTCTCTAACTTCACTGTTCTGGAATCATGATTTTTCATTCAGATACCTTTTGTTTACATCTGTAAAACCACATATAAAAGTACTTATACACAAGATGCTGACAAGTTAGTCCAGAAATAGTGGATTCTTTCCAGTTCAGATTTTGTAGACATTTCCTTCACAGCTCTGATTTGTGCCCATGGCCATTCCACGTGGCCATTACTGCACAAATCCATTTACATCAACCAAACTACAGGTTCATCCACTATCAGTTCACCACTGAAAAAGCCAGGTTTTGTCCTACATTATTTTATTTCTGTCTTATTTCTGAGATGCAAAGACATTATTTATATATGAAAGGGCTTTTCTCCAATCCCCCTCCCCCCCAATTTTTTTCATATAACCAAATTTTCATTACACTGATTTAAATCCATGCTCATATCTAGTTTTATCAGATTTCCTCAAACATAAATAAAACACAATGCATCTTCCTTTTCACCTACCAAATAAAAAAGAAACATTCAGAAAGTAATTGATTTCTGAAGGGTATTGTAGGATACTTCTGCAGCTCATTTATAGTTTCCTTTTGGGAGGGTGAAAGAAGGGAAATAATTATTTGAATTCTCACGCAATCCAATCAGTTTGACTCAAATATGTGCATTAATGCAGACATTACTGCCAAAGTAAAAAGAAAGGCTAAATATCAGCAAAAAGTTAAATCACACAAAATTATTTTGTTATCAGGGTGATTGTGTCATTTTCATCTTTAATCAGAAATGTAGAAATCCTATTAATTCAAAATACATCCTTCTGCCATGCAGTTAAAACCAATAATATTCCTAACCCCAAACTCCAAACAAAGGCATTAGAGGAGCTGGTGATCTTGGTCTTTCCTCACACAAGCTAAGCAGAAAAATCCTAAAACTACAACAAAATGCTAAATCATAACAGTAAACACTGATTTAGTGGACTTTGCAAGCAACCATAGCTTGATGTCAGATCTCAAGAGCCTACAGGAAATGAACATAAAACATATGAATATATTAATGTCCACATGAATTGAGTAAAGAAAGAAACAAAATTATCATTTCTAATTAAGGAGATAACTGGGGAGTCTGGTAAACAGTGTTAAGTAAGTAAGAAGTAAAGTCTTAAGTAAGTTAAGAAGTAAACTTACAGCCAACTTAAAATGGAATTCTACTTATGTTGACTAACACAAGTAAACTAGGCATGTCCCCCTCCCTGGTTTTATATATCACATTTACCAAAATTATTTCTAGTTGTATAAGACTCATATCGACCTCTCTGGAGCTTTCCACCTACCATGCTGATCTTGCCATTATCCACCACACCACTGAAATGAATACTGCAATGTAAGCCAAGCAGGAGTATCTTAAATATAACATAAAGAAGAGACAAGAAGGGTAAAGAAACAACTCTGCAAACCAAGCTCAAGGAAGAAAATCCTATCAGGTCTCAAGGGGGCTGCTGGAGTTTAAAGATCAGGTATTTTGGTACACTGGAATGTTTCCATAAACACCTTTCTTTGAAACAAGTGTTTCTGACCTTGCTTTGCCTCCAACTCATAACCTGCTACATGCTGTCACCTTTAGAGGTACTCTGAGCTCAGAGAAAAGAGAACAAGACTGGAAAAAGTAGGTTAAGCTGGAACAAGCTGAGAAACAGTACACAGAGACAGCTACTTGCTACGAAACACTAAAGGCAACAAAATCACAGATGTACATTCTCCTACTCGTAAGCAAGTGCTCCTAAAAGGTACACCCCAAGAAACAATAACTACTTTTTATAAAAAGACCTTTATAAAAGGCAATGTTTCCATGTCTTGTAGGAAAAGGATTTACACTTGGAAAAGCTTTGTACACTGAACCTCTGATAGAGGCAAAGCAACAAGAGTTGCACAGAATTCACATCTGAACTTAAATTTAAGGTTCTTGCAGTGTTTTGGCTTTTGTGGCTGGAAGAACTGGTCACTCAGCTTATGCAAGATTAAAATGAAATAAGAGCCTCAATTTCAGATAACCTCATAACCTCCCTGCTTTGCAACATGGGAAGCCAGTGCCACAAGAGGCTTGCCATTGTTCTTCACAGTCCCAATAATGTCTCAAACCCTGAACAGAACAAGCTGCTAACAGTTCTCTAGCTGGCTTCTTCAAATAGAACATATTCAGGTAATTTTTTTACTGCTGAAACTTGAGGTAACAATGCTACTACTACTTTGAAATATAATACAATGAATTGTTTTTTAAAGAGCAGTCTCCCCCCAAATGCTTGAGTAATTTTACTTACAGGAATACTCTTGCTAAAGTTAACTGGACTGCTCACAGATTAAATGCCCTCACGATGCTACAACTGGGAACTAGCTCTTGGGGGGAAAAAGTACTTTCAGCAACTTCTTCATAATCTTAAGTCAGTTGGGGAAAAAGAAAAAAAAATACCAAAAATGGAACACATCCTTGCAATATCCCATCTGCTCATCCACTAGTCTTGCACAAGTTAACTCATTCATTATTAGCAAATTTCAAAAGATGACTAAAAATTATCATATCAGAGATTGGACAGGTAAGTATGTACTGTGTAAAACACATCCCAACCCCCTCACAAATGAGTACTAATGAGCTCTGTATAATACATAAAATAATACTCTCAGGATGTCCCAATTCTGTAAGCAGGCACAGATTGCACAAGTTGTCTATAGAAATTTGTTCTGTAGTACAATTCAGAACTGTGGCTCTACTGGAAAACATTACCTGTAGGATGACAATTTGAGCACAAAACCTACTTTTTCAATTTTTTATCCTGTTTTGTTAAAGCTAGAGCAAGAACAAAGTCTCTTTTGACTTGAAGGTGTATCTTCAATCTAATCTGCTTTCAATTTTTTCAGGTGAGAAATGCAATACACTGATTTTAGCTACTTCATTTAAGGCATTGGTGGAAAACCCTATCCTAATTCAAAAACCCCATATCTCAGGCATATTGTTTTGTTTTCCACTTATAAGCACAAGGATTTGGAAAAAAGAATACTAGTAATTAAGCAAATTGGAAATGAAAAATTTACAGTGTAGTCCAGGGAAAACATCACCTCACCATGTCTAAAAATCAGCTTATGGTGGGTTTTTCATGAGAGCCTAACACCTTGTTTTGCCAATAAAATAGGTTTTTTATAGCTGTTAACCAACAAACAAAGGAACATCCCTTTGCCATTCACATCTCTCCTGGCTGACCTTAGAAATCCACTAGTTATACCAGTCCAAATGAGCACTGATCTTTTTGCATGAAAATAACTTTTGCATACTTCTCAAATGAGAAGATGAAATTTATCAATAAACAGCCCATTTTCAGTGATGCCAAACTACCACTGATCCCGGGCATACATTCAGAGACAAGTATTGGTCTGCTAGAGTGGCTACCAGTCTCCCCAGGATAACCAGGTCAGCTGTTTGCTCAGGCTCACATATGCACAGCTGCACCTCTCCCTCTTCCCTCCTAGCTGGCAGCTACACCCAGCCCTGTATAAACACAATTCTGCTAAATGTCACCGTAGTTAATATTCTGAAGTTTGGGCTTGCTGTTTTGTTTTGGGATATTTTATCCTGGTAATTGCTTCCAGACTTTCCATTTGTAGAAGATAACTACAGTTTCCTTTTCAGTCCTGTGATCAAGGCAGCTAAGAGTACAAACAGATGAGCTGGGAGATAATTCTTCTATTCTAAGATAAACTAATGAAACATCCAAGTAGAAGTTACAAACCCCAGATACTCCCGCAGCATACACCCTGGGTGTGTCCATCACATCAAGCAGACCCGGCACTCCCTATGGTTGCAGTTCAAATTCATGAACAAAATTGTTGTGGTTGGACAGAAATGAAGAAATAGAGACTGAAATATTCATTTTTCTCACATGACCCTTAAAAGATTTTGTAGCAAGACAGAGGTGGAGGGTATGTGTGCGAGTGCTCCTAACAATTGCACCAGAAGAAATCTTCCAGTACACTCCAGAAGTGGAACATGCAAGACACAGATCTAATACTGGTTTTGTATTTTCAGATCTTGGTTTTCAAATAACTAGTAGTTCACTGAACTCATACTCACTTAGCATGGAACCTATTTAGTATGTTTTAGAGTAAACAGTTGAGTCACTGAAATAATCACATTCCTTGAGATATTGTGCATTCCAAACTCCCTTCCTGTCCATGAGAAAAAAGCAAACAAGTCAAAGAGACGAATAAATATAACTTGGACCAAAAATAAACCCAGGCCTAAATATTAAGTGCCTGTATTTCACTCTCCTTTTAAAAAGGATCTCTCTCAGAATAGAAATTTAAATACGTATTTAAAGATAACTGCTGTGGTCCTTCTAACATCCTTTACATCAAAATACTTAAATCACTATATATATGAGAATTCTAGTGATCAAACTGCAAACACAGGTAATGGAAATAAGCAAACAGATTTGAATCATAACTCAAAAAGCAGACAAGTTAATGCTAAATAGGTTTGAAGCCTCCAACTTCATATTCTTGCCATGCTATCATACTGTGGATGCTTTTGGCTCCTGTATCACTCATGTTTTTGCCCCCAATTCTCAGAAATTATGCTTTTCTTAGGAGCATCCTGTGGTGTGACCTTATTTTGCTCACAGACAAAACGCTATGACCATTCTGCTGTACTATTGTAGATTTCTTTCTCCTGTGGGCATTTCTTCATCCCTTTGAAGAGACCTTACGGAGCATTAAGTAAACTTACCCCTGCCTGTGCTATTGCATTGTTTTATCCCCTGTGACAATTAGTAAGAGAGAACACACACCTGGAGAAAAAAAATGCACATGTAGACTGCAGAGGAAACAATAATAGCATTCACTGACAAGAATGATAAAATGCTTAGAAATTACAGAACTCTTTTAGAAAAGGATCTACAATCAGCTACTCTAAGGTATAAAGACAAGCTTCGTATAGCGATACTAAAGAAAATGGACAGAGTTTCTGTGGTTTAGTTTTGAAGATCTTAATACCATACAGCTTTAGGTGTTTGAACTGGATACTTCCCAAAACTGTCAGTAAACCACCAGGTAGTCAGTCCCCTGCACAGCCATAAATGTTTTAGCATCTAACCCACAAATAATTAGCCCATCAAAACAGAAACAAGCCAAAATATTTTGAAATGCAAGTGTATGAAAATAAGTTTCCACGAGAGATGGGAATGCCGTATAAAGGGTATTACAGGGGAACCCTTCACAAGAGATTTTGATATGCAATTGCTTTTATTTGCAATTCAGAACAAGATTTCTGAATATCTCCTAGAAAGAAATTTTGCCAAAATGAGAAATCCAACACAATGCCTTTATTTTAAGTCTATCTTAACTGAAGAACTGACTGGAACCCTCTAGAACTAATACACATTTTCTTAAGGAGAGACAGAACTAAACTGCACATTTCTTTTTCCATGGTGTATCCAACACCAACACAAAGGACTTCAATAAGTCTTCACAGTTAGAAACTCATTCAAAAGAGGGCAGAATTGACAGTTTTGAGAACTGCCACATTTGGAAAATGACAAAACCTCTCTTACAAGGGGGGGCATGGGGATAAAAACTGAGGACTATTTAAAATTTCAGACATCCTGTTTTTATGAAAAAATAGTATCAAACAGATCGTTTTACCTCCTACATGATCAATTAACGGTTAAAGATTTAATTACTGGAAAAACATCTTTAAACTTACCATCCACATCTCCGGCTTCCAAAAACACACAAATAGATGGGAATACAGTGCCCAGTACTACAAGCTTAACAAATCTATAAAAACCTTTGCAATACCAGATTAAAGAGTTCTGCCATAGTCACTTGTAAAAGACAAGCTCTACAAATGAGGTAAAGATATGATTAAAGTTTCTTGCTTATAGATAGGTTCTTTCACCCAGTAATCAAGGCTTGAATCCAGGCTTGGACACCCATATCTGGTCACACAGGAGATCTGCTTTCCCTCATTACTTAAGCTTCAAAGTTTTAGAGCCCCTCATGTTTCCTGGACTACAATTTTTCCCCACAATATTAGCTAACAACTCCCTAGAACTAGTATCATTAAATTTACTGCCAAATTAAATATTGTTCCTCAGCTCAACAACTTCCTTTCTCTTGGAATATCTCGTCTGTTACCATTGACAGAGTCACACTTGCACAGCTCTGCAACCTAGACAGTCTCTACTATTCTCTGTTGCAAAGGATACAAAGTCTTTATATTCTCCTCTGTTGCAAGGGTCCAGTTTAGACACAAGAACCGCACCAAACATGAAGAATCAGATGTGACTTTTAGCATTAGGCTAGGGTTAAGAACGGCATTGTTTTGAGGCTATCTTCAACTTGAGCATTATAAAAATCCAAGAACTGGATTCATGTCAAACAGCAGAGTGGTTCTACAATTTACTGAGTGTCCTTTTCTTCTAACCAACAGACAACACCTGCTGGGTGGGAACATTCACCGGTCTAGTCATTCCTTGAGAAAGAACAACCCAAAGAAAGAAGCATGACCTACTAAAATTGCTCTCAACAGAGCACTTTGCTGGGACACAAGAAGGAAGCCAATTACTGGGAGTTCATAGCTGGAATGCCATGGCTTTCCACATGCACAGTCTCCAACAGTGTTCAATATGCTCCGACCACCAACCCAGAACACAAACTTAGCAACTTAATATCACTCAAGGGCCCCTTTTGTTTTGTAAAGAGAAGCATACTACCACTAAATCAAGACAAACAGATTTTTTTTCATTTCTTTAAATAGTAGGCATTCCTTCCTTCCTGCAACTACATGAATACTGGGAGCAATCATCCAAGGAGTAACACAGTATTAGGACAGTGACTCTTTCCAGATAAGTATGCTTAGATCAAAGTTGAGGAAGCATTAAGTGAGTAACTAGGCATATGCTTTTGACATAAGAAGCCTTACTTTGACTGGCTGCTCGATCTCTGTTCATTAGAAGAGAGACAAGCATCCAGGAAAGTTTCTAGATGTGATCAGATCTTAAATATCAAAATAAAAAGGGAAAGAGGACTAGTATATTGGGCAACTGCAAACAAAATAAAACATAGCCTGCATTTTCATATACCATAAGAAGTAATAAATACTTTCATAATAAATAACACATACGTTCTGCTTTACCAAAAGCAAGGAGAATATGAGGTCACAAAGAATAAAATGAGTGTTTCAGGTGAAGTGGGAAGAGTGCTAGAGCACAAGGAATCCTTAACCTTGACAAGTCACTCCGCAGGCAGTCAAAAGTCACTTACTTAGTTCTTCATTGTGGCTTTCCATCCGTGCACTGTTTTGTACATAAAAGGACCTGATGTGACTTTCATTCCCAACACTGAGTAAACCAATCAACTTTGAAGTTCAGTCCCAGCTACCTTCTCCACAACTCCAATGGATCCAAAGGTCTTCCAAACCTGAAGCCCAACAAGCAATACCACAAGAGGTCCAGTACTATTCAGTTCTCACAGACCTCAAGAATGCAAAAGTCTTCATAACTCATATAGAACCAAAATGCCAAAATGAATAGAGAGCAACTTGTTTCCTGAACTGGACAGTAACATGGAACACACAGCTACAAGCTGCCTAGAGAATCCACAGAAATTTCACCCCTGGAAACAACACCCCTTGGAAAAATCCTGGGCAACGCAGATTAACTTAATCATAGCATGAGTATTAGTGGGCCTTTCAAATCACGATCCTTTTAACATCTTAAGCATACTCAATTTCAAATGTTCACATGATATAAATATATTTTCAACCAGCCAAATCTATCTTTATACTAGCCACACTATGAGTAAACACACATGTAATTACACTTAATAACCCAGATTAATTTCTTCTATCAACACTTGGAAAAATATGAATTAGACTAAAAATGTCTTATGCTTATTGCTACAATCATTAATTATGTTTTACTACATCAATGGGTTTTCCTAGCTTAAAGTTATTGCATTTACTAACAGATACTGTCTTCAATAAACAACACCAGTACACATCCAAAAAGCAAGACCAACATTAGATACAATTTATTTAATATAAAGTGTTGATCAAGATACGAACAGACAAAAAGAAAACAGTCTAGACTTTTTACTTTCAGGCTCAAGTCATCTGATTTCTATCATAACTAATTAGAAAAGCAACCACTCCTAATTAATTAGCTCCACATTTACTGTATTATAATTCTTCATTAGCAATGAAGCATACATTCTGTAACATACAAAACAGAACCAGACCAAAACAATTCTGGAAAGATGACTTCTGCAGTAAAGCTTTATGTCAAATGGGTACCTTATTCCAGTGCCAAATCACAGGATGCAACTATAAATAAAACTCTTCGCCTTGATGTGCCACATTTATTATGACCATAACTTCAGCTCTAAGCCATACAAAACTAATACAAAGAAACAGCCCACCGCAGACAGTAAGGATGTTTTGACAGTATTTGCACTTTCTTTTAGATCAGATCCATGTGGTTGCTCTCAAACCTGAAATAAGTCTTAGAGCTGAATGAGAAAGCTGACCATTTTTTCTCCCTACTCCTAGTACCAGGAAGAAAGTGTCTATTCCAGCTTGTCTAAGTTTTCTCCAAACAATTAAAATTTCAGTAAAACTTTAGTACTACTAAAAAGGACCATGCATTGTTACAGAAAGACTGTATCATTATATTGCATTTTGCACTTAAAATCAAGTACAGGGAGGTTGGAACTAAATAATGTTTAAAGTCCCTTCCAACTCAAACCATTCTATAATTCTGCTTATAAAACAAGAAATACTTTGTTTAAAAGACTATCACTGAATTAGTAAAAACTGTCTAGCATAACTCGTATCTAAGTAGGCAGAAGCATACCTTATGGAAAGATCTCATTTATGTTGCTTTTTTTTACTTCTGAGATATAGATATATATATGTGTGTGTCATAATAAAGTGTGTGTGTGTATATATATACATATAAATATATCTATATCTATTCCAGAATAAAGCAAAAACTAAATATCCTTCCCTCCCCTGAATCAAAGCTTTCCTCATTAGAACAGGAAACATAGCCAGAGAGGGCTGTGCCACTAGGCAGAAGTATTTTGCCTTCTAAAAAGAAAACAACAGAAAGCAAACTCATGGGAGATTTTGAAGAGTATCCATTCTGAGCATCCTAAGAGCAAAACTATGGTGCTCTACATTTCTCCAAGCTGGAATAGAAGACTAGAAGAGAGACAGGACAGACATCAAACATTTAGAAATAATTACAATTTCAGAAGTGCAAAGGTACATGGGAGATTCTGAAAACAGTCTGAAAAGGAAGTATTCCCCCATCTGTGATTGCCAGCACGTTTAGCTTTGCTTTATAAAGATACTTGTTGTGAAGAGACACTAGAAATAAGAAATGCTCTACTAGGAGTCCTCCTATATATCCAGAGAATGGTACAGCCATCCCAAACAAAACTCATAGTAAAGTAGATGCTTTTAGCCATCAGGAGCAGCACAGAATTTCCCCTTCTGTTTCACACTTCGATTACTATCTCTCTCCCTTTCCATGGCATAGTCATTTATGACCTGAACAGAGGGCATGTTTGTATTTGAAGGTTCTTGTGCTGAAGGTTCATGAGAAAAATGTTTTGTATTAGGTCTTAAAGTTTCAAATCACTTCTTCAAGCACCAAATTACCACTGGTTCACCTTTTGAAAATACATACTGTTATTTTCAAATCTCAAGTTAATTAGTAAAACTCTCTTATTTTACTCTATCTCATTACTAATAAGGCTCTCTTATTTGACAAAGTTAATTTTACTATATAAACCCTTGTTCCCATGGGTATAAGAGCAAAATACATTAAATGGCCATTCCACTTCGCATTTCCACCTTCATCTTGACCATTAAAGCACAGAATAGAAAGAGCAAGGATAACATGTTACTTGAGAAGAATCTTTTTATGAGGCTTTTGGTTGAATGAAGGATTTCATTCATACATTCTAGTTCTAAGAATCCACGAAAGGGGGCTGAAGAGCCAGTCAATTTCATTTCTTGCAGGTGTCAGCTGAAATGAGGGGCAAGATTTGCTTTCAGCTTCGCACAGCTTAGCTCGCAGGTCCAGCCCCAAGAAAGGCTTGGCCATTACTCAAATCCACCCATCAGCAATGACATGCCCAACTACCCCTCCATGTGTCAGTGAAATACA
Organism: Chloebia gouldiae; assembly: GCA_003676055.1. NCBI lineage: Eukaryota > Metazoa > Chordata > Aves > Passeriformes > Passeridae > Chloebia > Chloebia gouldiae. The sequence continues at coordinate 29,250,195 of QUSF01000004.1, read as the reverse complement.
AGACATGCATTATGCAGTCACACTGGCAAACACCACGAGAAGGATGTGTGTATGAATAAATACAGCACATCACGATTCTCTGTTCTGGTGAGCTACAAGTTCTCATGTAACAAGTTATGCTGTCTGACTGTCAAAATGTAGTCTGTCTTCAGCCAGTCAGGTGGTAAATTAATGCTTTGACACCCCATACCACACAGATTTCTGCAAGGAGTACAAGGGTTATGTCTGAAGAGTTACAGAGCAATGTGAGTAATGTGAACACCATGCTCAGGAACAATAGCTACGTGAAATACATATTGTAGCATAAAATATTCCGGTTTTTTTTTTTTTTTGTGAAATGCAGTACTTGGATTTCTGGAATAAGAGAATCAAAACACTCCTCAAAGGACATGAAAACTCCCTGTGATTGTGATTTTAAAGCACACACAGTAAGAATTAAACACTATTAAATACTCCTGTTACAATACATAGCAAATTAAATAAAAATAGGACCTACTTTGTACTAGGTGCAGCAAAAACAAAGACAGTTCCTGAGATAATTACCTACACTACTTGTCATACCACAAGCATTTGGCAATTAATATTGAAACTATGCTGTCTCTGCCATAAGGAAAGATGCCACAAAGTTAAGGATGTACAAGTTCATCTTCTATTGTGCAATCCCCGTTTTGATTGCTTGTTTCAATCTGATCTGCATAAATTCTATAAAGTAATTTAATTATCCAGTACGCAAATCTCCATGTTTCAGTTGGTTTAGTATCTTGCAGTCAGAACCCAGGAATTCATCGTCTCCCTAGTAACACACCCCTAATCCAGAAAAGACTCAGGCACAGCAACACAGGCAGGCAAAAGCAATTTCTGGAAGCAACTTTAAAAATACCTCACCTACTAGCAGAGGAAGTCTGCTCCAAATGACTAAACTCACAGCCCCAGGCTTTTAAACCCCCTCCAATCCAATCATGTTCAGAAGTGCTTTTTGCCAACCTTGAGCCAAATAATGCAGGCATCCTTGCCTGGCAATGGTAAAAACCAAACTAAACCAACTCTGCAATGACACCAGGAGCACTGTTAGCAAGCTGAGAGCTACCTCAGTACACTGTGACCTGGTGGTCCTCAAGCAGCACTGCCCAAATGGACAGTGCTGCAGGACAGTGACATCCTCTGCTTGGCTGTTAAGCATCATTGCAGATCCAATTCACAGCACCATTTCCATACCAGAAGCAGACATTGACCTCACTTCCCATTTGAGGATGACTCCTGGATAAATGCCAATAAAAACTGCTGCTAACATTCAGACAGAACATTTGAGTCTTAAAAGTCTCCAGACTTCATCTAACATTAACTGAGAATAGGGAGGGAGAGAAGCAACTCAGCCCAGGGCCACCATGAGCTCAAATGCCATACAACTCATTGTGCCACCTGAAGATGAATTCCTCCAAAGCTAATATCCCCCCAGGACTGCAACACATTCAACACATGCAACAGCCCTCCCAAGTGACAGCATCTACTTCTAGATAGGAGGTTTGAAAAAGAGCAGAACTAGAAATACAGAAAAAATTCATATGATTTCTGCTTTGTTGTTGTGAAGTCTTGCACTGGAGTGGCTCCTTGTAAACAAACTCCCTAGCAAAACAGATGTTGTTTAGGGTTTTTTAATATGCAAATATCTCACTTTTAATCAGTTACAACACACCTTCTAATCAAACTCTGTCCTAATACCAAAAATTGAGCTTTTTTTTAAGAAGCAAGAAAGATTCTTTCATCATCAAGCCAATTAACAGAGCTGTGTTTTTTTCTTAGAAAGACAAAAAGAAAATTAACTTCCTTCCCAGCAACTGGCATACAATTTTTCAGCAGAACTCTCGCAATTCAACTCTATTATTCCAACCGAGGTGTGTGTGTGTTTCCCCAAAAAGGGTCCAGCAGTGTACCTGTGAAAGGCAAAATATTGATTATGACCACCATTTACGATGTGAATAATTAGCTGTCTGAACACTTAATCAATTCGTTCTGCAAATACAAGAAACATACTCTTTACAAATTCCAATATTCTGAGTATTTACAACATCCTAAAATCATCCCAAGGGCCAAATTATTTTATAAGATTAATTAGTGAAAAATCCCAATGAACTGATTTTCATATGTATGCAAGAGTTATAAAGCACATTTTCTTCCTTCTACTGTAAGTAGCAGCTGTCCTATTTATCTTTCAGGCTTTTTACTACACACTGGGCCTGTTTACACATGAACTTTGACAGAAAGGGAGAATTCATTTTTAAGAGATTTAAAATAAATCAAAAAAACAGAAAAGACTATATACTTTAACAGTGTAAGATAAGCATTAGAAAACAACATTTAAAAATAACTATATAAAACTTCCATGTTTTGAGCTCATCCTCAAACACTATTGGCTATTTCCATTTAACTAAAGAAAGAGAGGTTACAGTTTGGGAGAATAACAGATTAACCTATACTTAAAAAAAGTCATCCTTTAAACTTTCAAATATTTCTACAAAGACGTCCCTCTGCCTGTTGCAATCTCACACACAGCCCCCTCTATAAGGCACTACTGACTGCAAACAAGACAAAAATCACACCCATCTGACAATCATTTGGCCAAGGGATAAGTACTGTAAATCCTGGTGAAAGAGTTTAATGGTTGCACTCTTGCACCTCAGTTAAGCAAAATACTCCTCTGGCCCCAGTTCCTTGATGGTAGGTGGCATTTCCTTAAACTTACTGCATAATTTTTAGATATATACTTATATATGTATTTATTTCTATCTACTAGCAAGATCTAGCAATATTTAGACAGTTGTTAACCATCAACTGAAAAAAAAATAAAAGTAACACCAGATCCCTGAGTTTTCAGGCACCTGTTGTGACAGAGCTGTAATTCCTCCTCTCAATGCTTCAGCACTCATTTCCACCACCCTTTCTTGGAGAAAGCATTTAAAAAAACAAGCTGAATGAAATATCATCAGTTAAATCCACACACCTGCCCCCAAACAGATGAAGTCAGATTAATCATAGCCACCTTACCCAACAGTTTGCTATTGCCACAAGCCACAACCTGACAGACAACTTATTTCCTCCCCATCCCATCTTTTTGGGTTATCTTTGCACCAGCCCCAGCTGACCTGCACAGAGTGAAGTCAGACACAGACTAACATCATGAGAAAGATGAGATATGGGAGCAGTAGTCATGGCAGGGTTTCCTAACTCCCTCATCATGGAGTTTGACACACATAGGAAACAGATTAATACTGGCTTCCCAGGTATCACCCACCAAGCACACCTGTCAGACTCCAAAAGCACGTAACACATACAGGAAAAAGGAACCAACATATGCAATGCTTACACATGCAGGGCTCAAAAAAAAAATTACCAACAAGCAAGCAGCAATGGTTTGCAAGGTAGAAAGGTAAAACTATACAAGCCAAATTTTTAGACTCGGATTTTTTTTAAAACGCATCCTTAAAAAGAGAAAGTTTGAGTTATTTTCAGGGGTCACAAACACAACATTTTCTGTACTCTGAGTCTCAGGCTTTTGCTCTGATAGGTATTTCAAGTAATTAGCTTGGAGTTTAATAAAAACAGACATGCATTTTAATGAAGACAAAATACATTTTCATTCCAAAACATGGCAAAAGTCTACTAGACCAAATAAAAAGTAACAAAATTTTCAAATGAGCCTCAAAAAAGCTTTTAACAGTGAAGAGGAAAACTGACACACTAAAATTATATCAATACTAACCTTGTTGCTCATGATGATGATCTAATCTTTCTCTGTTAACATGTAACAAATATTTCATTTTTTTCAAAGCCCATCTGGCAGATTTTGGTAGACATGAATTTTGGCCTATGAAACAACTCAACTTTACAAGGAAGCACATCTCTCAGTATAAACAATTCCATTTAAAATCTGATGATTTCTCATTATTACACAAGAAGTGTTAAAGCATCTGTTTCATGCCATTGCTTTTGTTCCCTGGCTGTATAGCATTGACCACAACTGCCCAAACTGAAGTTTATGGGTTTTTTATCAAGCTGCTAAAACACAGAGCTCTTTTCTGCTACCGTTTTATCAAATATGTTGGTTATGTTGAACTTCATTAAAGGGAAAAAGTACAAATATTCAAAAACAGATTTTACTGCCAAGTGGCTAAGACTGTGAATAATTTTCATACAATATTGTATTTTCTGACCTTTGTCTTACTTCTGCCTAACCTGGACTTGCCCATCCAAACATAACTACAATTCATTTGTCTCCAGTGTGATACACAATCCCTTTGGTATGCCAGCATCAGTTAGACTTAAGCAATCTTGAATATGTTACTTGACAAAACTCAGCACTATATCTCTGTTGGCTAACTAAACCAAGCTTTTATAAATTTTTCATTTGTTTGCTTCCCAGAAAATGAAAAAAACATGGAGTAAGAAAGCCAAGAACTATAATGTAAATTAACAGGTTGCTAGAATATTTTATTGTAACATAATTTATTCCTGTTACAGTTTAAAAACCAGCAAGTGTCAGGAAGAAGGCAAAAAGGTAATCCAATGAAACTAAGTGGCAAAATTCTAATTGTCTCTTGGCCACCAGTGTCTGAACTTTGGCACTAACAACTATACAGCGACTGGAAATATAAACTGGTAATTGCTGTTGGTCTCTGTATTAAGCAATTCCAACATAATCAGCCAGATCTTTCATCAAGAATTAATAGACCTTTTGTTTTCTGTAATTATTGAACATATTGTCCTGCCACTAAACAACATTTTCTTACTATAGCAGGCCTACATATTTCCACAGCAAAGCCATCTCTGCATTTCAATTCCAGTAGGAATAGACTGTGCCCATGACAGATTAATGTACTGATCATTTCAAAATAAACTACTCCTATGTCCTACTGCAGCACAGAATAAATTTTAAATGGATCAAAATGCGAATCTACCCTTGAATTTCACCTCCAACTGAAAGAAATACACCCTCCTCAGCCTTTAACCGGGCAGGCAATAACACAGAAGAAAAAGCAGGTCTTGGCACTCCATTACTAATATAATGGACAGGTTTTAAGGAAGGTTTGAAGTTCATTAAAGAGAAAAATAACCCTGTTGTTGCTGTTGCCCTTTTGTCACAACCTGAAAGACAGAAATTCCAAAGCTTACTTTACACAACAGTCCAGGCCATACCTTTACAGTCTCGTTTACCTCTGCTTTCCTCATACTCTCCTTTTTGTTGCAATTTCCATTTAATTTTTTGCAGTTACTTGAAAATTCTTGTTTCACCTTTTTTTTCCCCTTGGTAAGAGACATGTTCATTGCACATTTTATGTATTGCAACTCATATATTGCAAATAAGCAGAAAGGTGTCTTTCCTACTATAAAGACCTGCAAAAATATTTCTGTATACATAAAACATGGAGTCTTTGGGGAAAAAAATCATAACAGTATTGCTTACAGCTAAATGTTGTCTCTTTACTGCTAAATTGTTTTTTAGCAATTTCAAGTGCTCTGAAGAGTACAGGAAAAAATGCCAATGAAACATTTTCATAGACGTAAGTCTAACCCTGTAATTTACATTTTTCTTAACTAAATCACATCACCAAAATACAATCTGTAACTGCCTATTGGCTTCTACTTCACCTGCAATTCACGCTTAGATTACAGGATTTCAACCTTACCCAAACACCCTTTGAGAAAGTCTGTGAACCTGTCCCACTGTAATGCAGCTAAACATTTTACAACCAAACCAAAATGCATTTCACTCAGACAATTCCATGCGCTAAAGAAGAAGCTGAAGGGTTTGGTTTTGGGTTTTTTTTTTTTTCCAAGAGATTCATATACTTGTTGCTTCGTTTCTTCAGTATATATTAGTATGTACTAATAACACCTCTGAAGAGCAAAGTCTTGTTTTCCTCACAAGTTTCCAATACAACTGTGTTCCCATAATAGTGATGGTTCTCCATCATTACTATTTTTCATTATATTCCAGCATTACTATTGACAAAAACTGCTAGCATCAGACTAAATGCTTGCTCGCCACCTACATTCAGCTGACAAACGACAAGCTTTTCTGACAACTCTTGCCAAGATAAGGACTCCATGGTCAGAACCTTGGTAGAGAAGTTTCTGACTTCCTCCACCAGTTTATGCCTCCAGCATGTTATTTGCACCTACTGGATTACTTTTTTTTTTTTTTTAATACAAAAAAAGTTAGAAACCACAGTTCTGGAAGAATTTCACCGACAGGTCTTATTTGGGATAGCCCATTTAAATCAACTGCACTACCCTGTAGGATGCCATGGATGGTGGAGCAGCCATTTCCAGGCCTGCTGCTTTCCTCTGGCCAGCTTCTGGAGTGCATTGTCCTTGGTCCTCCTAAGCAAGTCTTTCCACCACACCTCCAACAAGTTGCCATCCAAGTTCCAAATCTGTTATCCACACCTGTCAGAAACACTTCCTCAGATTAACCACTAAGAAATTGCAAAAAGAGCTGGATACATGTTAAATGCAAAAGCAACTAAAAGAACCTGCAGCCAAGAGGTTACTGGGATGATATATAGATCAGAAAGCAAAGGAGGGAAGGAGGATATCTAGGTGTCTAAGGTTAAAAGTGCCTCAGTTTTAGACTTAGAAGGGCAGAGTATTGCTCCACAGTGTTAAAAAGTTAAGTAACCAACACTGAAAAAGCCTGCAAACAATTTTACCACTTACTGGTGTCTTTAAACTAAATTTGAAGTCACTGTCTCATCTCAATCCATAAAAAATTACTGCTTTTTTACTCCTCCCCAACCTTCTTTTTAAAAAAAAAAAGTTCAAATTTTTTTTAAACAACAACATAACTAGCTTAAACTACCTATCTTAGACATTTTCTTCTTCCTGTTTTAAAAAGAGACCTGTTTCTTTCATGTTTTGTTATTGATCTGGAAGAGGTAATGTATAAGAGGAAAACAGCAGAAGAAATTATATTTAAATGTAAAGACAGCATATGAAAAAGGTGGCAAAGTAGCTCTTAAAGCATTGTGAAAACTTAAGGCTTTGTTCTTTCTCCTCCTACCCTCTATTATTCTGTGTGATATAATCATATTACATACCATTATTAATCAAAAGCTTCTCAAAGCTTTTCACAAACATCTAGCTAGGCCTTATAAAAGAAATAGTAATTTCCATCTTTCCAAACTAGACCTACAGACAGGGACCTGATCCAAGACAATGCCATGTCTCAACCAGAACCTGTGCATCCACAGTGTTGTCATCACTGCTGTCCAGCCCAGCACCCACCTGGATGTCCTTTTAAGACTCCCTCTGACACCTCTCAAGCCATTTACTATATACATTAAAACATACACTTTAAAACTATTTACCAGACCACTCTAACTGCAGAAAAACTGTTGTTCAAATGAGCTGGAGGGTTTCTCTTCCAGTACCGGCTATTTGATAACCACCCACTTGGAATGAAGAGATAGAGACACCAACACAAATTCAGAGATATTCTGCTGTTCTTACTTTCCAAATGAGAATACTTTGTTCCTAAAACAGCTCTACTGAATAGGAAAATAACTTTTTTTTTTAAAGGCACAAACAGGAAAGGAGGAAGATATATATATTCAATGTTATACCACAACATTGTTACACCTCCTAGTCCCAGTCACACAGGGCCCCTAGAAACCAAAGCATATTACACAAAGCATTCTAATTACATCTAACAAGAGTGCTCCTAAAACAAGCTCTTCACCCCAGGAACAGACATTAAGCTATGAAGAAACTAAACATGCCACAAAGCATAGGAATTTCAGTTGAACAGAAAATTAAGATTTCAGCCCCTTCCTCTCCTTAAAAGCACACACAGTGAAAATATACCTGTACAACACATATAAACCCAAGCTCCATTTCAGCAATATTCTAATATCTGAGACCTTTAAATGTCACTTCTGACCATTATATAACCATTCTAAACAATTAACAATACATAAAAGCAGTAACTAGGAACATCAGATCTATCTCCTGGCATGGGAAAACAGTAGGAGACAAAGGCTGTATTTTGAAAACACAGCACTTTTGCTTTCTTCCTTAGACACGCTGCTGTCAGAACTGCATATAACGTGGCGACCTGGGTTGCCACGTTGGGTGCTAAAGAGCAGGAATTTGAAAAAGAACCTACTTATGGCTGAAAAGGAAAAAAAAAACTAACCAAACCTCATTGAATCCAAGTCCCAGACAAACTTCTTTGTACACAGTCATTGTAGCTGGAGATATTAATATCCCAAACCACTTGCTTTCAGGCAAGGATTTGCCCTGAGTAAGCTCAGTCTCACTTATAAGGGCAGACTGGGACAGGAGCCAAGGCAGCCTCAGACAGAGCTCACACAATCCCTGCAGCTGATACAGGGAATATGGGAGAGGGAGCTGTTGGGTGGTGGGATAAGCACAGGCCTTTTTTCAAACGTGCCTTTGGTCTGTCTCAATATGATGTTTTATGAGAATTTGGGAAGTCATACTGCCTTGGAATGAACCAACAGGTGTACACATCTCTCTCACCTGCACAAAGTTATAAAACAAAGAATTGTAGGGTAATGCTAATGAAAGTATATAGCTAACACTTTGAACCACTTGTCATCCTTCCACCTTCATAAAGCTTGCTGAAGACAGGCAGAAAGTAGTCTCTAATAAGGCTTTTTATAGACAAACTCCCCTTTTTCACTGTTCTATCATGTTTTATAATTTAAAAAAACCCACAAGCCCAAAGTAATTTACCAGATATTAAACCTAAAATTAAAAGGCAACACCTTTTTCTTTATGCTGAGCTGACAAAGAAGCTGAACAAACAAGTAAAACTTCAAAAAATACATAATAAAATTCACAACATTCATTACACTGTATTCCAAGCTATTACTAAATAGCAGCTGAAGACCCAAGGAATACCTTTTATAATAAATCAAAATGCAGTTACAACAGAAGCCATAAGAAACCCAAGCAAATGGGAAATATTTATGAATATCTCAGAGCAAGCCTAAGCATCCAATCCTTACGTCACTCCTCATTGTTCCTTATCTATTCAGGGCAGAGTTTCACAGGACCTGTAGAAAATGCAAACACTCAGTTATGAGTTAGGTACTACACAAAGGCAAGCCTCCTGCCTCCAGTTCTTGCTTGAGAGCAAGCAGTGTGTTATGAATAATCTGGGGGAGAAGCTACTGGCTTCCTTCCCCACCAAAACAGAGGCCAGATAACTCTGGATATAGCCCCTCTGTCCTACACCATCCAAAAGTCACTTTAGCATCTTTAGCCCCATGACAAAAGAAAGCCCTGGATGCTCCTAAACTCAGAGGCAAAACTGAATTCTTAATGCAACAATGCATTCAACATCAATGACTGAGCACATTTCATTGCCTTTTGTTTTTTAACTGAAGAAGAATACATTATTTTAAATAATCCAATTCTGAGCATCTGCACCATCGTCAGAGAAAACACTCAGGTCCATACTCTGGAAAACTGTTGGGTTTAAGGTATTAATTTAGAAATCACACTATTTCTATTTCAGCAACAAACAGAAGATTTGATTACCTAAGGAGCTGGACAAAGAAACTTTAGCAATTTACTTTAGAAGTAGTAATTTTAAGTTTTTTAAATGAATATGAGTACTAGGCAAGACTAAGTCAAGTTCCACTTCATAATTACTCATTTCTATGAACATGTGTTGACATTTTTCAGCATATGGCCATTCTTTCTAGAGCAGAATCTGAAGCTAAATGACTTAAACTGTTTCCCAGCACTTGAGCTTTTTAGTCTGATCTCTATCAGACATATGATAGCAAGATTTCCTGATAACTATCCACTTGGAATGAAGGGATAGAGACACCAACACAAATTCAGAGATATTCTGCTGTTCTTTCTTTCCAAATGAGCATACATAGTTCCTAAAACAGCTCTACTGAATAGGAAAATAACTTTATTTTTTAAAAAGCACAAACAGGAAAGGAGGAAGATACATATTCAATGTTATACCACAACACTGTTACACCTCCTAGTCCCAGTCACACAGGGCCCCTACAAAACGGGGATTCCTTCAAGAATATGTACAAGCTGTTTAATCCTCATTATACCTTACTGCTCACAGCTGATCCAGGCCCATTCTGAACAACCATCCCACATGCATTTCAGAGATATTGCTAACTGCACTTACTTCCAGTTTCAGTGTAGCTCTCATTTAAAACCATTTATAAGAAGGAACAGTCAAATAACCCACTATTATCAAATCTCTTCATCATAAGATAAAGCATGAGAATATTAAATGCAATACCATTCACAAAATTGATGAGAAAGGATGGCAATGCACAAGTGTAAACAACCACAGGACATCCTTTCCAGAAGGAAGCCAAGGGACAAACAAGTTACACAACACATTTTACAGAGAGCAACATTCGGAGAAGGGACAATGCAATAAATCTTTCATGGAGTATAGGAAGCAAAACAAAATAACAAACAGGAATATAAAGAAAATAATTAATTCAAGATTCAGAAAATGATGTTTTGAAAGCAATTACAATTTGATACTATCTTTTTATGTTACTTTTACTTGAATACATCCCTTCAAAAATACATTGTAATCAGCATAAAATAGGAGAGCATTCATGCAGATATAGCGTATCTATCACTATTTTGAAATTAATAACTTTTATTTTTACTTCAATTTCATAGGCCTTGTCAGCCAAAGGAGCACAGTCTTATAAATTCTCCTGTATCTGTATTGATACTTTTTGTATCAAAAAATATACCAACTTATCCAAGTTCTCTGCTTTTTGGAAATAGTGACCAGATACAGAAAAGAAGTTGATGCAACAAAACTGCAAAAAAATTGTTCCAATTGTTTTTATAAAGGAGAATAAGTAACAAAGGAAGGCAGGCAAAGAGCTATTCATAATTGGGAAGCTTTTCTAAAAAGATTTCATAACAAAAAATCTAATTAGGTTGAATTTTTATAGATCTAGATTATTATATTAGGATGATACCCAAGACCAAGTTTCAACACCACCATTAACAGTGAAATACAAAAATTCAACTACTCCATTTGAACCATCCAACGCTGCACTGACTGACACAAGATGCAGGCACAGCCACACAACCTTAATCTCCCTTGTGTCCACACCAAGTTGAATAACTTTGCTGCTCTGGCTGAGAAGTAAAAATAATCCAAAAAGTCAAAACCAAAAAATCTGTGCAGGTCCATGAGCTTCTATGATTCACTGTTTATGCCCATCTATTAGTACTATTGCAAGAAAGGAAAGTAATGAAAGTAGAATGCTTCAGCAGAAAGAAGTAATGTAGCAGCAGTGCAATTTTAACCTTGGTTTACCCTAGGCTGAAACCAAAACTACACACAGTACAGTCTCAAACTGCAGGCACTGTGGGAATTGACTTTTGAACAAGATATACCTTTAAAGAACATCTGGAATAAGTCAATTCTGTAACTTATCTGTAACAAAGATTAATTCTCATTAACAATTAACAATCTCTATCAAAGAGTAATTCTCATTTTTAATCCAGGTTTTCAACTTAATTTTAGGACTCTTCACCAAATTTTAGCTGAACTGCCTTTCTGCTCATGGTTCCAGAGACATTTCCATGAGGGAAATCACAGGATACTCTTGAGTTGGAAGAGATCCACAAGGATCATCGAGTCCAGCTCCTGGCCCCGCACAGGACACCCCAGAGTCACACCCTGTGCCTGAGAGCATGGCCCAAACACTGCTTGAACTCTGTCACTTTAGTGCTGTGACCTCTTCCCTGGGGAGCCTGTTCCAGTGCCCACACATCCTCTGGGCGAAGAACCCTTTCCTGATATCCCACCTAAACCTTCCCTGACAGCTTCAGGTCCTGTCACTGGTGGTCACCACAGAGAAGAGATCAGTGCCTGCCCCTCCTCTTCCCCTCACCAAGGGAATCTGCATTAGACAACTGTGTAGCAGGAAACAGGGCATTTACTGAAAACATCATATTCTCAGATATCTCAAATCCCACTGTATTCATGGAAAAAATTATTCGCCCTTCACTCTGTCTTTACTGCTCAGAAAATGTAACTACCTTACACAATTATCACAGGACTTCACGACTAAGAACACAGTGACTTGAATATTATTCCCCCTTGAGATATCAAGCCAAATTCTTAATCGCAAAGCATCTAATATCGCTAAAATTCCTCTTAGATACAGTAGCCAAAACTTGGCAAATTTCCTGCTTACTGAGCACACGACCAAAATGGTTAATCATGTTCTCTTTTAGAAAGAAATCACCCACAAATTTCAAAACATTCTGGAAAGGGTATTAAGTGTCCAAATGTGAAGAAACATCACAAAACTGTTGGGTTTTATTTTGCACCATTTCTATACTGAAAGACTAACTTATTATTTTTTTTTTAATAACAGACTCCATATTGTAGTTTTTACCTTCTACTTTCTGTGGCTTAATCCTGGCATCAAAAAATTTTATCCAAAGGATGCCATTCATGCTGCCAACAAACATAGAGCTTTTGGCAGGCTACAGAGAAGTCAGTGCTTCTCACAGAGCAGCTCTGTGCTGTACAGAGGCTGATGCCAGTAAAATATTAGTCCAAACTGAAGTCTATTACGTAAAATATATGCAAGGATTGGTAGCCATACTCAGAAAATTGATTTCTCTTGATGAGTAACAAAGTTTTTAAAGGTCTTATAACTAAAAATAAACAAATTCAGTTTTCCTGTACATTTCATTTTAAACTGGAATAAACACTAAATAGTAGAGAAAATTTAAAAAGTACACATGGGAGAGCACAAGCAAAGATAGTGTAAAGAATCCAATGCAATATATTACTCTCACATGCCTTTAAGTAATTACTGTTTTCTAAGCTCTTTGTCCTTTGACATTGGAAACAGATGAGGAATTGTATCTCAAGCAGGAAAACTGCTTCATATGAAGGACAAAAAGAACAGCACTGAAGGTCTGTACATTAATTGTTTTCACTCATAAATGCATAGTAAGCAAGAGAAGTTTTTCACTTCATCTTCTGCAGAGTAACACACCCAGTAGCAGGGTATGGAAACATTAAATGAAACACAGTAAGAGATGCACCTCTATTTCCCAGTTCGTCAAAAGCTGATTCCCTGAAATCTTGTACATTGACACAGCTGCAAGCTTAACTCATAGCTCAAGCTATTAGATGGACTTTGCTGCTCAGATTTCTATGGGCAGGCATTTTCAGGAACTAATGGACTTGTTCAATCACACAGTTTCATTAACCAGCCATGAGAGTAAATAACCTTTATAGGAACTGTATGCACCAACTCTTCTGGACTATGAGGACCACAAGCACCCTGAAATATGCATATACACATATATAAAATACATGGTTATGTACACTTATAATAATATACTTAATAATAATGTAGAAGCTGGTCTTAGTGGAATCATGCTTAACGCATGAATCAAGTTATAATGTCATTTTGCATTACTTCTTGTTCCGATAACTTTTTTTCTAGAAACTGCCAACAACAAAAAAAAAAGCATATTCTCTTAGGTAAATAAACTCTGATGCTTTAAATTCATACCAGATTTTTATACACTTGTGAGTTGACCAAATCTGGATGAAACTATTTGGCTCCAAAAGATTTCCAACCCCTGCTCTATCCTACAAAGTAAAAAAAATTACCATGCAAAACACAGGCCTGTGCTCCCCACAAATAAAAAGCAAAGAGTTCTAAGCTAGAGCAATAAATAAAACTTCAAGGCATATGTTCATGGTCACCACAATCTTACTACAATAAAACCAGCCTTCTGCTCATTATCCATGTAGATCTCTCATCAAGTCAAAACTTCCCAGTATAAATATCTGTGTATTTCCATATAATATTTGCATGCAATTATTCTGTGGCATCAAGTAGACTTAAAAAGTCGTAACACTTTATAAGGTCATCTTTATGGTTATGGGTAATCTCTTTTTAAAGAGTAGTGAAAAGCCATTTTTTCACAGAAGGCATCAGTAACAGAACTCATTTTAGTTCATGTAATACTTCACAAGTCTTGTGTTTGGCATTTTGCAACACCAGAGCCCAACCATAAATTTATTTTTATATATTATCTAGAAGTCTCAGAGAAATAATTGTAAAGGCAAGCAGACTAGAAATATTATGGGCATCTTCCCCTTACTATCTGGAATGTAACATGGTACTACCAAAATCTAGTGCAAATTATTATTTCACATTACTATACTGGCTCTCAAATCCTGCCTGCTAGATAACTCTCCACATAGTACATCTCTGACTGTCAGACAGCCACTGGAATACTGACAGGTCTAAAATTCACCTGTGTATTTGCAGCATACCAATTTACAATTTACGCAGCCAGTGAGGGGGCAAGGAAGAAAGTCCAGGGAAGGCAGCAGGGAGACTTCCCCACCACCTTAGTGCAGGCAACAGGCACGAAGAGCTGACCCAGCTCTCAGTACTATGTACATAGTAAAACTTAACTGAAGTCACACTTTTTATTCATCAGTTTAAAGTGTTCAAACAAAAGAACTCGTTAAGAAAAGCTGAGATTTACTGTTCTTGTTCCTTTCAAAAACGTCATTAAATCAGCTTCTTATTACACAGCAACATTAAGGAACTGTTTACAAATCAAAAATGTACCTTTGTAAGCATAGCAAACAAGTCAGGGTGTGGTTGCCTCGAAATTGGCAGGGAACTTTTGCCTGTCAAATATTTCCAGTTCTACCGTGCAGCAGCTTGGGTTTAAGGCAGCATAATGCAACAGGTTAAAACTCATTCAGAGTTCTCATGCCATTGCCACAACTTCAAGGTGTGCCTTTTGGCTCTTCTGGAGGTACTCTTCACAGTTCACCCCACTTTGCTAGCCTGTTCAAAGAAAAACATCCATCATTTCTTTACAATATTGTAGCAAAGCACCCTGCCTTCTGCAAAGAGAAGTCCAAGCATTTAGAATTTGCTAAAGAGACAATAAGCACTCAAAAACTATTTGATGCAATAATCTGCAAAGTCCAGCAACATACATGGAGTTTTAGGAGAATATTAACATCTCTCATTGAATGGTCTTAAAGAAACTAAACCCCTCATAGGGATGAGAGCAACAAATTACCTGCAAATTACTACTGCTCAACAAATAATCAAGTTGGAGAAAAGCAGCAGCAATAAGCATTTTTAAATGGTGACCCAGTAATTAGAAAAGAAGGGAAGAGGATGATGCACTGATAACCTTCCACAAGGATATACACTTATACTTACATATATGGATTAAACTGACAGCTATAGAAACTTCCATAAACTTTGTAAAGCTAAAAAGTTTGATATCCACTCAGAACCTTCTTGTCTCCAAGTCACTGTGGATAGCCACAGAAGGTTTGGACAGCAACTGGCTGATTGCAAGATAAAATGTTAGATGAAATCCATTGCCCAAAAACCTAACAGAATGGAAAAATAACCTCAAGTGGTAACAACTGAGATAGTTTAGAAGAGAAAATAAAAATCATTGCCCCATACAACCTACCACTCACTGATCAAAAAGATAGAGGAACCAAAGAAAAGTGACAAATGGACATAGCATATCTTCCATACAAAAAATTACAGATAATTATGGCCTTGGAGGCATTAAAAAGAGCTAAAATCAGCAACATAAGCAGGAAAGTTATCCAAGAACTGGTGAAATCTCAGTAAGATAACCAGACTTTAGGAATTTAAGAGCAATTTTTTTCCATACAATATATAATTATTACCACAGGACAACATGAAAATCAGAATTATAGTTTGATTCAAGAAGAGAATCCACAGAAGACCCAGCACTTTTTAAAATAACACCCTAAATCCATCACCTCCAATGCTGGCAGGCGTTAAGCCAGTAGAACACTGTAAAAACTGCTTGTATCATCTCATATATGATTTGTAAAAATCTCCTACAATTTTAGGTGGATGTGCTCCATACACCCTGCAGTGTTTAAGGCTTAGATTTACATCCTCAAAACTGATATATGTAAAACACTATTTCTTAATATGTATCTAAGTCACTCTCAAAAGATGAAAAGAACCATTGTTCTCTCATTTTTTTAGTAGAAAATGCAGCATTTCTTGAACATCATATCAAACCAAAGTTTTCTAGACACCATTTGGAACAGAGAAGAAGGGAGAATGTCATAAAGATCACAAATGAATAATCTGAAACTACAGACTAGCAAAGTTGAACAAACTGCTCCATTAAGGAATCCCTAAAAAACCTGAACTAAATCCCACACATTCCTGTATCATCAGGATATTCATATTAGGTGGAAATATGCACATAATTGGGAAGGAAAAAAAAAAAAGAAGTTTTTAAAATAAAGTCAGTGATAAGAAAAAGTTACAAGTTTTTTTTTTTTATTTACTTCAAAGCTCCTATTCAGTCTTTGAAAACATCTCTTATTTGTAAGTACATAATGTAAGATTATGCAATTGGATTATGGCAGTCCCAAAATATTATGTGCTGAAAACACCAAAGCATTTACAGGCAATGCTTGCCAAACAGTCATTCCATCAAAACCACGACTCAACCACTATTTGAGCTAAACTTGTTTGAACCAGACCGAAATACAGACTAAAGTATGTTCATACTAAATTGCAAAACAAATTCCAGGAAAACAAAAATAACACACCTGTTGGAATACATGCACAGAAGCAATCTGCCATGCAGAGACCTGTAAGTGACACAGATTTGAAAGAGGTGATGGGGAAAAAAAAAAACTGTTTACAAACTTTATGTTTCATAACACGAACATAACGAAAATCCACAAATACCTCAGATCATTGACATGGTATAGATGGGAACTGCACTGAGAAATTAAAGGAGTGACCCATTCCCAACAAAAGAAAAAAGAAAAAAAAAACAGAAAAAAGGAAACCAAGGGGTCTGTCACCTATAGATTTCAAGTCGTTTAAAACATAACTAGATTATTCTCATCCAACAGCTGTGTATAGTGTTGTGAAAGAGATCTTGTCTCATCACAGTTTCTAGTGTCCAAAACAACCAACAACAGTCTCAATTAACATCCTCATTGAAGGATATAAAACCAAAAGAAACACAGAAGAATTGTTGTGGCTGTGCATTCATTCTCTGAGTGAGACAGCAGCTGCACTATACTCACAAAGTTGCATTTCTTACAACTTGTATTCTTCTTGGTTTACAGATAAAAGTTATACCAGCTCTTTAAAAATGTATTTCCTAACTTTGCTGGCCTTCAAAGAAAGCAACATATAAGCACCCAGAAACCCCAGAAGTTACACTACTTGTAGAATGTGACTTCACAAGCAAATTTTTGGTGCAGCTAATTGCCCCTCTCATGTCTGCTAAATTTTAGGTATGAGGTGGAGGAGGACTGACACAGCAACATGACCCCATGCCCTGTGCAGCAGTGACATTATATGGGAGGGGGGCCTAGAAGCAAAATCTAGCACTAAGAAAGGCCAGTCATAATGCAGTTGCAGGTGTAAGTCTGACACATAAGGCACCCTAGCTCATTATTAAGTATATTAGGTTGTATTGCAAGTCCCTTTCCTAGGCTGTCAAACAAAACTTTTAGAGACATCTCTCAATATCAGAACTTCAAATGAGATTGAAGGAAATCCTGCACATCATTCCGCCTTCCCCCCCACCCCCCCAACCTGCACTTAAGCACATTTCAGTTTTCAGTGCTTTTATAAGCGTAGAACTTTTAATTTGAAAGTTAAAAAACACCAAAACCAGTGAAACAAAAGTTCCCAGCTCGACCCTGTCTTAACCACACAGATCTGCTGTGGGCATGTGAGAATGGCTCACTAACATTCAGGGAAGAGGGCCACTTGGCACATCATAGGTTAACAAGTGCTGTTCCGGCATAACTTAGCTTAGGTAGCAATCATGTAAGAAACTTTGAAAATTCACAAATACCCTTCTATCATAAACAGTCAATTAAAGATGGATTCTAAACCATTCTTGGGAAAAAGAACTGAACTCATTACACTGAAAAGCCTTCCTAAGTACTCCTCCAAAGGTAACACTAACAAAAAAGGTTATTAACATCTTCAACAGTTTTCTAACCTGCAAGGTTAGAAACACGACCACCTCAACTATTGTTAGCTTATCTGTAACACCACAGTATGTTTAAACCACCTTTGCTTTCCTCATCTACCTTCTAGAAATTAAAAAAAAAAAAAATCTACCTGCACATAGGTAAATTCCCCTAGTTCCACTCATCTCAAGCTCAGACACTCTTCACGTTTAAAAAGAAAAAAATGAGCCAAATCCATGTTAGCATTGCACTGCAGAAATCACATTTTCTTTGGTAGAACTGTAAGAGCTTCAACGTATAAAGCCACTGTACCAAGTCAATTTTGCCACAGGATGATTATTTCTGTCCATCAAATTTTCTTTAAATTACTACAATGTTTTTTAAAAAGTCATTCTATTTCCATTATCAATTAGAACAAAAGGTCAGAAACTGTTACAATGAATAGTCTATAGCCCTGCAACTAAAGAAGTTAAGAGAAATTAACACAGAAAAATCCAGGTATAGTTTATCCATACACTGTGAAACAGACCTTCAAAAAGAAACAGAAGGTTACTCTATCAGCCCACTTCTGCTCCATCTTCTTTACAATGTGAGCTTTCTACTGCATGCCAAAAAATTATCAGGCAAAACTTTAGTATCTGACAAGAAAAAAGTTCTTTAAATTCAAATAAAATACATTTTAAAATATTTCAAACCTAAAGCAACTCCCGGAAGTTATTCCTGAGT
Source organism: Chloebia gouldiae (assembly GCA_003676055.1). NCBI lineage: Eukaryota > Metazoa > Chordata > Aves > Passeriformes > Passeridae > Chloebia > Chloebia gouldiae. The sequence goes on along the minus strand of QUSF01000004.1, from coordinate 29,231,411 downwards.
AACAGTCATTACCTCAATATATTAAGCCTCATTTAAAAACTGTTTCCTCCAAGCTCCACTGTCAACATGGCACTTCAGTTCTTTTGTTACATTTCAGAATAAACAGGTGCCAAAACTTCACCTCCTCTCCCTCAGTGTTCTGCCACCATATATTGGTATTGTGGAAAGCACTTGATGTATGCCATTTTCCAGGTTCAACTACTCCAAATGAAGGTGTTTTGCCTTATAATGAAACAGACAGATTGAATTTGACTGCTGTCTTTATCCTTCATGATTTCCTCTGGTTTTTCCACTTACATAGCAAGAACTGGCATGTTCTGCATTACAGTAGCCAGAAACCCACAAGAATTTTATGCAAGATAAGCGAATTCTTACCCTGCTCATCAATTCCTTTAGATAGCTGTTCTAAAAAAGCAGGTTCACAAAAATCTTCAGATTTTTATCCCTGTCAGAACCAACGTCTGAAGTCCAAAGAATAATCTTCATCTAAAATATATCAAAAGTAGAATATTTGATTTAATGGCAACAGCATCATGACAGAGATACACACACCAAAAAATCCCATTTTCCTCCAAAATAAGTATTCTAAATTCATTCTCTTATTTTGTAAAGACTTTACCAAGCAAAATTGTAGTTACAGTTTTAGCCATATATGCAATTCAGAGAGCAAAGTGATAAACTGAGTAGGACTACATGGCAAGTTCAATTATGGATGCACCATGTGCCTCCATCATCCTTTAGGTACACAAAAGAATCAATTTGTGCAATTTGTCTGAAACACAAAAAAGCCCTTTTGGCAAGAACCAACAGTCTCAGCACTTGCCTGCTGTGAATATCACTCACTCACTCCACACAGCAGCAACAGTACCTTAAACAAGCACAGGAGTTACATGGTTCTGCCACAGGAACACAGCCATGAACATGGTGGAGGAATTTGCCAGATCCCTATGTTTATTAGAAGAAATAACCAGTGGGGTTTTTTTTGGCAGTGATATTTTTTCCTAATTAACCTTCCTCTGATACTTAAAGTGACCTGTTCACCAACATCTCAAGGTCTTCAGTCAACCTTCTTAGCAAAAGCAAGCTACTAACTCTCATATTCCAGTCAAGACATATTCTAAATGTTTATCTGGTATAGCACTGTCTTAGAAGAAGATGATGACAGAAAGCAGTTTTAGAACAATTCCCACACACAAGCAAACCTCCATTTCCAACTAGACTGCCTTAGGCTACAAATCAAAGTCTCCAGCCATATTTCTGCTACTGAAAACATACACGTTTTAATGGAGGGAAAAAAACTTAATAATGCACTTTATGGGGAAAAAAATAAAAACTAATTCAAGTTTACTATACCCCAATTTTCTTCAGCTTATCCATCCCACAAGTAATTCCACATACAGAACAGTTCAAACATAAAGGCAACTCAAGTCTGAAGTAACAATAATTTTATTTTCCTTCCTTTTATTTTCGTTCCCAAATCCTCAGCATTTCTATTTCAATATTTGTATTTCCAGGACATCAGACAGACTTTCACCCAGCAACAACATCTCTATAGCTTCCCTACAGTAATCCCCCTGCAAGCTACCTCTATTTCACTCAAGGCAGACAGACTCCCTACCCTAAAATACAGCTTTCTCCTAAAGCATTCCTGAGTTACACATATACACCAAAAGTTAAGCTCCTACAAGTCTAGTAAGGTTCAGCTGACCTACATCTACTACAAATAATATCTCAACAGTAAGGCTGAAAAGTTGATAATCATGAACACTGTGGATATTTTTAGAAGTTGTTCTACAAAGAAGAAGCTGCAGTTTAGAAAGTCCATGCCTGTGACTACAGAAAGCGACCTGCAGGTACATTATGAAATAAGTTCATCCTGTAGGATTAAAAGTATTAAAAATTTCCTTATGGAAATAAAACTCTTAGATATAGAAAATCTGAATTAGCTGAATCTCCATGTGACAACACACATAATTTCATGGTAGATTAAATGAAACATTTAAATAATCCAAGAAGCAGAAAGCAATTCAAATAGGCACTGTTTACATTTTTATCTCGTCTGTGTCCACTGAGCAAATTAACAGAAAAAAGTAACAGTGGCAAGATAACAAGAGTGTCTCAATTAGATATAATTATGCCTGATAAATCTTTTCCCATGAGGTGCAAGGCAAGACAGCTGTGACAAGCACAGGCTGCAAACTGATTTGTCCTTATCTCTTGAAACACTATGTGCTCTCTTATAAATGAAGCAAGTGATCCTATCTGCTGAGAGCCCATGGCACAAGAGCTGCAGTTACCAGAAAATAACACTGTGCATGTCCCAGCAAGTTTTAGTTAGGTCTTCAGCATCAAAGTTATATGACTAAAAGTATTACCATAGGAGAGGTCTGAACCTAAACCAAGAACCCAGTTTCTGGATGACCTGGACTCTGCACCAAGAGAGTTCTACGGCAGCTTGCTTCTGCTCTGGCATCACCATGCAGCTCATGAGACATCACAAGCAATATGATGAAAGATACAAGTAGCAAGGGCAAAACATCTTTCTTCACTGGTCCATGTAAAAGACTGATTTGCATTGGACAAAAATATCTTTATTGTCTGTTCTCCACCACTACTTCATTTTCCTACTCACTGTTACTGAGAATACCCGCTTTCATGTTTCTCCCATAAGCATTTATTCTGGTATGACTATTATTGACTTAGACACATTAAAATATGGTACAAAGTGCATCCCTGCATGCAGCTCAAACAAACAGTAATTTATAAACTGAAAGCTGATAACAAAAATAAAGAAGGCAGAAAGCCACTTTTTCACTGAAAGTCAGACAACCACCACAAGTTTGCTTGCTGCCTAACTTGAAGAAGTGAAATATAACATGCCACACAAGGCAAAACGCATCAGGAGGATAACTAAAATGATGTGCAACTACTGCCAGTTCAATTTAGACAGAAAAAAGCTTCAAAGAGCAGAGAAATACATTGATTAAATCTGCAGCTGCATGAAACAAGCTAGCTATGAATTAGAAAGTCTACTTGAAACTAAACAATGTAAAAAACCCTTTTTGAAATCAGTAACATAGTAAAATATTATTCAATCTAAGACTCCTCATGCATCTAGGAATAAAAATAGACATTTCTGAAAATGTACAATCTCAAGTTCTAGATAGGACCAAATTTTAAAAAATCTCCCTTGAAGTGCTTGATGGTGCCCTGTCTAAACCTAGAAGTGACACTGACCTTTACTGAGCACTAGTGAGATCCTAAATGAACATGCCTAGTTTTAGCCTGCTCAGTGTAACAAAGATGGACTAAAGAAAGTTCAGCAGAGACCACCAAGCCATTTGAGGACTGGAGTGCACAAGGAACAAGGACAGGCTGAGCTACCTGCACTTGTTACTCTGGACAAGGCCTGAGGGATAGTCTTGCTTTCTGCAACTACATAAAGGGAGTTTACAGCAAAGATTTCGCTAAAGTCACTATCACTGTAAGTTATTGAAATTCAATAATCAGGGCCAGGAAAGACTCCTCCATTGCAGAATGTGTAAAAAAAAAACTTTTGTGGCACATGAAACACTAAAAGAAATAGAAATACCCCTTCCTCAACATTGTTGATAAACACCACTATTGGGAAGGGGAAAAAAAATTTAAAACAGAAGCATTTATATGGAATCTCTACTAAAATAATAAGAAAAATTTAAAACCTGCCATAGCTCAAAATAAAAATAAATCACTTTAAGCCATGCCCTTAACAAATATTTTGCCAAAACATTATCTGAAGCTGAATGTCTTCACTCTGCACTTCTGGACACCATAGATTCAGACATATTCCATAGTACCCAAGACACTACTTATGAACCTCAGCATCTCCTATTCTGTATAAATTTCACCCCAGACCCTACATTAATTTTTTTTTAGTTTTTAAAAAAATACACTTAGCCACAAGGCTAGAAGAGAGAGTATGTTTTCCCCTTTTGCAAAAGAAAGGTCAAACGACTTTAGAAGAGCCCAATTCATGTCTTGAAACATAAATAGCAGCTCATAACAGAATCAGGTCAAATACTGAAAACTTGGAACATGTAAATGTCTTCAGAAGGAGATTCAATTTCCAAGCAATGTCTAATAAGACCGATCCAAACAGAACATTTAAGATCCCATTAAAATCTTTTCCTCTAACAGCCCCTTCCTTTCTTTAGCATTCTCCAGATAAAAAGATTTGTAGTCTCATACCTAGCAAAAAGATGAAAGAGAATTCAAGGAGGAATCTGCTTCACTAAGACTAAATTATTTTTTCTATTTTACAAAATTAGAAATAGGCTTTGGGTTTGGCATAACTAAGAATGGATGATGAACAAAAAGATAAATATAATGAAGATCAGTTTACCATGTCTGAAAGCATCCATTCATAACCTGAGCAACAGTGGTTGCACAATGTATGCAAAGACCAACCCTTCTATAACCATTCAAACACTGAATAAAACCAGTTATTTGTTAGGTACAAAAAAGTTGAAAAGTACACTTTCTCAAATATTTGTAGAGATAAAGTTGTCAGGAAGTTACAGGAGATGAAATACTGGTTTCACAAGCATTTACAGCAAACCTCTGCACTATCACATCACCAAACATGATAAATTTGGTCCAAATGAGATTCAGGCACATGCTCAAATTTTATCAGGTGTGGCAGAACATGATACCAAATTGCTATCAGTGGTAGGGAAGTGCATTAGATCTAATTCAGTATAAAATCATAGTGGTCTAAATAATTAATGTGTAACGCAAATAAGTCATGCTGCTACCTGGTAAGTATTCTGTTTTTATTAAAGCCAACATAATTTAAGAGACTGATACTTGACCTATGAGTACTGTACATTTGACCCAATAGTGGGGGTCCTAAAGTCCTGCTTGTAGCATCACTGAACCAGTGTTCTACATAAGTAACCTTAAGTTTGGATACATATTACTACATACTCTTCACACCAACTTTTATGACTTTGTGTGCAATTGCTCCTTCCTCCTTTTACTAAGAAGGAACTTAAAAGCATTTTGTGCTGCAGCACTTCAACCCAGTACTGATTAATACTGAATGCCTGAAAAAGGGTCAGGCTGACAGATACTGTCACCTAAACTGCAAAACCATTACAGCAGCCCCAAAAAGAAGTTATCCTAGAAGATCTGTGAATCACTATCATCTAGTATTAGGCCATGCAAATAGTCAGTGCACATGAACAAGTATTCTCCTCAGCTCCAGAGGAAACGGGGATCAAAGATGTCTAATCTCAGGAGCAATGGAATGGAAGCAAGAGCTCAGAGCCCAGACTGCACATCCTACAGGGGGTGCTGAGAGCCCAGAGGCAGAAAGGAGAGTCTGGCCCTGTTACTGCTCCCCACAATGCCACTGTTGCAGACAACCAAAGTCAATATGCAGCTTATTCAAAGATCTCCCCTTCTGAGATGGATATAAACACTTGGTTTTGCATCTCTACAACAGAAGAAATCTCTCACTGCAACCTATCTTCTAGTCAGTCTCGAGATGAAAAATAAGTCATTACAACTTCTGCTTTACTTGCAGGCTTACTGTCCAACAATCAAAAGGACTACAACCACGTAAGATTCTAACTTTATAAGTCAGGATGTTCTTTTTAGGATACTCCTTTCTCATACCACTTGTCCAGTGAGACCCAAAATACTTAACCTCTGCATTCCCTGTCCAGGTACAAAATGACCCTGCTTAATTTCTCAAATAGAACAAAAAAAAAAATTGAAGGGAAAAAATGCTTATGTTTTGGTCAGACAAGCAAAACCAAGAATAAAACCATCTTTCACACTCATCAGACCACCTCTTTTCAACTAAGCCTTAAAAGGCACTTGCCAGTAAGCACAGGCAGTCAGAAGGAAGCCAAAAGTGTCTGTTAAGAGTAAATTGGGAGAACAGGATCCCATTTGTGTTCATCCTCCTCTGACATTTACAGAATTTTGCAGGTTGAGCCTTAAAGCAGTCATCTCTGCAGCACATGAAGAGATTGCTCTTGAGGAAAGGTACTATGAAAAAGCTTTTGGCAACCAGTATTTCAAATTTCAAGAGTTATATTCCGGGGGTGGGGGAAGAAGTAGAGGGGCGTGATATTTCAAAACACTCCAGGGCGAAAAACGCATTTCCCTGATACAAAGTGATTTCCTTTGCCAAAAAAACAACAAAAGCTGCTCACCCCAGAGTAGCACTAACCATACTGGAAGGAGAGAAAGAAAGAGATCTTGTAAGACATTTAGCTACAGAAACTATTGAGCAACCTAAACACAGATACTACAGACTCCCACTACATTTATCTTCTGCACGTTTTCCGGAAGGAAGACTGGACAGAAATCTACACAGAACAAGCAATTACTTGAACTAACAAGGTCTTGGTACCTTCAAATCTCTCTCAGATTTGATATATAAAAACACATACACTTCAGCTGAAGTTCCTCCCACAAAATTGCATTCATCACAGCTTCTCTGCAGCTTAGAACATCCTTGAGTGTGCTACAGCTCTTACCACTGCTGAGACTCACTCACCCACTCCTTAGCCTTTACAAAACCTGTTGGACATTTTAAGACCTCATAAGGGGCTAAACCAAACGCCAGCAAATCCAAAATACTTAGGAAGTTGGGGAGAAGAAAGAAGTGTTAAGGAAAAAAGCAAACTGGAAGGAACACAAACAGCATAACCACCCCAGCTGGTTTCCACAGCAAACCAAAAACTTTGAGAGCAGCCTTGCCTCAAAGCTGTTCCAGGAAATGCAGAACACAGCAACTGCAATCGCAGCAGTGACTGCCATGCAGCACAGCTACCCAAGCTAGTGCTGAGCTGAAGAACACTATCCAAGCATTTGCTAGATCTAGAGAAAAGCTCAAATGGAAAAGCTGCCAGTGACAATGCAAGGCATGTTGGCTGTCTCTCACAGGGTGCAGTGTCAACAAAGACACTCCCTGAAGTACAGCCAGGCAGTACCTCACAGGTAACTTTTGAACACAATTTTTTTCTGGAGATATCATGAAAGTCTACACCAGATATTCATTCAGATTTAAAGGAATACTTTAAAATACACTTTAATGGCCTTAGATTTGACAATTTCTAAGCATCTGCATGCATCCTATTTGATCCCTTTTGCCGTTTTATGGACCTTCTCATTCTTTACTGCAACAGGTCAAGATGCACAAGAGCTCACTAAAACAGGGAAATTTAGAAGGCAATTAAAATTCAAGGCAATCTATTTCAGTATTACTTTAATTTGCAGCATGCCAGGTACTGTGCTGGTACCTTTGACCTAAAACTGCTGGACTAATGGCAGAACCAGAAAGGTGACAGCCACGTCAGCCCAGCACTGTCCCTAGGCCTGAGGAGGAAGGCTGTCAGCTCACATGCAGTGCTACGCTCCTGCCATTAAATGCTACACACGTGCAACTACAAATGCAGCAGAGCATTACACTGTGCTGTGTAGGCACTGAGAGCTGAAGCTATAATAATAAATAAAATAAGTCCAGGGCACAGGTCTAAGCATTAATCCATAACTATCATGTTTTTGTTCAAGCTTACTAAGGGGCCACTGATGTACACAAAATCTCATGAGGCCAGGGACTGTTCCCAGCAAACAGCAAGAGTTTGAGCTGAGCAGAGCCACTCCTGGGAGCAAAAAGCAGACCAGTACAGATGTAGCTGCCTTCCTCTGAGCTGGCTCAAGAATCTCCAGCACAGCTTTACAGCTAGTTATGAATAAATTTGTCCATAGTAGGATGAAATCTAAAGCCCAAGGCAGCTTCTGCTCTGAACATTACTAGAGGTTTCTCATGTATGTGTTAAGACACCTTGCTCAAGGGCACCTGCATTTCCTTACTTCACTAAGTCAATGAGATAAACTAATGAAGGAATACAAGGCACTGACACTACAGTAATGTCACATCAAAATACAATCTCATTAGTACCTCTCATTATAAATAGAGTGCACACAATGCAGAGCAGCACCACTTTTGTGCAATGATGCTGCACCACATTAGTTACCTAGATGATTCTGTATTTTGCCCAAGATCCAAGACATACCATTAGGGCTTCGGCCTTTTCTGGTCCATGAAAGAACAGACACAAGTGCATAACACTTCCCTGTTGTCAATATTGTAATTATCCTGCTGGATTTATTTCCCCTTTATTTTAAATCAAGACAGGTAGAATAGTCTAAAACTAAGTGAGAAGGAGGAGTGAGATATAAAGAAATCCACTTCATGCCAGAAGCAAATGCTTCTGTGTCTATTAGAAACCATTTACAAAACCTTTCCTATAAAAATCCATCCTGTCCTAGATGCAAAAAAGGAGCAAATCAGAGGACATTAACCTTGACCAGAAGCAACAGTTTGTTCCTTACATATAATCATGAGACTAGACAAGTCATTTGTGTTCACAAGACAAGCAAAGGCCCTGAGAAGAGCATATGCTCAGAGCTGTATATGGCTATTAAACCAGTCCTTCCCCTTGCAGCCAAGTCTCTGACTGTCCAGTGTCTCAGAATAGGTAACTAAGACCAGATGATCCATTCCCAAGGGACAGCTCCACGCTGTAAGCCCTTCTCAATTATCTTCCTTGTGGGGCAGAGTCAAGCAACTTTTTGGTACAGCCATTCTGTGAAATAATGACAATAGTTTAATTTCAGAAGTAGTTTCATTAACACTGCACATGTTCATCTTAATGACATTCAGCACTAATTAACATCATTATAAACCAAACAGCAGTGGCACTTCAATAGTATCCTGAACCTTTGGTTCAAAATTTTGAGCATAGGGATAATAAAACACACTGACTTGCAACCCAGGGTGCCAGTATTTAATCACCTAACCTGCTTGAAGCTGCAATGTATTTCAAGAGCTTTTGGCATCTCAGCTAAGTACTAACATGATAACAAAGAGGTTACAGCAAACAAGATATCTACTGCTATTAACATTTTTAAACCAACAGAACAGTCACTCTGCACTAACAGTGGATTCAAAACAAAAAAAAAAACACAACCACCTTCAGAAAGAATTTTTCTACCTGGCAAAACAGCTTTGAACATCTAACACAAAGAGGTTTTTGTACCTCCTTCACCAGGAACAGGAAAATACTGTAATACAGAAACCAACCACTACTTAGGGGTATTTTGTATTATACTACATATACCATTACTTCATTTTTAGAAGTACTATTAAACACTAACAATAAATTACTTTACTTGCAAGCACATAACACCCACATACTGCTGCAGAGTTTTTACTGAGACATGTAAAATGCCACTGAAATAGACAGCACTGTTTCGCAAGTCCTCTTCTTTACTTATGTAAAAATGTGAACATGAAAAACCACACAAGCAAATACAATGTTTACACAATGCTCATGTAACGTCTCTGTTACAAGGAGTAAAATTCTAATTTGTAGTTATGTTTCAAAAAAGCATTAATTTAGTTCTGTTTTCTGACAACACCTGGAGAAATAAACTAAGCATTCTGGACGAAAGCAGGACCCAAACTTAAGAAACTAGTCAAAATTTTAAGCATTAATCTGCATTTTTATCGAGTTGTCCTGATTCTTCTCCCACCTCCCTTCAAACACATCTTCAACTCTTCTCTCACTTTTAAAGCTAGAAAATGAGACATCTCTGGACCCTTCTTTTATAAACTGTAACACTTAGGAAAAGGAGAGAAGAAGGGAGAGGCCAGAACAGATTATATGATTCACTTGCTCCTATTGTTTTAGCTACAATATCTAAACACACATCAAAACATCAAAAAATTGTTTTCATCAGTACTGTTCTCTACCAAAAAGCATCAGCCATGCTAACTCTGGATGCTTTGAGATGGCTTTTATTCTCTACAGCTTCCCTGACGTTCACAACACTACCTTGCGATATGTTCCAAATAAGTAAATTATCAAAGCATTAACTGATTTTACATCTATCCACTAGCTCTACGTTTTACAATTACTTCAAGTTTGACTCTTAGTTAATTCTAATTACTTCTTCCTATTACTTGTAACTGACAGATTAAATGAGCATTTTATCTAAGAATTCCTTCAACTACCCCTTAATTGTAGTACTTGTATCAGTTTGTGAGGTCTGTCTGTTTAGCCCTAAGCCACTTAAGGCTATGCTTCAAGAACATAAAGACAGCTTGACCCTGCTTGGGAATATTTGATGACTACTATTAATTGCTTTGCAGTTTTTTTTAAGCAAAGTGCAGGTTTACAAAAAATAAAGAACAGTTAAGCTCTCTTCCCACATCCAGCACTCCAGACATTTTTTATCTCTGGACACTCCATGCTTCTACAAGAGGCAATGTTTACCTTGCCTATAATTATTTTTCATTTAGCCAACTCCACACAACTGCAATTAAATGAATTGAAATAACTGCTTCCCCCCTCTTATTTTCAGAACCGATGCATTCTATGTCTCAGTTAAAAAGCACATGCACAATACATGCCCTCTTGCCCTTGGCAGGCATAAAGTTGTTGGCAGTCTGAGGCAAGTCATTACACTTAACATGTACAAAAAACAAGGTACATCAACAATGCAAGAATGGAAAACCTCAATTCAGTTGTCCAGGTATGTAAAGTACCAATTCATATACTAAAAAAATATATTTAATGATGTCAACAATCAGTAGATAATTACTAAATTCTGTTAAAATAACAATGATTAGCACCCTTTGCAACATTTAATAACTGCTTATTTTCACACTTTTGTTTTACAGGAGATGTGCTTTAAATTACCAACAAATTAGAAAGTTTTTACGGCATCAACACTACATATACAAGTGATTAAGTCTAGAACACAGAGTACACTATTGCATGTTCACACCCAATCCCAAAACTGCTGTTTGGAGACAATAATCTGTCCTTGTTCTCAAATGTTACCCATCATATTAACTAACTTTAAAAAAGCTCCAGGTGAAAATAAAAGTACAATAGTACAAGATTTTTAAAAAGTTCTGATGATTTCATTTTAGCACATGATAAAAAACCCTGTGAAGTTCTGCACATCTTCTGGCTTTACCTAGATTGGGTGGTAACTGTATAATAAGGCAAGACTTAACATCAGGCTCTCAAATTATTCCACAGTGCATCACAGCTCAAATAGCAGAGTAGAAATGTCTCTGGCAGGTAGGTCTCCAGACTACCACAAACACTCATGTCACTGTACAGGTAAGCACTAAAAACCCACAGATCTTTTAAAAAAAGCCTTTTCAATTTGAAATGGATGACATGTCTTAAGATGATACTAGCATATTCCTTTTGTTTATATTAACAGAGACATCCTAGCAAAGATTCTCCCACCACCTCTGTGTGGCAATGCAATAAACAGTACTAGATTTGGGAATTCCCAGAGCTGAGTACGAGTCAATGACTACACTGTAAGACAATGCACAAGTCAGGGAGGGGGAGAAGGTTAAACAAAACTAGAACTGACATTCTGTCAATAGTTCCCTCTTCAAAGACTGCAAAAGAAGGGAGAGACAAGGAAAAAAAAACATCCAAGGAGTGGATAAACTATGCTAACAGCTTTTACAGAAGTATCTAGTTTTCTGCTTACTTCTAAATGTTTTCTTCAGCAAGAGCTGTGGGAAAGCATCGTGGTTCGCCCTTTCTTCCAGCTGCTGCATGATCAATACAGTGCAGTCTATTGAACTATTTTATTCTGATTCATACAACTAGTGGTTAAATACATATGGCAAGCAGATTAGCAGTGCCAGTATCATGCCATTCATGAAGATATATTTATTTTCAAGGCATGAAAATGCCATAACTTTCTTCTGCACAATTATGCAGTTCTTCAGCATGGACTGAAAGCATAAAATCCTATTTCAGCCCTTATAATTTGAGAAGAATACTCTAGAAATTTCAACTGCATCCAGCAGAAGGACGGAAGGCCCTGCAAGATTTATTTGTTAAAGTCTAGTATTGTCTTCTATTTGACACGTGCAAAAACATTCCAAAAAGACTATCTGACATTTTAGCTTTTATAAAATTAAAAAAATAGATTGGTAATTCAGAAAGTGAGGAGAGAAGCCTTGTCCACAAAAACACAAAGTGATCTTTAAACAGTTCAGAGATAAGAACTGTAATGACTTTTATATAGCACTAACATGTTTAAGCCTGCAGTCTGAGTTTCATCACCCAGTGTCTTCTTTAATTTTTACACATGCAGACAAAGTTATGTTACACTTCAGAAATGCAAGAAAGAAAAAACTAAAGTCTGATCTTTGCCAGTTTCTTCAGCAAGAGCAAATTTGTACTGTGGCACTGCCAAAAGGCAAACGTTCAAGATGTGTATGTTATTGCTTACATGAGTCTCTTGAGGAAAAATAACTTAAGTACACACAAAATCCACTGCCCCCCTTGTGTGCCTGGAGATAAAGGGAAGGGGGTTTCCTGTCGCAGGTTTGCAACCTGAGAGGTACCAGCAGTGCTGCTGCTGCAAGAGACACTAAATGGGCTAGACACCAAAGGAAAAGTGCTTCACATGAGTTAAAAAAAAAAAAAAGCTTGCTATAAGGATGGTTTTTCCTTTTTTGAAGTTGTTTAAGCTGTACCTACAATAGCACTTCCAACAGCAGTGCCCTTTAAGGAGCCCTCCAGCTATTACCAGCTAGCAGCCAGCAGAGCCCATAGAGGTTTAACCCGAGCCCAACCTCCACTGGAGCAGGGCTGGCTGCCACATTGCTTCCAGGGGCTCATGGCTTTGTCCTGTCAAGCTTTTTGTCTCAAATGATGGACATTCACCAAACTCTGGGGTGGTCCGTTAAATGCTCTGTCACCCTCAGAATGATTTATTTTAATTTCTATAGGTTTTCTGGTGTCCATAAACCAGAATTCTCCTAGAGAAAACTGAGTTAAAAATCCCTGCCCAGAAGTTCACCAAATGTGACCCAACCCTTAATGCTCACAGAAGTCCAAGCCAACAAACCACATCTCTGTAGGGAACATCCAATCCAGGAGACCAGACTAAATTCAGTCTGAAGTAAAATTGCTCAAATGCAAAAAGTTTTGATCTGCAAGACTTAATGCCCCCACCTTCAGCCAGAGAGCCACGTCTACTGTGCCAAATTATTTGCTCTAGTAAGACCAAGTGACAAACCATGCATATAAAACAGCAATTTTAAAATCAATTTAAAGTACTTTTTTAAACAAAAAGAAAGGCAAAAAAACTTTTAAAACCAGGAAATAATCTCTCCCATAAACACTAATCAACATAGATCTGCCAAATACTTCCAGAGACACTGTGAATTCATTTTGAGTGAGCAAGTAATACCAGTATTTAATCATAAAAACAATACAAAAATAAAATTGCAATCATTTGAAAAAGTTCCAAGAACAACTTTAAAATATTATTGGGGCTAAGCTGTGGTGCTTAGTTGCTGGCTGGGGTTAAACCACAACAGCAACCTTTGGTCAAATATACAAATGCATGTAATAAAAGTGTCTGAAAGTCTTCAGAGAGAGCTGTCTGTAGGACCGCCAGCAAGAAAATCCAAGATATGTACCAAAGCTGCTGATGTGAGCTGGCCTACAGAAAGTTCTGCCACCACAGCAATTGTTTTACAGATACTATCTGCCACTCTTAAAGAAAGGTCTGTATTAATCCTACTTCACATCACATCAGCATACAATAAGCCTGTCACTATTTACGCAAAAGTCAAAAGACAATTGACTTAGCTTATGGTACTGTAAAATGCATCATGACTGGAAAAACTCTGCAAACAGAGCCATGCTACAAAAGCAGCCCTTGGCACCTCCTGGAACCTCACCATCACTGCACAGAGAAGGCAGCAAGGCAGCCTACACAGCAAAGGAAGATGCTTGCCAATTTCCCCCACCCAGAAAAGTAAATATTAAAATCCATAAAATAATCCAGCCAAGCACATTAAACATAACTAAGTCTCACAGGCAGATCCAACAGGCAACTTTTGTCCAAGTTATGCTCAACTTCTGACCCATACCTCTGAGCAGCCTGGAAGAAGAACTTGTTCCCCGATGATTTTGGCTAGTTGAATTTTTTAATCCACTATAACATTACAAGCTAGGAAAAACAGGATTGTTTTAGGGTTAACTGAAGAAGCTTCACTAAATTAAAAGTCTGTGTTAAAGCACAAATTCAAAGTTAACATCTCATAGCTGCAGTAATAAAATAACAATCAGTCTCTCTGAGGTTTATCTGAGTATTTTGTGTGTGACCTCAAAAGGTAAATAAACAACACAAAATTTAAACACCTCCAAAAGCTATTTGAGCACTGAAGGTAAACTATATGGATTAATAAAAAACAAACCAACTTTAAACCAACTATATGATACATCCCAGTAGCTTCTCTAAGTTTTGAAAAATTATAAAATAAAACTTGGTCTTCAAAAATCATTCCACTAATCTCTCCAACCCACCTGAAGAAAGCATTCTTCCCATTCTACAGAGCCTAAGACCAAAAGTAAAAGACTATTAAAACATCAACAAAAAATTCAAAGTGCCTCTCAGGCCTAGGCATGAACCACTAGTGCCAGTAACAACAACTCCTTCTCTATGATACACTTTCAGAAAAGTTTTCTACACAGCCATGCATTTTTTAGGAGCTTGATTTCTCTTGGAAAGAGACAACCATCCACGATGGAGAGAATAAGAGCTGTGACTGCTGCACTGCAGCATCCAGCACGAGCTGAAGGAGCTGAAGACACAGCTTTGCAGGACTCCACTCCACTCCCAGACTCAGAGCCTTGAAAGAACCATGATGAACACTTGGTTAGCAATCATACAATCCAACAGCTACCAAAATTTGATTATGAAAAGTGTTCTGTCTCTGCATTCAAAAGTAGTGCTCTTTAAAACATGCTTCCATAAAGAACACTAAGATGTAAATGCTTAGCCTCACTTAACACTTAACATAAAAGACATGTGGCAGACTAAATCAAATAACTCACTCAGTAAACTGAGTCACAGAATCCAATACTAAAGAGACTGAGACAATGACATAATTTAGCTTTACATATGCAAAAAACAGACATCTAAAACCATTTTTTCAGCTGATTCATATTCAAAAACACAGCTATAGTCTCAACAACTCCTAACGGGTTTCCCCAAGTTCACAGTGCAAAACTACTATCAAAGCTAACACCAAAACTGCTACAGACTGTGTTAGTCTTGTGCTGCCAGCTGCATAAGAATTTAAAATAAAAAATTACAGTCATCCAGCCTCACCAATGACCATAATCTGTAGGTTTACAATCAAGCCATAGGTTCATCATTGCAGGTAAGGCTGCACCCCCAAAAAACACTAACTGCCTTTCATTAGAGAATATCTCAAGTCTCATAGAGCCATCAAATCTCACTTTATAAACCTCCAGCTTGAGAGTTCTCATTCAAATACTACATTGAAGTCTTGTGAAATATAAAGCTTAAGATTATTTAAAAGCTGAAATTTACGATAGATATACTTGAAATCAAGTCACTGAAGTCAAATCTCCCTGGAAACATAAAATACAGAACAATGTAACTTTTTTCACTCACAGAAAGATACTGAGCATATGATTAATTTTACATGCCAAATCAACTAAAACCTCACCTAGCAGTTCTTAAAATTATGTATTTACACTGATAAAAATAACTGCACTTACTATTGCTGTATTCCTGTCACAACTTATTAACAAGTTAAACAAATGGCTTTCAGAATAAATGAATAAAACAAAAACCTAAAATACAGATAAAGAAGTAAATAGAGCAAAGATATTAAAAAATTAAGGTAATTAAATAATGTCTTACTGACTTTTTAAATATCTAAATTAAAGAGCTGGGGAGAAATAAAAGGAATCTGCCTGAAGCCAAGAAAGCCAAGGAAACAATAGATCAAAACTGTTTGCCAAACAACGAACACTTAGGGTCAATGAGAATAAATTTCAACCTCTGAACACATTAGCATTAGGGAAACCAACCTGTGTGACTGAAATTTTGATGAAGGCAGAAGCTCTGCTTCTTTACCCCAGTAGGGCATCCCAGATTCCTAACCAGTATAAGAACTCAATAGCTTGCAGCAACCCCCTTGCTGAAGGGATTAAACTACTGATATGGAGAAAACTGTTCCTTTTTTTTCTCTACAATAGACATGCTATAGGACAAAACAGAAGAATAGAAAAGAAATTCAACTGGGCCTCAACACATTCTCTTACTAGCCTACCTCTCATTTTCCCAACATATTTCTAAAATTATCCTCATGACCTTACTAAAGTTCAAAATAACCAGTTCGAATAGTCCATGTTCTTAAGTTTTGTTCTTCTATCTTAGAAATAAAAAATGCCTCTGTAGTAGCAAAACTAATATTTCTGAAATCGACATTTTAAAGGATATATTTGAGACAGATTTACAAAACTGAGAAGACAATAAGAGCTACACAAGAACAAAATGCTCCCAAAGTGCCAGCCGAATGCTTATAAGCATGATGGGAAAAAAAAAAGCACTCCTTGAAAAGCTGCAGGAGGGTGAGAGGCCACATTTGGACATAGTTTTTAAAACAATCCAAAACTTAATCCCAAACCTTAAAATAACATTTCAGATAAAACATGAGAGCAGGGGAAAAAAAGCTCTTCAAGCCTAGAACCAATGATGCATGACTGAAATTACAATAATACTCTTTATTATAGAAAGAATAGATAATGAATTGCATGTCCTCGTATTAAGTCTTCACTCCTGGCTGCAGCTCCACCCTTTCAAAGGTCTGTGTCAGTGCCTGCCTCTACACCTGCTAGCCTTTTTCATCAAGTTAATTTTTGCAGCCCTACAATAGCCAGAGCTGACATCCCATTTTGCTTCTGACTTCATGATCTATGAGGTTTTATGAACCACAACTGAGAGCTAAGTATGCCTATCCCAAACAGCAATGGTGAAACTAAGCATTTTATTAGCATCAGTAAAACCTTCTTAATGCAATGTTGAGCAACTAAGTGCACATCCTTTAATCAACTGGCCATAAATAAACACTTAAAATGGTGAAAAAAATCTTCTGTCCCTAGCTTCCTATCATCAAAATGAGACACAGTATATACACAAAACACTCAATCAAGAAAATTTTCTTTTTAGCTTTACGTAAATAGAACCTATGGGATTATTTTTTTGAAACCAAGAAAAATTATTGTGAAGTTCCCACACTGTTTCTACATTAGTAACTGGTATGGCATCCGATGGCCTAAGGCATAAAAGCCTTGATATTGAAACACAACTTTAGAGATCTCTGTGATTACAAATGCCACAAACTTCTACCTTAATACTTTCACAGGTCTCTCCCTCCACTTCAGCTGAAGGGGAATGGAGTCTAGCCCAGCAATACATTCCAAATAAATAACAACCAAACTCTCCACCTGAGAGAACACAGATACTTGCTACCCAAATAGTACTTGCAGCAAAAACACTTTTTTACAAAACTGGTTATGCCTCAATTTAAAGGAAACAAATGCATAATTCCCATGGTTAGAAAAAGAAATAAAAACGATCAATCAAAATCCCGTCATGAAAGGGCTGCTTTCTGAAGAAAACACCACTCTTGCTTTATCCATACAGATCTGGAACCTAATGAAATCCGACACCTTTACTCTGAAGACAAATTTGCATTGTATTATCAACTAGGGCTCCGGCTCACAGATGCACTTCATTCAGCATGCAGTAACGGGTTCACTAAAGCAGCATCACTCAAATTTTTTAAAGCGATTTTGCAGGTAAAATTTTAAAAACACGATTTGGTAAGCCGTATTATCCAAAAAAAAATGCCTCTGTTTCATTCTACGGGTTAAAACGTGCCTCCTCAAACTAAAACATACAGATGTTGTGGCCAAGGTTATACAAGGAGATCTTCATTAAGTCGAGCAATTCCCATTTTGTGTCGCTGCTGTACCAGACATGAATGAGTACATTCCTCATTACATGAGCTGAAGCTGCATCACAGCTATCCGGTACAAACAATACAGTTATTTTTACAATACAGCACGAGAACATTAACATCAGGACTTCACGCAATATAAAAGGGAAAGAGCAAACAAACTCGCTTAGGAAAATAATCATTCGCTTTCTCATCTCCCTGTCCTTGCTTCTCCACCTCCTTGCTTCTCCACCTCCTCCTTCCCCTTAAGATTCAATTTAAGCATTCCCTGTTTTCCCACTTTTCCAGGCTCCCAGTGAAGAAATGAACCATCCGCAAACATTTGTTCCTCCACCCCGCGTCCTCGCGAGCAGAGCACTCAGAACATCCCCACCGGCACTGCCCCCAAATCACCTAATTGTTATCATTACGGCGGTCTCAGCACCGGCTCGGAACAAAACCGGTCCCACTACACCCTCGCTGGCTATAAAAAGTAAAGACGGAAATAAAAAAAAAAAAAATAAAATAAAAAGAGGCTCAAGTGCAACTTACGGGGGCGAACAGGAGACAAGTTATCCAGCGAGCGGCGGGGGCGAGCGGCGTGCGCCGCCCCGGGCCGCGGGGAGCGCGTCCCCCGCCGCAGGGCGCCCTCGGCGCGGCCGCCTCCGCACGGCCGGGCAGCGCGGGAGCCGCCGCCTCGGAGCGCAGCGGGCCGGGCCGCCGCCGCTCCCGCTCGGGGCTGCCTTCCCTGCGCAGAAAAAAAGACACAAATCCGGAACCTGGCAGCCGGCACGGCTCGCTGCAGGGGGACCCGCGCCCGGCCCGCCCCGGAGCTACCGGCGCGGCAGGCTCCCACCGCCCCGGGGGCGCTCGGGCAGGCGCCCCCCGCCCGGCTCCGGGAGGCAGCTCAGAAGGCCACTTGCACTCGGACCCCGCTGCCCTCGCCCCCGTTAACCCCCGTCGGGCAGGGGGCCGCGCAGCGCCGGGGCTGGGGGCCGCTACCCTTCCCCCGCACGCACGGCCACCCACCCGCACAGCCCTTCGGCCAACGGCACGGCGGCTCCCCGCGGCAGGCTCCGCGGCAGGAAGGAGGGGGCGCGGCGCGCAGCTCGCCCCGGCTCGACGCTCCCGCTCGCAACTCACCCAACAAAGTTGCTGCGGCGGCTGCCGGCGGCTCGGCTCCGCTGGCTGGGCTGGGCTGGGCTGAGCGCGGCGCTCCCCGCCCGCGCAGCCCGGGATGAGCTCACCTCGCGCCCGCCCCGCCGCGCTCCGCCCGCCGCCGCTCTCGCGAGAGGGGCCCCGCAGCCCGCCCGCGCTCCGGCGGCGTTCCCATGGCAACAGCCAAGCCGGGCCCAGCGGGCGGCTCGGGCCCGCGCCGAGCTGCCTGCCTTCTGACTGACTCCTTACCACTTTGGTATTTACATCGCTTCCCAGCCTCCTGGAGACCTGCAGGGACAAGGACACTGTAGTTGCTAACACAAAGTCAAAACCTACCGCTAGCATACGGATAGTATATCCCGAGCTCTTTTTCTGCCAGTCAAATTAAAATGGATTCTCCCTTAGATATCCATCACAGATAACAAATTAAAGATGTGGGAAGGCACATCTGAAAAATAGCATACATAAACATCACTCCTTGTTCTGCAGGAACGCTGCTCTGTTTTCAAATGGTGAGAATTTTGAAAACAAGCTGCGGGTAACATTCTGGATGCTCTGCTAGTGGTTGTTACCGTCCTTGGCTTGGCAGAACATTAACAATCTAAGTTAAACCACTTTAAGTGAAGCTTTCCCTGAAATTAGGACACTGTGATTTGGACTGGCAACTTTCCAGCACTGTGCAGCATGGTGATAGCAAGAGCAACCGAGCTGCGGTGAGCAGCTGCTCTGCCGCAGACATTCTCGCTTCACACCCTATTCACTTTCCAGGAATGTCCAGACAGCAAACAGCAACAAAACTTACATAGGGATCCATGTGGCTTGATACCTTCTGAAGGTGTTCCTAATGGATCTTCAAGACTCATGTTTAAATATCACAGTGTTTGGTATTGTAAAAATATCTGGGTTTCCAGAGAGCAATCACATTTTTACAGGTTTTCAACTTGAAGTCATGACTCCTGTTGGTGTTATGGGGTCAGAAAAAATAATCCTAAACTCATTTTCCTGAAAAGAAGAAACATTATGGATGGACAAAGAACTGATCCCCGTGATGCTCCAGCATTGAAGAAAAAGTAGAATTGACAAGCTACGAAAAAAAAACCCAGGAACACTTTCAGTATTTAAATATATTTTTCTTATGTCATCCACCTGAAGTGTTTCTTTACTTCTAAAAGAATGTGGCTTTTTTGATTTTCACTTAAATGAAAACTTTTTATTGGCAGCTGGAGCTCCAGTCCTATAAAGGGTAGTCCAAAGAGTCTTACAGGCCTCAGGTTCATACACACAACAGCACTGGATGTGACTGCAGCATTAGGAACTGTGGTGTGCAGATTTTGAATTTGCCTTCATCAGAGGAATTTAGATAGTGAGGCTCTGGCTTGCAAGCTCTTTAATGAGGTTAATGAGGCTAGCACATTCTCAAATGGTTTGTATGATCTTCCTTCACACTCTGCTGCTGCGTCAGATCTTCAGATGAGGCAGACATTCAGAAGGGGCGCACAGGGAGGGAGAGGCTCTGACACCACGCACCAGCCCAGCCTGTGTGCTATCTGCACACACCCTTGCCTGCAGCCCAGCCAGGAGCTGGCTCCTGCTCCCGAGCCCCTGCGCTTTCTCCCTGAATCCCAGGCTTGGGAGGCTGACATCTGGTTCTGCAGGGGTTTGTGGTGAGGGCTGCTGGTGCAAGATGCTGTTCTCACCACATTCTCCCTGTTGCATGACTCTCCCCATCCAGAGCTGTGATTAAGGGACAGCAGCCCTCAAGAGCAATACGTGTTCTTTTTGTGGAAGTGCAAACTTTTCTGTGTCTTTATAATAAGCAGTTATTATTCATTAGTAATTAAAATTAATAATTGGTCTTGAGGTGGGGAGAGAAGCAGAATTTAGAGTTTACCCCCAGCCTATGTAAGAAAGTCATCAGAAGAGCTGATCTAAAATAAGAGGGGTAACAGGGGGTTTACTCCAAAATAATTATCTTGCCTCAATAACGCACACCTAATTCCAGAACAAAAGGACTCTCTTCTCTTTTATAGAGCAGTCACACACCAGTCTCTGCTTGACTAGCTGTTACAGCTGGTTTCCCTATGTAGAGACAAACCTCAAAAACTCCAACCCTTCTGCCACTAACTTGCTGTGTTACCATAGGCAAGTCACTTAATTTCTGGTTTAGTATTGTCCTTTAAACAAAATGGGAAAATGATACAGTTATTTACCTTAGAAGAGCAAGGTGATTGTAAATTAAGTAATATTTATGTTGCTCTCTGAAGATTTGGCTTTATGAAAGGGTAAATAATAGGACTGTTTCTGAGTAGAGCTGGCTGGAGCTGCTGGAAGAACAGGGAAAATCTGACTAAGAACCTGAACCACCCTGAAACTGAGTGCATAATTTATTCATTGATGAACAATGAACACGTGAAAGCTTGTATCCAGCACACCCTTCCAAGAAGCATTAGAATTTGGATATACAGCTCCCCAGAAAAATAGATATAGCCCAAGATCAGTGCATTCCAGGACATTCATGCTCTCAGGAGGTCTCTGTATGTAGGGAAGGCTTAATGTTCTTGGAGTGTTTTCTAGCATTGCTGCCCGGGGGATTAGAGGACCGTCTTTCATATGGATCATTTCAGTGATCCAGTTTATATCACATAAACAGTTACACTGCCATAAGGAAAGGCTAGTTTTGCTTTGGGGCACTGGGGACAGGGACAAGAGGCAACTTCTTTAGCCAGCATTGGCAGGAAAGACAGCATCTTGTGAATTATAACTTCTGTGTTTTTTTTCCTTTTTTCACTCACCAATAGGCCTTTTCTGACATCAAGTAGATATAAACACTCCCTGACTTCACCAGTTATAATTCTAGGCAACGCATACAGTTATTTGAACTCTCTAAGGGACTTCAGAGGCATTTTAAAGCAATGCTCTCTTCAGCTTATAAGAATTCATCCTGAAGTAAATCTGTTCCATTTAATTGGAATGGGTAATTACCAGTAGGGCATAAAAGTATTTTAAGTCATTAAAACTCAATGTGAGAAATACACATTAGCTAGAAGTGGGAAAAATGCATTTTTTTATAAATGCAAGGAAATGTTTAACACTTTGGTAAATTTAACACTGTAGAAATATTGAAGGATTTCCCTCAAAAAGGATTTGAAAATAAAGCATGCAGGAGCATATGCAACAAAGCAGCACATGGGGCAAAGTGTGCAGGTGAGCCTGAAGGGTGGTGCGAAGGGATTGTCAAGTAGGAAGTACAAAATGAAATTATCAGTGTCAAGTCTGACAGGCCAGAATTGTGACCTCTCAGCTGTGGGCTCACAGAGGTACCCAACCACATTGCTGCTTCCTCTTGCCAAGCCTGTCTGTCCTGCTTTGCAGTCAGCAGCCTCTTTCTCACAATTTGCAAGGATCTGCGTTATTCTTATGCATTTCTATGGTCTGCCAAACCACTGGAATAGAGAAAAAAGCCCGCAAACTGTACTAATGGGAGCCACTTAGGACCTAGACAGCTGTAAATTCCTCAGAAAAGAATTGCAAAACACACATTCAGAGCATGTCTCAAGTCTGCATTTACAGAGGCATGACATAGCCATTAACTTTATGAATCAAGAAGGCTTTTCAATAATAAAGGCACAGTTAATAATCTTGGCTGAAAGGCTTTTTGTAAAAAAAAACACTTGTATTTTATTTGATGCACAATAGAATACTTAAAAATACTATTTTGATGTTACCTTTTGGTTTTAATTTAGTACCTGGAGCAAGAATATGGCTGGTTAGACCAATGTACAGTAATTCAGCATAATGTGTCAAGGAGTCATAGTACTACAGGCTTAGGAGAAAGTGCAAGAAAAGAGAAGGAAAATTAGAAAGTTTTCTTGCCGACAAGAAGGAAAACAGCAGGGATGTTTCTGGAGAGAGGGTTCTTTGTTTCAAATTTGCAAGTGATGTGATACAATGTCAGCCATTAAATCATATCATTCAAGTGTTTTAAAACAACATAAGCAGAATTTCTCTGCTTTATTTAATAAAAACTCCCTTCCTATGATTAGGGATGAAAATTCAAATACTCAAAAGTAATAAATCCCAAACACCATCTGCATGTACCTTTATTTCAAAATTCTTGGGCATAGCCACTCTATAATATGAATTGCAATTACATGATTATATAACTTTATATACTTTCTCTGAAGCCTGGAAAATCACAGTGCAGCTCCATGCCTTCCTTTCTGCAAACTGTTGTTCACCAGCCCTGAAGACAGGTGGATGTGTTGCCAACTAGGCTGATCTGGAGTGTTCATCAGAACAGAGTGTTTCACAAACAGCAACAAATGCATTTTTCCTGTAAGGTGATATTGTTATCCCCATTTCATAGATCAAATAGCTACCACCTGGCTTTCCAATGTGGTTAGGAAGGGATAGCTCTTCTTTTTCAGAAGCACATCTCCCCAGGAATTCACTTATAATTGTGAATACTGCTGCAAATCAAGCCCCAGGCTCCCTGGTGTAAGGCTTAAGCAACACAAGATGGCATTCACAGGCACTGCTAATGGAAGTAGATCTGTTTATTCCACACTCTGCTGCCTTTTCCTCTTAGTTGCCTGTTCCTGCCCTGTGCTGCCCCAACCTTTGTGCTGCACAGTTTTTCATGTGACTTTACAGCAAACTAACTCAGAGACCTTCTCCTAGCTAGAAACTAACCCAGCAGGAAAAATAAGCACTAGTGTTCAGACCGATCAGTTTCCTGATCCAGTTTAGACTGTGGCCTCATAAATGTTTGATACAAGATAGGACAAAATACAGGAACAGAAACAAACAGCCGAAAGGGCAGGCATGTAGGATTTCTTCACTCCGTGGCAGCGGCAGCTTGCTCTGGATAGAAGCGATTCTTGAACCTCAGAATTAGGGCATCAGTGTTGTTCAAGGACTAGACTGGAAAGGAAAAGACCCGATTGCAAGAGAGTGTGGTAGCGGTGGAAAGGACACAATTTCAGTTCAGCTGCCCTTTTACCTTGAGACTACTGAACTCTCTTTTTTGACTGCCCTTGAGTCTTCCTTCTCTGTGGGACTGTGGGACTGTTCTTCACTGATGGGGCTCACATACTGAGTTAAAATGTAATATTTAAATTGGCATCTCTTCATAGATTTTCTGAGTACTTTATAGAGAAGGAGATCCAATTCTGCAAGGAGATTTTATTCTGCAAATTAGTATATTTAATATTTAAGACAAGTGAGCTGGAAAGAGGAAATGCATTTTGATTCTTGCCCAGGAGGTTGTTTCGATGTTTTTTGAAGAACACATTCTGGATGATGTTCGTGTAAAGTCCAAAGTGTCTCAGTACTGACTTTTATGCTCTGGCACCAGAAATCCTTCCTTTCCTTTCTGGTAAATGGCAAAATTTCAGCAGTAGACATGGAGAACATTCCCACCAAGAATAGCTTACAGTAGCATGCCTATAGCATGTGCCTAGGAAGTGGAACACATTGCTGGAGATTGATATGGACCAGAGAGAAACATAACCCACGTGCTCTGTATTCAAGGAAAGTTTAGGAGCAACACCCCTTCTGTTGGCAACATCTCAAAAAGAAATAATGCCCTCTCGTTTCTACTTGTAGCAAGTATTTATCTCTAGCAAAGGGTTCTGGGCTGTTCATATCTCCTAGTCTTTATCTTTTATGTTAACAGTAGATTCATTATAAAGGGGAGGGAAACAAAACCCAGTATCCTTAGAAATTTCTAGAAAGTTTGAGCAGCATTCTTAAACAAACTTGAATGATTCCTTCTGAAGAAAATATAAAATAAAAAAGCCCTCAGACACATTTCAGTTTGGTGTTTCCATAATTCAAGGTGACAAAGTATTTTATATACAATTAGTCTGAAATATGGTTTTTAGCTCTCAGTTTTCTGAGCAAAATATAGAATGACACTGTTATTAACCTTTGGGAAACCTCTCCTACACACAACAGAATTAAATTCTACAGAAAACTGAAGAGCATTGGGAGAAATTCCAAATGACTTACCACTCATTTGTTTGATGGATAGTTGGGCTAGCTATCACTTTTTACTAAGCTGCCAATCACTGAGAGTGCTGGGATATATTCCGAGAATTCTCTTAGGATCACAAATTGCAGTCACAGGATTCTGTGGCTTAAATTACTATGGAAGAAACAGTTATATTGCATGAAAAGAGATGATACTGTTACCATGAGAGTATAATATTGTGGTATCAGCAGCTTCCACTTTTCAGCAGAGTAAGTTGCTTCTTCAAAAATAACATTCAAAGAGATATTATTTGTTTGAAAGACTATTCTGTCTGAGGATTTCAGTAGTAATGCTGAAACTCCAACTGAGATCACCATATTAGATAAAGGGGGGAAACTGTTGTATCAGTTTGTTTATTCTGCATTTGGCAACTCGCTAAATATTCAGTTTCATTCTTTCCATAGCAAAGGGAATAGTCACTCTGTTGTTTGTCTGAGGATTTCATATAGCAGGAGGAGAGGAGAAAACACTTTGCTGTTTTTGAAGTCCAAAAACTGACAAAAAGATTCTGGAGCATGGCTAAAACATTTCCCCCCCCCGCCCCCATGCTATTTTGAAAGAGCTCAGCCACCTATAGTTACTATACCTATTATAAAAGTATGGTTTTTTTCTCACAGAGTACATCAACTCAATGAAGCAAGTTATGCTGAGTAGCTATACTTCTGGTTTGGTTATTCAGTTCCTCGTGGCTCATCCTAGATCTTTACCGGTCAACAGATTTTTTTGTAGATCTCAGGCATGCATTCTACCATTTCTGCTGGGAATAGTCCTTCTCATCTTGTGTCCACTCTGTTCAAAAGAAAGATTTGGGTGGGAGGGAGAGGTGTAGAAATCGGAATTTCCTCTCCTCTGGAATACCATAGGGTTTCCACAGAGAGTGGGATTGCTCCAGCCATCACCCTTTTATGTGTAGGTTCTAATTGGCCTTTCTGCTTCCACAGGGTCTGAAAACCTTGATATGCGATTCACAAGGCTACTTAGAAGTGACTGATAAATTAAAATCTCGTAAGACCATTTTGTGCCATCCAAACCTCAATGTTCACCTTCCTCTTCTGTTGCTGTGCCTACATCAGGTTTCAGCTGCTTTGAAGTCATCTTCCAGATATTTTGCCAAAAAAGCCTGCACTGAAAAAGGAGGAAGTTAGAACTGCAACTACCATTCAGCTTACAACTGCAACTGGAATTCAGCTTAAGAACAAGTAGGAAACTGAAGTGATCTTTAAAAGGTGACTGCAGGGATCTGTAAAGGAAAAGTCCCAGGTATATAGACAGTTATTTTTTTCCTTTTATTTTTGCAGCTTGTATTTCATATTAAATACATGAAAGAGGAAGAATTGCAGTCTTGTCTTGTGCCATAGACTTTCTTTACCATGATTCTTCAACATGTCATAGAAGTTACAAATCTGTGTTGCAAGTTTTCTATTAACTAGTTATGTTGTATTGGTACCTATATCAACCTGTACCTCTAGCCAGTATACTTGCAGAAACTCAGGAGTTATTTAAAGTAAATCAATGGGGATATGAGTATGATGCATTACTCTTCAGTAATATGAGTGCACCAATATAGATTTACTTTTGCTGCTAAGGTAGAAAATAGAAGGGTCTGGCCTAGCCCAGAGTTACTCTGTTAAATCATGAAAGCATTGAATGCATCCTGGGGCCTGAAAACAATATTCTGTGGGAAGATTCTCTTGCTCCTCAATAAACATTTTCTACACAAGGGTCAAATATGCAGTCTTGCATATACATCCTTCATCAAGTTTCACAGGAGTTTCACAAGCAGAATCAATAAGATAATTTTTTTATTGTAAGTTGTGGTTTCAGATCACAGAAATCTGCTTTGTTGATACAAATGCTCATTCAGTGCTTAATGGTTTTTAAATTAGCTTATATAATCACACAAAAATTATTTACAGGAACAAGCCCAAGTGCATTTGCATAAACTTTAGATAGATGTGGCTACAGACATTGCTGAACATGAAAGCCGGGCTAGATTTTTGAGAGCCTGAAGTACTGTCAATGTTTAAAGACTTTGAAACCCCAGTGGTATTAGAATCACCAGGAAAAAAAATACACAGGAGCTTGTAAAATGGGACTTTGGGCAATTATTCACAGAAGGGAGATAAGAAAAAAAGTGACCTGAAGACCCTGTTTTAAGAAAAAAATTTTCTGTAGTTTTCAAGGGACTAATGAACTATGTCTCAGAATGCTAGCCAAAGCCAAAATGTGAATTTCATTCTGGTGAAAAGCAGGGAAGATATATATTTCAGTCTTATCCATTATCAAAACTGAAAAACAAAAGATTTTAAGAGTAAAAAGTTTTTTAAACTGAGTAAAAGGTTATCTTCAATTTTCATTCAAGAAAAGATAAAGCTCTACATAGTACTGTACAAAACCTATTCAGTAATTCTTGGGACTATTTTACATGCATGTGTATGTTTCCCTCAATTAAAAACTTGGAAGTTCATTACATTCTTATCCATTCTGATCTAGAGCAGCTGATAGGGTTATATTTCAGGCTGTTGTCAAACCTGTGGAATTCCCTGTCCCACTTGCTGGTGGATAAATCCTTATGTTTTTTCCCTCAATTTTCTAAAAGCTTTCCTGAGATTAAAATCCAAGTCAGTCTGTCTTAATGAGGCACCCTAGTGACATCATTGCACACACACACACACACACACACACACACACACACACACACACAGAGTCTCCAGACTTATTTTACATTTCTCCTAAATTTGGATGGCCTGAAAACCTAATATTTTCAGAACTGAAAGGTATTTTGAGTTTCAACAAATTTCTTCTTTTATAAATTTCAACATTTGTATTAAAAAAACCCCTAGGACTTCACATGCCATTTAGCAGAATAATATATGTTCTTTCAGTTCAGTGTCCCCTAAGTCACCTAATGACACAGATGGGTCTGCTGATCTATTTATGAGGCCCATGGATTGCAGGACTTCCTGTCTTGATACAGTCTTTGCAAGTTTTATATTTCTGCCTTTCCCTCCCCCACAATTTCAGTTTTGTGTGTTTTATTTGCATATTAAGTATATACACAGAACTTCCATTCTTGCCCTGCTAGGCAGATATTTTTGTTAAGTTTGCAATGATTGTCTTCTATGATATTGTCTGGTGGAGTTAATTTCTTTTCTCTGAAAAAAAAACCCAAAACATAACCTAGTTGAATCACAGTAACTATGACTCATTAATCTGAGACATCTGTTGATAACCCCTGAAGTCACTCTATTTCCTGAAACAATTCATAACCCTCTCACGAAACAAACAGGAAACATTAGTGGATTTGTAACTTTTATGTTCTGCCCTCCTGTGATCTCTAGGCTCAATAGAAATGTAACTGTACTGTAAAAATAGGCAAGCATTAGTTGTCTAGACATCCTAGATGTGACCATCCTCTCTGCTAGTTGCCCAGGGGTAGTCATTAGAAAATCTATATCCAAGCAGACTCAAGTTCCTTGTAAGTGGTGCTGTTGGCAATACTTTCCAAATTGAATGCAATAGGTATAAATGCAGCAGTGCATTTTTCCTAGATGGTATTTCTTGCCTAAATACTTAAATGGCCTTTACTGAGATTGGACTTTCAGAATGACAAGACATGAGTTTTGTGTACAAATACTTTTTGTCGCTTTTTGTAATTTGCTTTCTGCTCTTTATTTCATGTCTATATGAACTCTTAATTACAATTTATTGACAACTAGCATAAAAATTAATTCTCTTTCTACTATGTCACTCCTTGAAAATGTGCTTATGTTAGTAATTTTAAGCCTTGATGAAACAAGTACAATTATGTAAGGAGCAAATAACACTATACAATTTTGCAAGCAACCAAGTAGTTTATTATTCTACAGGATTATTATAACTAAAAAATGTACAGACAATAATTTTGCAGGTTTTTCCTTCTGTAAATTCTTCAGCTTTTTTTTTTTTTTTGTTATCTTTATTGATTCTAAAAACTGGGGAGACAAAAGTTGTTCAGTGAAATCCATCACCAACATAAAATTAGAATTATAGGGGGTTTTGAGATTTATGCTGGTTTAATAGAAATCAGATTCCTGCTCTAGCAACAGAGAAACACATTTGGTTAAAAGTAAAATATGATGAAAAATTCTTTTCTGTTTGTTTTCCAATAAGTCCCTAATGCCCTTCTAAAACTGTAAACATGCAATTAATGCAAGCACATAGAGTAAAATATTCCTGATGTTATCTTCCAGATGAGAGCTTAAGCCCTGTACAGCTGTGTCGTGGATATTAAACTTCCCATAACACTTCTGACTGTCTTCAGTATTTTCACTAATGTCTTTGGCTCAAATTTCCTCTTTTACGTTGCCTAATATTAGTTCCATAGCAATGCATCCCCTTCATTTTGCAAGTGGCTATATTGATCTAGGTCCTTTTTGTGTCAATATGCACATACTGTCACAGCTTAATGCACATCAGATCAGCTCAGATCAGCGAGAGTCACTACTCATCAGAGCCCTGGCAGGAACAGCATTAAGTTTGTACAGTGCTTTACAGCTTTTGGCGCACCTTTAGTATCTATAGAGTAATTTCTTTTTGGCAGTAGAAGAATTTCTATGTGACGTGGTAAAGCTGTGTGACAAAAGTAACCTTGCTGATGAACCTACTCAGAAATCAGTCTTGACATCTTCAAAGTATTTCATGTAATGAAATGCATGCAACCCTCTAGTGTTTGCCAGTCACTCCAAAATCAGTCTGGGACCAGGCAAGAACATGACACTTTCCCATCTGCTATTCTTTATGACTATCATTAGCTTTTTTGGCTGGTCGTTTAAAAAATCATATTTTAAAAAATCATATGTTGTCATTAACTATACTTTTATAGTTGTGCAGATACCATTCTGCACAGCTACCTCAAAATTCAGTTTTGGTTATTTGATTTTAGGAATGCTACCAGAAGAGCAACTACTCTGTAACTATCTCTGTTGGCTGATCAAATATGGGTTCTTATGACAGGATGTCCCCTCCCATTTCTCTCCCCAGAGAACAGTGAAAGAGGTATGTGAAGGAGCAACAATTCATATAATCATCCAGGGACAGACCAACAGAAAGCAAGCTAAAAAAGCTTACAAACAAGGTAAACTGAGAAATGCATACTAAACCAAGTAATGCTTACTCTAAGTGATCTTCAGAAGTCTAAGAACACTACTGGTAGGAATCAGCCTCCTTTCCAATGGAAACTGCTGCAACTATTGCCATCACAGGATCCTTTTGCCTAGCTGGCCTGGTTGATTATTTAATCTCATCTACAGATCTTCTCAATGCTGCTTTAGCAATCAGCTAGCTGCAGGGACTTACTGTGAAGGGCCATGTTAAATCACTTGTCTTCCCTGATGAGCCTGGCTTTCCACCACTCTGAAACTGTCTCCCCAACATCCTGCCTTTTCCTTTTTTTTTTTTTTTGCATGACAAACCCAAAGTACTGCTGGTGTGTCACTATATGAGCCAATATTTGCTCATTTTGTCTAATGTTATTTCTGTTATCATACTCCTAAAAAAACACAGCTATAACCAAGAGGATCTCACATTTGGATTCATGGGGCCTGATTGTCATTTAAAGAAAAATGCCTGTGTGTCTCTGATGGCCTGAAAAGTGGGAGTAAGTGACATACCAAGAGTGCCTTAAAAGGGGCAGTTCAGTGTTTACAAGGAGTCATGTGCATAATGTGCAGATGATATAATGGCTTAAATCAATATGGGAAAGCAGGAAAAGAAGCAGTGAGATTTGAAAATTGTGTAAGACCTAATAGGACATAAAACACCTTTGAAGGAAGAGCAAGTCTAGCAGGTGACTGGTTATCATAATAAATGGTGTCAACACGTGAATATCAAAGCAGTAAACCTGAATAAACAGGAAATTGGGACTACATATTACAACCTAGTAATAGTAAAATTAACTCAGTGATTATTCATTGGCATCTTCGGCATCTAATACACCACAAGCAAAACATGCTTTTGTGATATCAAGTTGGATTCAGATAAATCCCATTCATCCTAAAGAAAGCCTCTTGTGGGCATTACAGTCCTGAAGAGAGGTGCTATTGGCCACGGGGGATTGTTATAAACTATTGGAACAGGCCCCTGTGTAATGTATTAGCTGAGGCTTTAAATGTATCACAGCATGTTCTCTAGAGCAGATAGCATTTCATTCCCTCTGCTGTTTAATTGTCACAACTACTGCAACTGAAAATCCTTCATTAGATATTTATGGGGACATCTTTAAAATTTTCTGCTGTGTCATGTATTTCACCAACAAATAAAGTACACAAATACTTCTTTGCAATGTGCTACATATTATAAGCATCAGCCACAAGTATGAAGTAATGCAGCTGTCAGCTAGCTGAGAGCCCATCATCACAAGAAGGTAAAGTAGTATCTGATCTCCACACTGTTCTACAAAGACGTGCTTACCTCTGTTTGCCACCATCTCTGCACCTGGTCTTGCTGTTGGCTACTTTAGAGGGTACTCTATTTCAGCACCTTACAAGAACCATAATAGAAACAGGAAACTGGAGCTCTTTGTCCAAAACCAGTCTTGCTGTCATTGCAACATACAGGAAGGTGGGAGCAATGAATATTGCCAGTCATTCAGTTTATTCCACAACCCATCTGAAATGCATTCCTGCATCAGTACTATCAAGGGAATTACTATTGCAAAATCAGCTTCCACCAATCCTTCCTGAATACCTGCTCGATTCCCTTGAAAGCTCTGGAGCTCAGTTCTACCCATCTTGCCACTGAGTATTTTACAGCAGACAGGCAGCCCCATTGATTTTGGTAGGACATTTGGAATCAAACCTTCCCCAGTTTAAATAAAAACAACAGACAGTGTCTTTAAACATCTGCTGGCTGCTGGAATGGTTCTCTGATTACAAGCAAGCAATGTCAATGAATGTAAAATTACTTATCAGAAAAAAAGGCAAATATTTGAAGAGAGTTACACTAGGGTTGGGGGAAGGCATTTTGGAGAGATCATAAAGACAACATTGTCAAAAATTGATTTGCCTTATTCAAAGCACTAAGATATGTGATTATGAGAAATTGCAAGATTTCAATTCCCCTATTCAGCCTAGAGTTTCTTTAGATTGTAATTACCACAGCTTAGAAGAAAAGAAAGCAATTGACAGAGAAATAGTGACCTTTTATGGCATCTTGGCACTTAAATCCAGTAAGGTTTGAAAGTGTTATTTTAAGAGTTTATTATATTTAAAAATATGATTAGCATTTTATATTAAATAATTAGAACAAAGTTCCCTTCACTGTGTCAATGGATGCCACCACCTCTGGCCCACAGGTCCACTTGTGATCTTTGAAAATTGTGTGCTTCCAGTCAGAGAGAAGAAATGTTACATTATTATTACAAGATGGCAACATGTCCTTGGACTTTGTGCTGAAGGTTCTGAAATGCATGATCTAATCTTGTCAAGCTGGAGATGTGGAATCCCTCACAAACTCCACCACTGCCAGCTTACTTGGAGCAGTTTAGAGGTAACCCAGCAATGCTGCAGGCTGGGGGTGCCTGTTCTGTGCTGTAGCTGGTTCCTGTGCCTCTGTGGGTTGTTCTTTGTGTCTCAGGGAAGTGGAAGTTGCAATGATGGACCACTCAGCTGGTTGCTTCCCATATAATGCCATATAATGTAAGGAAGTCTTACAAAAGGCAACCTGAAAAACCAACTGATTAGGCTAACAGCAGGGCAAATGCTTTTCCCGCAGAACAAGCAAGAAAAATAGCAAAGGAGTACTGGAGTAATTTAGGTTTGAAAAGACATTGCAAGTTATGAAACCCAACCATTAACCTAACGCTGCCAAGTCATCACTAAACTATGTCCCTAAATGCCATGTCTATATGTCTTTTAAATATCTCTAGGCAAAGAGAAGCTGATTCCCAACTGTAGAGCTGGCTTTGTGTGGCTGGTAGTCTGCTTCTTCAGCACCTGCTGGGAGGGGCAGGAAAATGGGGACTGTCACAAGAATAAGCTGTGAGCTCTCCACTACATTCTGAGAATGCTATCAGTGGTCTTGCAGATGGTTTCTCCTAGCCTGTGTCCCTAAAGGATGGGAATGGGAGGAGGAATCTGACCTGTGGCCTTGCAGCTTTTTCTCTGCAGCCCAGCACTTCTTTGCCACATTGAGGTGGTTTTCAACCATAATTCACGGGCAGTTCAAAGGCTCCTTCAGCACAGCCAAGTTTCTGTGCCCAACAGAAGGCTGTTGGGACCCTGGCCTGCCACTGTCACAGAATGAAGAGCTCATGGCAGGACAGATTCCAAAAGGTGTTAAAGCACAGTTTGCTCTCTCACATACAGAGGAACCAACTTGTCAACAAGACTTGCACAGATATGTTAACCTCTGGACAGCAGGCAGTTTTATTGCCATTTGACAGGAGACTTTTCCCCCATTGTGTGTTACATGGCTGGATTACTGCCTCTGTTGCTGTGGGAACCCAGGGCATCCCTCTGGCTGCCCTGGAAGGTCTGGGACCCTGGCAAGGGGGCCAGAAACCCTCCTGTACAGAGCCCCGAGGGACACTGTCTCTGATCTCTGTCCATGGAAAAGAGTTTTCAGTTTTACAGGATGAATTACAAGCTCTGAGTGTTTGATATAAGTAATAATTAGTGTGACATGGGTGCAAAAGTAGAGTTTTAGGATTCTAGGTAAGGGGTTCAAAGAAGGCAAGATGGAGGAAATTTGGCATGCCTTGTAGTTCTTCTTCATGCCTTCCATGTTTCACTGTGGTGTTGGCATTTTTCTATTGGTTTAGACTGGGGACACACTGTTCAACATAGGTAATAGATATTGACATGTTATTGTAAATATAGCACACATGGTTTCTGGGATATAATGTTTGTAACATCCCACTGAGGAGCAGAGCCCCACATGCTGCCCTGCAACACAGACCTGCTGCAGGTCAGACAGAACATAGATAAGCAAGAATAAACAACCTTGAAAACCAGCACAGATTAATTATGACTTCTTCTTTGGCAATGGGGCTGAAAGACAAAGACTTTCTACAATCTCAGGATCATTTAAATATCACAGATTCCAACATGTTGCTGCATTGGCAAAGTTTAGTATCTTGTCCAATTAAGAAGGGCAGACTTCTCTGGAGACTTCACCTCCAAACCATTGAACACTTCAAACACCAGCCATATAGCCATATCAGCACAGTGACATGGGCTTTTTAGACGTATTTGAAATTCATATCCAGATTCTATGCTTGAACTCATTATAAGTTATAATGTATAACTTAATGGACTGCTCTGTCTTTCCTTTGATAAAACATTTTTTAAGAAGTTAAATAATGCCTGATTGAATCAGGCACAAGCTTCCCATGGGATAAAATCATCAGCATTTTGCTATCGTTGTGAAGGAAAATGCATCAGTTACCATTGCAATGATTTAATCTTGCAACATTGGAAAAAGAATCAGCAGCACAGTAATATTAATATGAAACTCAAAGCTTAGAAATATGAGACTTTTGGTTAAATAAAGAGGAATTTAATGTTTCCTTTCTATATGATCTTAGAGATTTCTTTTTGAAAAGAGGGTTTTGTCTTTTTTTGGATAATAGGAGTTGATGAGTTGTAAGAAGTTAAAAAGAAAATCTCACTTTCCATTCATTTAGCAAAACCCTGCATTAGCTGAGAAATCAGCCTGTTACCTCTGCTTTTCTATCATCCATTTACATAAGTTTGTTACTTAATTCCTATTAGTGTGGCTTCTGTGGAGAATAACAGGCTGATGACATTTCGGTTAATCATAATCTTCCCTGTCTGTGACAACCTGCCAGTAGCCTTTTTGAAAATAAGCTTGCAGAATAAAATTTTTTAAAATAAGGATTTTTCTTACCCACATGGAGAAGGGAAAACTGACAAAATAAATACATGAGAACATTGCACAAATGAAAAAAAATATTCTGGATTTATTGCCATTTCTTTTTCAACAGTTTATATGCTATTTCATTGCCCAGGAAATTGTTATTGACATAACTCTACTTGTTTTCCATTATGCCCTTTAGGGATATACAGGACTTCTATATATAGGACCCCTATTGCCTCTTTAACATACTAGCAAGAAGGACACCTTAAGTTGCCATGGACTGATTTGAATATCAGGCAGCAATAGAAGTACAAGTAAAATCATGCCCATGTAGTATGCATGCATAGAGAGTATTCTGTATAGGGTAAGAAAGCAGGAAACATTAAGATTTCAAGCTGTTGTTGCTACCTATCTTATGTGTAACACATTCTAATAAATATGAACATTTCAACCTAGTTAACATACCAGTAACGGGGTGGGAAATCGAAGAGTGAGAGGGCTTGGAGGGTTTGATGTCATCAATGAGCTCACAGGAGTCAGCACCAGCAGCTGAACCTAGGTGATGGCAGGTGCAAATCTTGGGTGGAGGCCACTGAAGCCCAAAGAAATACTATAAGCTGGAGACAAAACCACAATCAGACATCACTGACAAACAAAGAAAAAGTCAAAGGCAGTCTCATCCACAGTGACAGCTTTTGTGAAAACTCAATCAAAGCTGCACAAGTGTCAGCACCATTTGTTCATGGCAACAAAAGGCAGGATGTTGAACAACATGGAAATAGCCTATCTTGTAAACAGCTGCAATGTCATCAAGAAGAAGAAATTCAAGTTTCTGTCAGCTATGGCATGCTGCCAGCTTAAAGTCAGGAAAAATATCCCTGGATAGGCAAAATGAACAGCTCTTTCATTAGCATGGTGATTTAAACTATGATGTCTGAGCAAAAAGTGCTTTGCTTCTTCCTGAAGACCAATCTGCAGTTGATTTTCTTTCCCTTAGAAGTAATATAAAAGTCAAAGACAGTTGCTTTACAAACACTCAGGCAGTATTAGCATTGAAATGTATTCCTTTCAGAGAACTTTGATTCCCGTTCCTTCTGCAGTGGGTATGAACTTCACACCCACCTCACACCTCCAAGGTCTATCCGACATCTTCACACAATGTACGGTATAATCACTCTGTACTTCCACTACAGAAGGTGGCCAACCGCGTGACTGGTAACCATAGCAGCTGCAAGAGCCCCAAAAAAAATTTCCAGTG
The DNA here is from genome assembly GCA_003676055.1 of Chloebia gouldiae. Lineage (NCBI taxonomy): Eukaryota > Metazoa > Chordata > Aves > Passeriformes > Passeridae > Chloebia > Chloebia gouldiae. The sequence continues at coordinate 29,195,225 of QUSF01000004.1, read as the reverse complement.
CTGAATGTATGCACAAGTCTGTTGCTTTAGCATTACTTTATTTGCTATGAACAGCATCAATAGATATGCCTCAAAATGTCCTGGTATTTGATGAGGAAAGAGATGCTCACTACCACATAGAAAACAGCATGTCTCGCATAGAAGAATGTTTTCTGTCAGTCTCTTCACTTCTGTAATGTCTAGAGATATTTGTCTGAAGCTGTAATCTCAGACATTCAAGCTAGGGTTTCTATTTCTTGTATGGGAAAAATTGGTCCTGGAGAGTTTCCATGCTGGAATCACTGGTCTTTTTCCTGTCATGTGCTGAGTGTTGCCTGCCAGGGACCAAGAAGTAATGACAGGCAGTAACATTTTTCCCAGTAACAATTCAGAAAACACAGTATCACAATACCACTAACTGTCTCAATGCTATTAACTCTTTCAGATGGAATAGATGAACTTTTCACAGGTGGATCATGTGAGCACAGAATTTCTCCCTTTCCTCTCCCTAATGGTAACTTTCCAGCTGATCTGACGCTTGGGAGAATGTAATTCCTTGGAGAAGGCTACAGCAGGAGGTGGCTCTCCTCCTGGAGTATCCCATCTTATGGGATCTACCTCCCCAGCACAGCCCTCCTCAAGGGCCCACAGACCCTTGGTGACCTGCTACATGCAGAAGCTTGTCTGTTGGCTTCTCTCTCCATGACTAGAAGAGGACATTTGGATGTACCAGCACACCAGTGCTGCATGGGTAGAATGGAGAGATGAAAAGGAGTAAAAGCAAGAGCAAAAGGAAACCAAGCAGTGAGGAGCTAAGGCAGTTGCTATAGACATTTTGACAGAATATCCTCTTAGTTTTGGTTAAAAATTACTATTGTGGGCATTTAGAAGCCTGTTAGTATTGCAGTGCTGGTATACACATCAACTATCAAAAGCATTCAGTTCCCGACAGTGTGTCACACTTGGACATAATCCAAAGCCAGTGACAGTCTAAGACCTGTGAGTTATAGAGCCAATTCTTGCATGCTTATTTATACTAGAAAGCTCACATTTCAGCCCAAAGCCCAAAAGCAAGATATACCTCAACATACAACAAATTATAGATGACTCATGAAGTCTGAGTTCAAGTCTTTTGGACTTTAGCACAAAAAGCTATCACCTAAGCAGCTACTTGGCTGAAGATTTCCTTTTTACTATGTTTCTTTAAAAAGTAGTGACCCTAATAATATCAGGAGCCTCAGAAAATACAGTTCTATTATTTTCAATATCTTTTCTTTGCACAGAGGAAACAGAGCAAGTGCAGATTAGTTACCAAAAAATCTAACACAAAATTTAATGCTGCAAATACATCTTGGCAGAAATCTAGAGTGCTCAGGTAACATCTTTACAGGACAGTCTTGTGTTGCTTTCTTATAAAACAGTGCAAATGCTTAAGGACATTTGGCCAACACAGAGAACAGCTGATCTACATATCTCCAGAAATAAAAGCATGAGTTGCCGCAGTTTTGGTAAAAGTGCTGCAGCTATTAGTTGCAAAAAATATTAATCTTTGCAAATAAGCATAGGAAAGTTGCAACCTCTCCTTTGGTTTACAGCCTCCTCCACTAACATGAGCCAAAATTTGCCCTCAGGAGAACCAGACAGAGTTGTTTAGGAGAATGTAAGGAGGATATAAACTGCAACCTTCATTCAAAAAAACCCAAAAGGACAGGCTCCCCACAAAACTCCTTCCTTGTTAAGCAGGGCAGTGCAGGGAAAAATTAACCAGGAATATCAGACTGGAAGGGGCTACTTGAAGAACCCAACACACAGGTTTCACAGACATCTCATTATTTAATCCTCTTCCTGGAGTAATCAGCTGACAAGTGGTTTCACCCATTGCAGCTCCCTCAGAGCCTCATCTGATCAACTTATTTACACTCTTTGAAGGATCTCTCTCTTAGGCAGAGTGCTCCCTGTGCCAGAGCCTACCTGATTTGTTAAAGCTTGGAGTAATGACAACCCACAGTGCTAGGGATGAAATTTTCATTGTGTTATTGCCAAATATTTTTCATTATTTCTGTAGAATAATAATTGGCCTGCAGACACCAGTATTTTTATATGGCTATGAATAACTATATATGAAACTGAGTTGGGAGAAGTTTAGGTTGGATATCAGGAAAAAGTTCTTCACCCAGAGGGTGTGTGGGCACTGGAACAGGCTCCCCAGGGTCACAGTACTAAAGTGACAGAGTTCAAGCAGTATTTGGGCAATGCTCTGAGGCACAGGGTGTGACTCTGGGGTGTCCTGTGCAGGGCCAGGAGCTGGACTCGATGATCCTTGTGGGTCTCTTCCAACTCAGCATGTTCTATGATTCTATGAAAAGTTTGCTTACCTTAATTTACTACATGTTTCCATGACTCTCTTGTGTAAGAGAGCTTTTCTTTCCACAGACCAACAGTCTCTCAGTTTGTTTTTAATTTTGGAGAAAAAATTAACTTAGAATACCATCTTTCCTAAGAAATTTAGCCAAACCCAAGTCCATTATTAAAATTAGATTTCCAGTCAAGAAAATTAGAAATACATCTCTTCTAGCCAGACATTTTCTATTAAGTCATGACTGCCTTTATTCTTCTGTCTTCCACACAGAGCAATAATTATTGGGACAATTAAAAAAATAGATAGTTTAAAGTTTTGCCTTTTATTCAAAAAGTTTGTTACTGTGCTGATACTTCTTCAAAACCAAACTTTTCTTGTAAAACTGGATATATTTTAAATATTTGTTAGTATAAGCAGTATCACTAAGCAGTTTGCATATAATTAGACAAAGCTGATAACAGATGTGCTTACATGAGCTCTGATAACATTCTGAAATTAATTTAAAAGAGATTTCATTATGTCTGAAAAATTATATTCAAAAGTAATTACTTCCCTTGCAGCATTCAGTTTACCTTGCTGTTGAATATGGTCTTCAAATATTAGTATATTAAACATTTGGAGAGGAATTGGTGAAGTAATTGCTAGTACAGTGAGAAGTGATCATCATTCATCTCACACTACAGACTTGCTTTAAAAAGATAATCCACATATTAAAAATTGTGTGAGAGATCCAGATATTTTATAATTTGGTTGGTTATGATTAATGGATGGACTTTCTTTTTGTAGCAGATTTAAACAGCCATGGGAAATTATGACACCATGCTTTACTTTAATTTGATGTTGGCTGGGAAAGTGTGTGGTAGTTGGCTTAGCATCAATTTCTTAATACTCCAAAGATTCAGCAGATACAGATGTGCTTTTTAGAAGAGCCATAGGAAATGCCTGACTCTTCATGTGCTTGTTGCCTTTGCAAGAGGAAGCCTTGGCAGTACAAAGCAGAGAAGTGCTGCATCTGGTAACAGGTTTGGAGAGTCTGACCCTCCCTTAGTTGCTATAATCATTAAGCTGCTCTTTTTGTGCATCTCCGCTTCCCATACATGCTCAGCAATAAAATGTAGCAGGCTGCTAAGGATGAAGAGCAATGGAAGCAATTCATGCTCTTGGATTTGTAATTGGGATAAACCATTTTGCCTGTAACTCACTCAGCGATGCAGTGACTCACACGTGTCATACTGCTGAGCTTGACTCGAGCACCAGCTCTGAGTGAGACAAGTGGGATTGAGCCCCTCTCGTCAGAGGAGAGAGCCAGAAACAAAATTGGTATCCTCTGAGCACACAGAAACTGACTAAAGCCTGCCATGATTGCTCTTCTGTATTGCTCATCATGAGCAGGGTGTGGAGGTTTCCATTTGATTGGCAGGATTTCAGAGGTTGTTTGTTCCTTTAAATATAGCACCACCTGGGAACTAAAGCAAGAGAAAGCTTTACAATGGCTGTAAGAACCTCATAATATTCGCAAAAAATTTAAGAAGATTTCAGAAGTTTTGGGGATTTTTAAAATCTCTGAACCCTTAGCAGAAAAATCAGAAATTGGTTTACCTCTTCAGTTACCATATATGAAAGTTAGGAAATCGAACTCTGCTCAGTCTTCCTTTCACTTGAAGGATTAAGCTTCAATTACACGCTGCAAATAAGTTAATCATTACTCTGTTTCTCTTTGATCTTGATTGCTAGCTATTATTGCACTGCTTTTTCAGTCCATCCTTTTCAGTTCTCCAAGTCATATTTTCTTCCTTCTGTAGGTGTGTTCCCCTTCCCCCACCCTTTCCTCTTACATTGCAGGAAGATTTGCACATTGTTAATATTATTTTTATCACATTTCTCCTTGCTTTTTATTATTTTAAAAATAATATTTCCATGCAAAAACTCTCTTACAAGCTCCAGTCCTTGTTCCCAGACCATTGCTCCAATTACTCTAATTCCATTCCCATTGCCTAGAGCAATGAAGCGGGTAGAGCTGTGCTGGTGAAGCAGAGGTTCCTAGAGACTTTCTTAATCTTTCAGCTGTGCAGAGTGGTTAAGAGGCTCTGAGGGCAATACATGCAGCCACCTTCCTTGGGTCTGGTCCAGGAGCAGTACACAGGACCCCAGTACTTGCTGTCACATGCCAAAAGGAAAGCATGATGAGCAGGAAGCTGAATAACCCCTCCAGAGCCAGGGAAAAGGCTCAGGTACCACCTCTCCAGCAGCAGGGTGTTCAGTCACAGCCCCAGCTGGCCTTTGCTGTGAATGGGCTGTAGAGCAGAAGATTTCAGGCATCTTCTTCCTGACCTCATTGGTCACATAAAGAAAGGCAGGATGGAGGCCACAAAAGGACCAAACACTGTTTTCACTGTACAAGGACATAACACTGGCCTGGGTTTCTCAGCAGTCAAATATTTGCCTGGTGGGGTGCCTCCAAAGCTGTTTCCAGCAGCTGGGCTAGACTGCTTCCTGCAGCCACAGACCTCTGCTTCTCCTCTAACCCATCCCTTCTCTCACACCACATGCCAGGGACTATTTAAACATCCACAAAGAACCTCATGTTTGAGATTTCATCCAAAATACAGCCTTCTACCACCCACTCAGAGGAAACTAATTTTATTTGTCTAACAAGAACAAAGGGCCAAGCAGGTTAACCCTGTCAAACTTACAGTCAGGAATACACACTCACATCCCATTTATAACACCCAAACCCACCCATTCAGCTAATCCTTGCACAACACTGATAAATCATCTGATCTCAGAGGCATCACAGGAGCAATTACTTTACTTTTACCACTTAATTAATTTTTTTTTAATTTAAAAAAAAAGGAAAGAAGGAAAAATAGCCAGTGAAGAGAGACAGAAAGAGGCAGAGACCCCTTTTCATCTTTGTGTTCCAGGAAGGTTTATTCCAGCAGGTGCCAAGAGATGCAGCAAGATGTGTCAGGTTACTATACGCATGTCCTGTCCATATTATTAATTATATAGCAAACACATTCCAATATAAGGAATACAAAATAATAAAGAGATTATGTTTGTGTTATTAAATCAGAAAAAAAAACCAGCTTGCAGAGAGGTATGAATAGAAAATGCCAGGCAAGTTAGTTTAAGCTGGACATACAGTTGCATGTGCACTGTAATAACATGGAAATAATTTTTCTGCAGTTGGCAAACCAGTATATCCCTGAGATTTAAAGCAGGGTGTCAGAAGCACTGCAGTGGAGGAAGAACTGTGGAGAGCAGGGCATGGTGGGGCTGGCAGACCTACCATCAACACACTGCCTACTGCCCAAAGGGTGACAGCCATCACTCAACTCACTAGGTCTCCACCTAGAAAGATCAAGTGAAAATGCTACCACTTCACCTATCTTTTTAAACCACGTGCCTACAGGTATCCCCAGACCCTATAATAATCTCCTGAACTTTGAATAATCTGTGACACACACACATCAGTTTATGTAGCTCAGTGCTGAAAGTAGAGGTCTCTGAAGTAATAGTTTCCAAATGCAAAGTGAAAAATATGTGTTTCCAGAATGGATGATTTATTGCAGATTAACAAAAAATGAAAGAATGGAGAAAGAAGTAAGATATGAATCTGGACCCAGAATAAACAATGCCTCCATCTTGAATCATCTTACAGCCCCATTCCTTGGCAGACAGGCAAGCAGGCTTTTCATTTCAAGGCTGCTACACAGACAGCATACTCTATTCCCACGCAAAGATGACTAAGACCCTAATTGTTCAATTTGCCAAGCCCCTCAAATAATCCTAAGTAAATACACTGCTTTCCAGAACCCCTACAAGACCAAAAATTTCACAAAGCCCCCCCCCCGCCCCCGTTGTCCTACTGCTAGCTGATTTCCTTCCAGGAGAAAGCTCATAGCCACTTCAATAATTTTTTATCCAGCTGAACTTCAAAAGAGTTATTGATATTTATGTGTCCTTGGAACCAGTACCCCAGCTAGTGCATTTTAGGTATGATTTTTCCATGTGTACTGTGTTTTAAAAGTTATGCACAGAAATTTTTTACAGAAGTGAAGTTGGTTGATAAGAGAAGAATTTGCAAATATGCTACAAATGGCAATATTTTTCAGCCTTTTTCTTTTATTTGGATGAATGGATGGGTGACAAATATCAAGGAAAAAGTAAATCTTGCAGGTTTATGTCAGCAGAACTAAGGCCATGGTATTACACGGTATTACAGCTGCTCTGCTACCTGCACTTGCTGTGTCTGCTGGTGCTGTTTGCACTTCTAATGATACTCTAGCTATATACCCTTCCTTTATTCACTTTGCAGCAAAGTGGCTTTAAATCCACATTTTTCAATTGTACACACACACAAAAAAAGTGAGAATAGTTCTCACTTCTGTACTGCTGATTTCTTCCAGTGCCCTGCCCATCTGCTTGGCTTCTGGCCTGAATAGGTGAAAGCACAAACTGTGCCTGTGGGTCCCTTCATCATCCTCTGGTGCACCACAGATCTAAGATTATAGTGTAGTAAAGAGCCCATTTTGGTCACAAGACATTTGCAGGCATATAGGGTCATAGAGGAGCCCAGTTCAAAACTGAGAAGCAGATCCTCATGAAGAAAGTGTTACAGCATCACATTCCCTCTACTAAATGGATGCTAGCATAGGAGCTTAAATTTAAATCTGACTGAAACTTTCCTGGTGTTTAGGGATGCTTGCAGATAGTATATTAGGGAGACAGGATGTACCTTCTTACAAAGAGGAAAACAGCCTGAGAGCACAATCAGCAAGGGGCAAGGTTGCCTTAAAATTTCTGGTAAATTCATTTTGGTGCCAGAAGAAATACACAAATTCATCTCTCCTGAAGGAACATATCTGTTAGGACTGCATATCTACTTCTTATGCTCCCTCCCATGGGAGGAAATTCAGTGCTTCTTTTCTCCCCTCATCCTGAGGATATCTTCATTATGTTCAACTAAGAGCTTGGCATTACACGATGATGTTGCTAATGAAAGCCTCCAGGCTCCAAAGGGCTGAGTCTCAAGAGCTCTATGATTAAATACAATAATTTGCAGTTCTGCAGAACCTTCCATCTGAAGATCTTGATTGTTTGTACAGTTTCCTGTGAATTAAGCTCAGTCTCTCACATGTGAGCTATTACTGATAAATACCAAATACCCTGGTAGCAAGGACACTTTGCCAAGAGGTCACAGACAGTTTTGAGCATTTCTGACTGGGGTGAAAACTGAGCAGCCCAGTGTTTTGCAAAGGTTGGCTCTGCAGCAGCATGAGCTCCCAACTCGCCTTCTGGCAGTTTGGAAAAGAAAAGAGTGACCTCCTCTCAACCTTTAAAGGGAAAGCCATACATAATGGATCCCAAAGAGATGAATATGCCTCCTGGAAGACTCCCAAAGAAGTGGATTTAAGGCTTATGTATCGTCAGTATTTCCCAGCTGGTTCTTGGCTGGCTCATCAAAGGCTGGACATAGGAAGCTCCATCCTATGATTTGTTCAAGTCATATTAGAAAGAAAATTTAATTCTGTCCTTGCGTTGCATGTAGGGTGCTCATGTCTAACATAGGGCTCTACATTTTATGAAGTCCATTTGATGTCATCTTCCATGATTAAATAATTCAAGAAAAGTTAAAGAATGGACTGACAAGGCATGTTTCTTCTCTTTCTTTTGTGTCTTCTGTTCCAACCACTGCTTCTCCACTTCCAGCAAATGTGGTAATTGGCAAAATATTTCCAGATAAGAATGTACACAAGCTGTTTGGTTAAAAATAACTAAATAATTAAAAATAAGCTATCTCTGATTATTCTATCTGCCTTTGTTTCTGGAGCCAAAATTGAGAACAGGTTTAGAACTGTAATCCTAGAAGAAGCATGAAATGCCACTAATACCATTAGACTGAAAGTTTCACTCCCAAATGTCTTATTTAAAGATTTTTTAAAACCCCATATCAAGTAGACTTCTCATCATTGTTTTTGTTAGTGAGATGTTTTTAGTATCAGTAAAGTCACGTGTCAAGTGGATGCACGTTCAAGTCTTCAAATTCAGATCCCCGTTTGTTCAGTGTTTTCCCACTGTTGTAGTTTTATCTGTTTTGAACAGGAAATCCCAATGCATTGGGTTTGAGTGGCAAGGCTGGGGGGAAATCCACAGGAGTGGCTACTGTGAGAAGCTGCTAGAAGCTTCCTCCATGGCTGACAGAGCTGGCTGGCCCCAAGGTGGACTGACCACTGGTTGAGCCTAAAGCCAAGCCCATTGGTGTGAGTGGTAGAACCTCTGGGATAACACAGTTAAGGAGGGGGAAAAGTTACTGCCCAAAAGCAATTGTGGACAGGTAAGAGAGGACAGAGAATATGGGACAGAAATAGCTCCATAGTCACCAAGGTCAGTGAAGAAGGAGGGGGAGTAGTTGTTCTAGGTGCCAGAGCAGCAAATCCCCCATAGCCCATGCTGTAGACCATGGTGAAGCAGAATCTCCCCCTGCAGCCCATGGACATCCACAGTGGAGCAGATATCCACCTGCAGCCCCTGGAGGACTGCTCATTCTGGAGCAGGTGGATGCTGCAGGAGGTTGTGACCCCATGGGAAGCCTGTGCTGACCAAACTCCCGGTAGGACCTGTGGGCCTCCTGGAAGAAAAGCCCATGCTTGAGCAGGTTTGCTGGCAGAACTTGTGATCCCAGAGGGAACCCATGCTGGAGCAGTCTGTTTCTGAAGGACTTCAGCCTGTAGAAAGGACTCACACTGGAGCAATTTGTGAAGAACTGCAGTCTGTGGGAAGGAGGATTGTCTACTGACGAGGACTGTCTACTGGGGAGGGACCCCACTTTGGAGGAAGGGAAGAGTGTAAGGAGTCTTCACCCTGAGGAGGATGGAGCAGCAGAGACAAGATGTGATGGACTAGCTGCAGCCCATCCCACTCCCCATCCCCCTTTGTGGCTGGGAAAAGGAGGGAAGGAATATGGGAGAAACACTAAGCCCAGGAAGAAGGGAGAGTTGGGGGGAAGGTGTTTTTAATGTTGAGTTTATTTCTCATTATCCTACTCTCCATCCTCATTATCCTGATTTGATTGGTAATACATTCCATTAATTTCCCCAAGTCTGTTTTGCTTATGACATTAACTGGTGAATGATCTGTCCCTGTCCTGATCTCAACCCACAAGCCTTTCATGATATTCTCTCTCCTCTGTACAGCTGAGGAGGAAGTGATCAAGCACCTTTGGTAGGCACCTGGTGTCAACCTTGCTGGACACCAGGTGCCCACTACACCCACTGGTCTGTAGGTTGTGGAAAAGCCCAGAGACGCAGAATCACAGAATTTAGTGGGGTAGCATTAATTAACAGCATGTTGTTAAGCAATACAATGAATCGATAAAATAAACATCAGTCACAAAGGCTGTTTCTGCATTCCTTCTAGCACTGTTTGATAAGTGCTAGAGGCAGAATAACAAAATTTCTTTCAGCAAGATGGGAAGAGAAACACATGGTTGAGACAGGGCAGCTGATGAAATCTTGCCGGAGGGGGAGGTCTGAGACACGTGCGTGTCCAGGCAGCTGGAGGGAAATTCATTTACCCAGCCAATGAGAAAGACTATCCAAAGGTCAGGGGGTAGCTAAGCAACAGAAAGGAAAAAAACCTTCATCACTTCCAGCTGGAAATAAAGCAAAAAAAATAGATTACTGGGATTTAATCACAGTACTGTCCAGTGGGTAGGCAGCAAAGCTATGGGAGCAAGCTCTGTCTAACTGTACTCTATTTGCAGAGTTGCTATGTGACATTAGCCAAATGAACTATTTTTTACCTCAGTCTCCCCATTTAAAAAATGCCACAACGTGTATAATTGTAACATCTTAACACAATAGCAGGGCTGGGAGGTCTCTATTTCTACACCTCTTTAAGACCCTAAGGTAAAATAAGCTGTAGAAGTTCAGACTAACAGTTATTTTCTGTTTATTTCCAGTAGGTAGACACACAGTAGGAACCATTTTGACATGTGTTAATGTAGGTGGAAATGACTCATTTGGAAATGACTGGAAGCTAACTGCTGTAGACTGGCTGCTGCTACAGTCCTAAATAAATTCCATAAAACAGATCTTGAAAATGAAGTAAATGTTTCTACTTTGTTACTAACTAACTTAATATTTAACATGTGTACATCTTAATTTATACACATGTGAACATACATTCATTCCCTATATTATACACATTCTTTAAATCACTTGTAAAATGAACAGTGCCAAAGGCAGATCCAGTGTTTATTTCCACACTGTATTTACCAACACCATATGATGACCTAGAAAATACAGAAATTTCCTGAACATTTCCTATCTGCTTTTTAAGAGTCTTGTTATATCCAGAAGGGGTTTTAGCACCGGATGTATTGTAAAGCTCTGAACAAAAATGTGACAAAACTAAGGCTCAGACTAAGACCAGAAAAGCTAAGGAATTAAGATTAAAATTTTATTCCAATTTCATCAGAGTTTCTCTGACTTCTCAAGGAAGAGAGGAGAAACTGTTTGGTCAATGCTCTGATTGATGTCACGCCTTACACTGGCAAACTTGGAGGTGTAGGCAAGGACGTTTCAGTGGCAGCATTTCAAGATCAGATTTAAAAATCTGGGCTTAATGTTTCTGTAAATTAAAACAACCTAATTAGTCAACAGGCTGAGAGAGTTTTCCCGCTAGGAAAGCGCTGTAAATGCAAAGCCCTGCTCCAAGGCCTGAGTTAGGCATTTGGTAACATAACAAATCTCCCTTTACATAGTGTCAGTGGGTTAAAATACTAAAGAGTCCCTGCAAATAAAGCTGCTAAACTCCACTCCAAGCTGCCTCTTGCTACAGATCCCAGGGGACTTCACTAAATAGACCTTCTGCCACTGTCCTTGCCAGAAACGAAAATTAATTCTGTTAACTGTAAGACTACAGTTATATTTTCTGTTTCACACTCACCCACCTTCATAGTCCTTCATGCACCTCATTAGAGATTCACTTTCCTTGCAAAGGATCTCAGAGAATAGAGCTGGGTTTATGTTTGTATTTTGAATTTACCATTAACATTTTTGTAGTTTCAAGTCCCATAGTGTCTAGAAGTCACTTATTCAGCATGCTTAAAAACACAGGGCATAAAGTAGCATTTTAGAGGCACCCAATTTCTAGCCTATGTCAACAGAAAGCGTTAAGTTCTTTAACCTTTTCTTACAGAAAATGTTGCTGTAAGTTTTCGACTCCCAAGCATTTTGAAAGGAAAGGAATGGATGCACACAACATAGGTCTGAGACCCACCCTCAAGGCCATGTAATCACCCTAGAGGATGTAATCACAAAAACCAGAGCCAGCCTTGGAGCGTGAATGCTCCCTGAAGAACCACCCCACAGAAAGCCTGTCTGTTCCACATAACTACATTTCCAAGTATTTTCTGTAGCCAAGAGGTCACTCCCATTTTGTCATGTGGAGTAAAATGACTGACCTGGAGCTGTGTGAGTGGGGGGCAGCTGGGCATATGAGTATGTGACTTGCTAAAATAAGACAGAAGCTCTTGAAAACAGCTTAAGATAATCTTGCAGGGGGGTGGTCAAGCCTTCTAATGAGAGACTCTTATTTTCCCTTGTGTCTGGCCAGGAGTGTGCTATTACTAATAATGAAAAAAGGATGTTCTTCCTTCATTGATTTGTACCTGTACTTAGCATCCAAACAGATATGATTTCAGGCAGCAGCACTGTTCCCCCAGCCTACATTTGCTGCTTCTTCCTCAGGAAAGCACATAAGGATGATCAGGGAGGAGGAAGTGCTTTTCTCCCCAGTGGTATGTGAGGGATAAAGACAGAAAAAATTTAGAAACAAAACTATCCCCAGCTGGAAAGCAAAGGTTAGTCCTGAGAAAAGACAAAGTGAAGAGAAATTGCTAAACTTCTGCTGAAAATAATGAAAAACACCTGCAATGTAGCTCCCCAAGGAGGGTAATTAAGTGAAAAAATTGGTGCTTATTGGAACTTACAGACTCTCAGCAAAATTTAAAGTATTATCTCTCACATGATTTATTTGCTTGCTATTTTAGGAAAACATATTTTTCCTTTGTTATACTGATTAGATGACAAGACTGATCGACTTCCTATCTTACTTTGAATGACTCACATATATCTATACACTTCTAAAGAGGTATTCACATAATTATTTACAGCTTCTGCACATCATTATCTAAAAACCTCATTCTCGTGTTCATCTGTTTGTTCCACCTACCACAGAAATAGAGTTGTGAACTCATAAATGTTTGTTTTTTTCTTGTACAAATACAAATATGCAATCACTATAACACTTTTACTTTAGGCCTCTTACTTTAGGTTTCTCCCATCTAAACTAGTGGTATTTACCTGTCTCATAGGCTGTTCAAATAATTTTGAGCATATGCAGGGTTTTTTTGCAAATACAGAAAATGACAGTCTCAACCCCGGGGAGTGTAATACAGAAAGAATTAAAACATATAACAGAGAAGAGAAAAAGGACAATGTGCAAGCACACAGAGCAATCATACTGCTAATGCATAATTGACTGGATTGTTCTGTTTATTTGGCATTTATTTGGCAATACTTTTTTCTAGTTCACTGTACTACTTTATTAGCTGATGCTTCCCTTGCCTCTGTAATCCATGGCAATGTACCTAAAACATATGGTACATGATGAGTGAGGTGAGGGACTGGCTGGTGTCATGGATACAGGTGGATGAACATCAGGCTGCACAAATAGATACTGTCCCAATCTGAGACACAGATATCATATGTGACAATAGCTTAAGTCACTCAGACTTTCCAGAGATGTTCAGTAGTTCATTATTCTACAGGTGCCCAAATTGAGGCTTTGAGATTACAAGAAATACTGAAGAACTAAAGGCAAAGCAAGCTGGAGCTAGAGCATGCAAAGTGCTGTGTGTCACCAAGTGCTGTGAAATATGCAGTTCCACTCTAATACTGGACACTTGAATGTCTTCAGCTTCTGCTCTCCATTCTTGAGCTCTACATTCATGGAACACAGGTAGTGAGTGCCCTGCCATCTCCAAGGGGAAGAAGGAAAACAGATGAGCTAGTATTTGTGAGGCACACAGTTACTATAGCAATAAGCAGCACAAAAAAACTCATGAGGAAAGTAATTGCCTTCCATGCAGATAGTATGCAGTCAGTAAGGCATAGAGACACACTCTGAACAATGAAGGAAAATAAGACTGAGCAGCTGGTCCTTAAATGAGAATCATCCATCTTGTGCACTGGGTGCAGCAAGGCCCTGTGGAGTCCTGTGTGACCACAGAATTAACAGTGGCCCTTTCACACACACACAGGCATTCTTAACCCTGCTGTTTCCAGCCATTGAAGACCTGACTTTGAAATCTTGCTGGTGAGGCCTGAGAGAGTGCAATACATAGTTATTCAGATTATAAAAGTAGAAATTCCCTGTTGTAGCATCAGGATGTTATACATCATCTGTGACACTTATGTCCCCCTACACAGACCTCTGTTACTTAGAACAAGAAAATAACTGACTGTGATAATAATCCCTCATCCTTGGGATGTGGAGCAATGGGAACGTGATTGCTTACAGAAAGAAATTCTCTACCCATTTTTTCCCTCTGTCCCTTTTTCCAAATTGTCTGTATACTTCCTCCTCTCCCTCTCCTTGCCCAAATTTCTCTCTGAATTTAAGTAGGTTCCTGTTGTCAGCTTCACCCATGTTTTGGCTGATGCCCAGTCTCTCATCTAGGGATTCCTGTACAGTTTTGTTAGTCATCCCAGTCAGTTTCTTAGCTGCCTCTCCTAAGCCATGGGAACACTGCCTCTTGACCTCTTGTAAGCTCTGTCTTCCTTGCTCCTAATACTTACTATTTGCCAAGTCAGCTTCAGATTCCTCTTCCCTATCTCCTCTGATTCAGTTTTCATGACCACCCATTTGTTTCTATTTTCAGAAGATGAAGATTCGCCTAAGAAGTCAATTGTAGCAATCCTGGCTAACAAAAATACTTGCTACTGTGAGATTTAATTAAAAGCACAGGTAATGGTAGCACAGCAGACTCTGACAAACATATTTTTATATTTAAAAATGCACAAATAAATCCTGAGATCAACTCCTTTTACAGAGTATTGCTGTAAGTGCTCCATTATGGCAGTTTTCTGTGAGTTTTTGGTAGGATGCTTTGCATGTTCTGAGTGTGATGAAAATTGTTGCAGGCACTCAGGTAATTAGGTCTACATGGCTCTCAAAGACAGTGTCAAGGAAAAAAAGAAGAACGCTTTACTAGAAACTGCAAACTACATTGCTACATTTGGGTTTCTGGTGTTTCCTAATACTCCCTGACTTGTCTCCTAAGAGCAGGCTGGCAGTGATGTGAAAGGGGGAAAGTGTCCCTGTGACCCAATCCTGCCTTCCATGTTCAGGACAAAACTGTGGGAGGGTGAGGGTGCCAGAAAAGGTCACTGTCTTAGCAAAGGGCAAGCACATGGTGATTCTTCCAATCTTGCTGTACCCATATCCACTAAACCACCCTTGACAGACCTTTCTGCCACAAATATAGACAAGAAATTGGGAGTTGTTTGCTTGTTTTTGTTTGTTTGTTTCATATTTTATCTTCCTTTTTGTTTAATCTGGACATTTTTTTAGTATCCAGGGCATACAGAACTCACAGCCATAGACTAATGTGCTATGGTAGAAAGCACTGATCTCTGTACTTTTGAAAGATGCAGACTTTCTAGACTTGACACATCAATGTGCATGTTAAATGAGTACAAAATTGTAAACACTCAAGAATATAAGGGGAGGAGGGATGCAGGGACTGTAAACTGACCTGAAGAACAATGAGGATGCCCACTGTAATGACTGAGCAGCTCATTACAGAACTATAACAGAGAAAGAAGCATGCTTCTTTCAGAAACAATTGTACAGAAACAATTTTCTCTGAATGCTTTAGCTTTATTTGCATCCAGCACATTTAATCTGATGCCCTAGTTGGGGTGTTAGAGGAGCAGTCTCCAGAGTTTCAAGTAACCATTCCAGCTGCCAAATTAATTTTTGCAGTTTACAGCTAACAATCTGTCATACACTACCCAGTGTTTAACTTCTTTTGTTTAGATCATTTGGATAATTAAAGTACCACAAATTCCATGGTGTCAGCGGGTCTCAAACAGACCTCCTGCTGGCTCTGCAATCTCTCTCAGAGATCAAAAATTAAAATAATGAATAATACTAGAAGAAGGAATCCAAGTAACTCATATTTTATGTTTCATGCTTTCCTAATGACAAGGTCATATAGTCAGCAGTGTGATCAATGCAAATACAATATGCCTTTGGAAAAAGGCCAAAGTCTGCCTGTGGAAAGGGCAATCAAGGGAACTCTTTGGTAATAATACACTTCGTGGGTAGATAGCAGAGATCCCAAAGCTCTTAATCAAAAGGAACAAAAGACCAATGCCTCAAGTCGCCAAGTTAAAAAACAAGTCTATGGCAAGTCCCACTTGGGCATGATGCCCTTTAAATGCACATCTCTCTCTCATGCATACTACATTTGTGTCAGCATTATTTTCTGTGGCTCAGAAAACCTATCCTCAGCAAATATCTGGAGCTAACAACTGTTCTGCATTTAGTTGACATGCACATGGCCATGCTATGCCTGGCCAATCACTGCTATCTCTCCTAAGACGCAGGCAAAAAAAAAAATCCACAGATGTTAAATTGTTTCAGCTTGCCTAACCGTTTCAAGTAATTAATTCTGCAGACTATTTCTGACTATGTCTACAAAAACAACATAATTTCTTTCTATTGCTTGTTATTTGCTTATTGTATATATTGTATCTTTCCAAATCACTGCCAAGACACGAATTCTGTGGCACACAGCACTCTAAAGGAAGCAAACTTCCTGATTTACTTAGCTTCCTCTGTGGCTTTTCATGATTATGAGTAAGAGGCTTCTTTTTGATTATCCATGTGAAGAAGATTTTGGAAGTAGGTAAGATTCATTTATTCAAAATGTACACAGAGTAAACACACTTGATGACAAAAATAAAAAGCTAGAGAAAAGTCCATCAGAGCACTGAAAAGCTTCTGGAAGCAAACTAGGAGTTTCTGATCATTTATAAGACTGAGCAAAGGAACATCAGAATAGATTGGGGGTTTTATAATTCTTGGATCAGTATTAATAGGAATATACCAGGTCAGTACTTGGCTCTTTTTTTCTGTCCTTATGGCACACAGGACCCACAAAGAATAGGAGAAAGCCAGAGCACTGCCCCCACACTCCAGCAGGACAGAGTTCAAGTTTAATATGCTCTCATGACCCTAAAATAGGGATTCAATATAAAAGCGTGGTAGAGTTTGTAAATGTAACTGCCCATGTAGACAATATTTGTAAACACATCTGCACAGTCCTGGCTCTATTGCTGTCCACAGGCCACTAGAGTGCAATTACACATTTGCATGCTACAGCAGTCGATATGCTTGCTCCCTAAGGACAGGCTCCAAAGTCCAACATTTTCACAGCTTTGTTGACCCCAGGGTGTGTGACAACCAGCTGTGTGCCTGTGCAACCCAGGCTCCCAGGGGCTCTGGGGTGAGCTGATCCCAGCTCTCAGCCTCAGCCACAGCTCTTACCACTGCCCTCTCTACAGGGAGCTGGCAGGAAGCAGCTGGGGCAGCATCTCTCTCAAATCTCCAACCATCCAGGGCTTTTGGGAAGGACTTGGCTTCTCCTGGTTGCTCAGTCTCCTGCAAAATCAGGCATTAAGATGCCTGGACCACTTTCTCATCACAATTGCTAGCTGTGGGAATGTTACTCACCAGTTGTTCATCTCCTCTCAGGACTTCAGTGCTAGAGATTGTCACAAAAAAAAGGATTATGTGCTGTTTACTTTGCCTCACTAGTGCTCCCAGGAGACACTATGCTCTGCTCTTTGTAGTTACTTAAGTGATGAAACAGTTATGGGCATCTACAAATAACCACTAATGCTGTTGTGGACTTTGGAAATAAAGCTGGGGAACAACGAGTTGTGTGTGCACTGTCATTTTAAGGTGAATTCTGAAATCACATGGATTTAGTTGGATTGAACTTAAAGTCTGCATTCTTTGCCCTCAAAGTCATGAGGGCAGACTACATAATGTGAATTCGAAAAACTCATACACAAAAATTAAATGCAGATAATTCCACTCCCATTTTGAAGTCTCTCCTTTCTTTTCTTGTTCCTTTTTTTTTTTTGCTTATATTTGTCTCTGCTGAAACTTATGTTTACTGCACTATTCCGCTAAATGTCAGAAGGCTAAACTGTCCACATAGTAAACTGGAAATGCATGCAAAGATCATAACTAGTGGCAGAAAGGTAAATCACCATGACCCTAGTAGTTTGTGGTCAGGATGCAGTACTCAACCTGAATAGTAAAAGAGAGGATGCAAAAAGGCCCTTCCTTTGATAACTGCTAGGATCTTGGAACTAATGAAAAAGTGGTTTTAAACATGAAAAACTGAGATTTGAGTTCAATTTCTCTTTTATTCTCCTCACTGTTTTTTCTGGAAAGCTGATTTCCAGTCTTTAGCTGCAACATTACTGGTTGCTTTTTCTTGCATTATATGCTCTTTCATATGATTTCTTTTTCATATGGCTGTCTTCCTTCAGCTGCCTGCAAACTGCAAAGCTGCTGAACCTGGTTCTCCCAACCCCGTGCAGAGTCCAGGCTCATATCTCATAAAGTGATACTGGGAGCTCGCAGCATTCACTTTGGGCAATTACAGAAAGAGGACAGGATGAGATGGACCAGATAGGTCTAAAGCATATTTACACATGTTTATAAATATCTTAGGGAATCCCTTTGACCAGCCAACCATCAAGGGCAGAAAAGCACCAAGAGACAGCTCTGTGTATGGAAATATGGTACAGTCTTTGAGCACAAAGGTTAAACAGACAGTGCTGATCCTTCCTGACCAACAGATGAACAAAGAGCTCAACAAAAATATGTTTGCTCTAGCAGCACTCCTTTATTAGAAAGAGGGATCTATCAGGAAAGGGAACTAGAAGAAGCTTTGAGACACATATAACTCTGCAGACAACAACCTCCCCCCGACCCCATTTTCCTTGCATAGCACAAAATCACCTTCCAAGGCCAGAGAGGTTTCATTATGTTATTGCACATTCTTACTGTAAATGACTAATATATGCAATATCATGTCCACCAGTTTCTAGCAGATTGCCATGCAGAGCCCAGTCCAGTAGGAACTCACTCCAGCCACCCATCCATCCATCCATTGAAAGGCCATTTGAAAACTTGTAAATTCCATACCTGCAGTAGCAAGACGTGCACTATACACACCTTACACAGGAATGTAAAGCCTGGACTGTAATACTGTAATACCAAGTCCATATATATTTGTTGCTTAACCCCAGCTGGCAACTAAACCACACAGCCAATTGATCTCTCCCCCCGATGGGATAGGGGAGAGAATCAGAAGGGTGAAAATGAGAAAACTGATGGGTTGAAATAAAGGCAGTTTAATAGGGAATACAAAAGTTGTGGGTGTAAGCAAAGCAAAAGAAGGAATTGTTTTACCAATTCCCATGGGCAGACAAGTGCTCAGCCATCCCCTGGAAAGCACTCCATCATCTGTAATGGTTTCTTGAGAAGATACATGCATCACTCTGAACATATCCCTTGCCTCCTTCTTCCTCCAGCTTTCCATGCTGCACACAGTGCCATATCCCGTGGGACATGCTTATGGGCAGTTGGGGTCAGCTCTCCCAGCTCTGTGCCTTCCCAACTCCTTGTGTTTCTGATGCCACTGGCAGCAGGGTGGTACAAGAAGCAGAAAAGGCCTTGGCTTTGTGTAAGCACTGCTCAGCAGTGACCAAACATCCCTGTATTACCAGCACTGTTTCCAGGACAAATTCAAAACATGGACCCATACTAGCTACTGTGAAGAAAATTAACTCTACCCCAGTCAAAGGTAGCATAACATGTTACATAACAGGTTGCAAAGCGAGGAGTGCTGAGATTAGCTCCATAGCAAGGCCTTGTAAATCATGTGGAGGAGTGAGGAACATTCTCTTGCCTCGATCCAGCCCTCCTGACCACCACTGAGAGAGAGAAGACAGGCGAGTATGGAAACCACGGCACCCTCACAGCCAAACATCCTCCTCCCTGTGACCTCCACAGCACCAACAGCATCTCATGCTGAAGGTACAGGAAGTTTAGTAAGCAATGTTGTTGAAATTCAATGCTGAATTGGCACTGTGAGCACTCCCACCTGGGTGCTTCTTGTAGCAGTTCACTGTGTTTCTGTCCTTGCAAACCTTCCCTCTGTGTGCCTGTGCGGAACAGATCAGCTTCTCCTGTGTGTTTCACAGGAAGCTGGGTGTGGAAAACTTTGCTGGGCATACTGAACCTCAAGTTACTGCTGCTAGGCCAAAGTATTCTTTTTTCTTTTTGGTGGAAAAATCCATTAGAGAAGGCCAGGAAAACTGTGTGGTTTCTGCAATAGCTTTCTGTCTCATAATTTTGAACCATTTTCCCTCTCTCCTGAGCCTCACAAGCCAGGTTTTCAGTGGAGAGGGATTGCCACAAGTTCTGCTTCCAGCCACTGCCTTTTTGAGAATCATTTCAGGAGGAAAAACAAGGTGGTATTAATTTGAAGCAGATTCCCAGCTGGTGTCCACAAACAGGAACCTATAGTTAAGTCCCCAGTCACCACAGCTCTTTCTTTCACTGGATGCCTTATGCTGCCCAGTGGGGGTAGGAAAAGGAAGGAGAGGTGCAGGAAGGTGGCTGAAGTCCAGGTCTCAGAGACTTAAAAATTCCTCATTTCAAATTGTGCCTAGCAATTTTGCATCAATTCAGACTTTAGACCCCTCCTGTTGAGTGTTATTTTCCACAATGCTGAAAAAAATGGGTGGCTACAAAAGTGTCAGGCAGGTTTTCAATTTTGTGGGATATTTTTTCCCTTTACCTCATTTGAAAAACAGCAGTCACCAGAATAAATGGCTAATTCTGTTTTTAGAAATATCCATATATCCCCTCATAGATTTTTCAGGGAATTTTGTGCTGTTTGGATAGGCAAACAGCTGCAGCTTTTTACTATTAGTCCTGACATATATATAGCAATACAGACACCCACCACGTACCATAAAATGTTTCTGTTTCATCACAAAGAGCACTGAGATTGAGGCCAAAAGGTATTGGTTTGCTGCTATGTAATGTCCTGATGCATCCACAGCAGATGAGTGCAGCTTAGGTTTCCACATCTCAGGAAGGATGTAGCAGAGTTAGAGAGCAGCAACAAGAACAGCTGAGAAGATAGAGAAGTTGACTTAAAGATATTAAAGAGGCTTGTGTTCCTCTCTTTGGAGAGAAAATCAAGGTTGAATGTGACCAAGGCCTATAAAACTGTGTAGACAGCTTCTCTTAGTGACCTCAGTGTTTTACGACCCGTACAGTAAAAAATTTCTTCCTAATATCTAATCTAAATCTATACTCTTTCAGGTTAAAGCCATTTCCCCTGGTCCTGTAGCAGGCCCTTGTAGAAAGTCTGTTTCCAAATCTCTTGTAGCCCGATTTAGGCACTGGAAGGTGCTATAAGGTCTCCCCAGAGCCTTCTCTACTCCAGGATGAACAACCCCAGCTCTCAGCCTGTCTTCACAGAAAAGGTGCTCCAGCTCCATTGCCCTCCTCTGGATCTGGTTCTGCTGACACTTCTTTTGATACAGCCCAGGATATGGTTGTCTTTAATTTGGCTGGCACTTTATAAGCTCATGTTGAGCTTGTTAATCAACATCCTCAAATCCTTCTCCTCAGGGCTTTTCTCAATCCATTCTCTTCCCAGTCTGTATTTGTCCATGTTTCAATGCCATAACCCTTATGGCTTTTAAGCTTCCACCTCATAAAAATTTGCTTTGAATTCTTTTCCTATAAAAAACTACAAGAATAGATTTTAGTAGATGCCTCAACTAGTCTGTTCTTAATTAATAATAAATTAATTAAAAATCAAGGCTCTTATAATCAGGGAAAGACGTAAGTGATTTATGTTACTGAGTAAAAAGAGATCCTTCAACAGTCAGACCTCATCTGAACTCCAGAAATTACACAAGGTAGGCTTTTTTGAAAGGTCTCAGAGGAACACACATAATTCTCAACACAAAAACATGCTTCCAGCAAACAAATGAGAGCCCCTGTGCTGCTGTTGCTGCACAGAAAGGGAAGTAAGTGTAACTCCTTTGGTGGTATTGGTGAGAAAAGATAAAAAAGAACACCAAAGCAGATGCCCTTGGAGAGACTTTTAAACCAAACCCAGGATTTCTATGAAGGTGTAAAATGAAAACCAGGAAAAAGTGAATCAGCAGGCCCCTGGGCTTATCACTCTGCTGTTAAAGTAGTAGGCAGCTATATGCACTGTATAGCTGCAGTGTATCTGCACTGATTGACACATCTCTGTTCTGTACATTTATTAGAGTTTACTCTATTCTTTCTAATCACATTCTCAGCAAAAATCTGGGTTCTAAGTTGCTCTTACTCACTTGAGACACCCCCCTGACTTGGAAGGGTGCAAGCTGACCTTACCAACTTCATGCTATAGGGCAGGAGCTTGTCATTGTTACTTGTCTACAAAATATCATTCTTTGTTGTTGTCATGGTATTTTATCAGTTGCACAAGTAATTAGCTCCCTGTAGACATGGTATTGCCAACCCCAGCAATCTTTAATGGCTTAATTAACAGTCTTAGGACAAGATGCATGGTGTTCTTTGCTGTCTGAGCCATTGTGTTTTGCCTTCACTCATGTCCACATTCAAACAAACTTGGAAAGAAGCAATTGGAAAAAAAAAAAGAGCAGACATTAAATGTATTGTTTTCAAGTCATATGCTGCAGGAAGTTTAATGGAAATAGAGGGAAATGTAAACTTTTGGATCCAAATCTGAAAGAAGGATCCTCTGTTTTACAAAGGCACATTGCTGTCAAAAATGCAGACTGAATTCAGTTCTTCATTACTACCTGTCCCTTCCTAGATCATAAACAACTGCATGTTTAGTAAAGCTTTACTGTGACGTATCTATATGTTTTGTTATTATAAAGACTGCAAAATACTCCCCTGAAACTATTTTTTGCTTGCTATCCTCATGTTCATTACAAGGAGATTAAAACATGATCACCCCCTTCAGAAAAAAATCAAAAAAAAAAAAGGGGGGGGGGGGGGGAGGAGCCAAACCATGAGTCATACATAGCCTTGCCTTCCTGACAGCATTGAATCCAATGTTACATACTACTGCCTTAATAAGGGCTAAAAGTACTTTGTTTGTCTTTGCATTACATAGCATGATATTGAATGGCCACTGATTTCCCAGCCCAGCAGACCCCTCGCTCTCTTCATAAACTCAGATGTCCTCTATCTATTCCAGATAATTCATCTTTGTCTGCTGTAAAGTACACATCACCTGTACTCCACTCAGGAGCAGTAAACACTTTCTCATTGTAAGGAAGAAGATGGCCTCTGGCAGATAATTGCTCTGACTCCCCTCCTCCTTAAGTAAAACACAATTTCCCATTTTTTTCTGGATGTGTTTTTTCAGTACTTCACCCAAACCCTTGGCATAGAGACAAATGCCCTAGACACTCCTTAAAACCCCAAGACTAAGCTACTCAGTTTATTTATTTATTTTTGTAGGCTTGGGTTAAATAAATACAGTACTTTACAGACCTATGGTTTCAAGGAATTCACTCGGTGTTTTTGCTTTTAACGATTTTCCTTAATTTCCTCCTTTTTTGTTTTGTCAAGCAAGTTACATAACACAAACCTTTCATGGAGATATTTCTGTTCTTGCCTTCTGCATTTTTTGCAATACCCTCCCAGCAGCTACAATTTGAGTTACTTATGGTCACACTGCTGACCTTGAGTGAGTCTGGCACCCATGACAGCAGAAACGCTGGATGATCCACACCTGCCCTGAGTTCATTTCCCAGCACTACAAGGCCTAGCACAAATCACAGATATATAGTAAGCTTTTGACATTACTGTGGGAGAACATGCTTATCCTTTCTGGATGCTTTTCAGAGAATTCTGGGAAAGCTGTAGGTAGTCTAAGGCATTAGCCTGCAGCTACTCTATGAAGCAGTGTATGCAGGATGTCCGCTTGACCATCTCAGCCACAAGATCCAAGCTACAGCAGGGTTTTGTGTACAGATGGCAGCTAAAGTAGGGCAACACCTGTGCTCTAGTTCAAGTTAACATTACAAAGAGAAACAATTTTGAAGTAATAAAGGAAGTTTGAGAAGCCATATGGTCAAATGATGACAAAGGAACTGGGTAGGAGCATTTAGATTATCCATCATCAGCCCCAAGTGGGACATGGCCTGGTGAGTTACAGGAGAGAATCCACATGGCTTATTTTAGTATTCTGCAGAATGGTGCTGTCATGTTTGCTTGTCTTGCAAAGTAATTAGGTAAGGCTAATACAGAAATGCAGGATTTGTAAATATTTCTGAAATCTTTGAGTGGCAGGTGCACTCTGACACATGTAACATTTGTTTCTGTTCTCAATATTGCCCGATCATATGCATGGGTAGCCTCAAGTGATAGTGCTTTCTCTTCAGTGGCAAATGTCAGTTCCACTTCATCAGTACAGGATGCTGGCTTCACCTCTAACACAAACCCTCTTCCCAGCCCACTCACCTGAGCATGGCAGGCAGGCTCCAACATGCGAGCAACCCTTTCCTTCTGATCCCTCACACCAGCACAGACAGGGATCTGATAGTCTAACCAGTAGGAATCTGAATGATGGAACCACACCCAAGGACACCACATTTCCAATAGCACATGAGATCTGAAGGAGAAACTGAGGTCTTTCCTGGTTTTACAGGCAACCTCGGAGCTGGGGTATCCCAGCTTATCCCTATCTTTCTCTCTTATGCACTTGTATAAGACTTGTTTTGCTACTGGTTTGTCTTTGCTACTTGACCTTTTATTTTCATGATTGTCTGTAATCACTTCCTTGGGAGCTGAACTGTAGTCTCTGAGCTTCAAGTGATTCAGCAGAGCAGTTAATACACATCAGAAATGTTCACTGGTTCAGCAAGCCAGATCCCTTCCTGGCAGAAGGCACTGGCCCGCCATGCACAGTGCAGAAAGCTGGCACTGCCAAAGGAGGACATCGTGCCCCTGTAGGCAGTGGAAGGATGCCTCATACATCTCCATACAAGGCACCTGCTGCAGAGTCCAACAGCAGTATCATTTTTTTGCCAGTGATATGAAATATTACTATACAGCAAGCAGAAAAATTGCTTAGGACAATTTCTGTGCTTTAAAAATAGACAAGGATATCAGCACACGCTATAGGAAAATATTAAACAAAGAGACTCTTGGATGTGTAGGATAAGATTCAGTTTCCCTGGCTAGTCAGTATATAGCCCTGTGCTGCCTGTCAGTGTATCTCAGTATTTGTCAGGACTGTCAGTGCAGACATTCCTCTCCTTCTGACAAAGAAACCAGTACGGCTACCAAAACAGTTGTGGGAAAAGAGATTTTGTTTAAAAAATAAAGTACTACTTTGAGGTCCGAGGACGACAGGAAAGTTTTCGGAAAATTCTGTACAAAGGGTGGTTGGTTTCTGTGGGGTTTCTGTGATGGATTTCCTGAGGATCACTCCTAGCAGAGAGGGCGTAATCCATGGCATTAGCGGTGCTGCTCCCTGAGTGACTCAACTTTAAAATCTTATGGACAGTGTAACAATTACCAGGCTTAGCTGACAAATGAAGAATCCGAGCATCAACTGGGGCTTCTACGCCATGGACAATGACGAATTCTGGAACCAAGCAAGCTTCTTATGAACTCCTGAATGTTAAAATCCTCTTATATAAGCAAATAGGCTTCAGAGAAAGCCCAAGGGCATATTTCAGAGCACTTTGGATTTTAGCCTGTTTCAGCCTCTACTGCCAACTATCCATCTGTCCTGCTAATGTGCTTCATTATGCAGCTAGGTAATGAGCCTAGAGCTCCTTTACTGGTGGGATTATAATTGCAAGGGGACAGTGAGACAAACTTGTTATGTGGGCCGCAGGGGGAAAGGTCCATAGGAGGGGTTTTCTCAGTGTTCATTCAAACACAGAGTACATATCATTCCAGTGAAGTTATCCCCATTAGTAAGAAATATGTCTCTTTTCTTCTCCATGGGGAAGCTAAACTCTGGTTCAAAGGACTTGCCACAGGGATTGTCAGAGGTCACTGACTTGAAGTGGTGTCTCTGGATCTGGCCATGCAGCCTTAGCAAAGCATGGAAACCAGTGGACTGATCAGGGCAAGAGGAGCACACTTTTTCTGTTATGATTTCCCTGCACATTAAAAGGCAAAGATTTCAGATACAGAGCTCAGAAATGCTCCAAGTCCAGCAGTAATAGCTTGCCTTTTCTTCATGCCTGGAAATTACTCAGCTGGTACAGCTGGCTTCTTATGGTCCAACCACCATGGGCAGGATACAGCTGGATCAAGCTTTGGCCAAGCATCTGGTCCTCTGCAGCTCCCCTCACCTTTCACTATTCCCCTTACTACCTGAAGAGATCCCTGAATATCTCACTTAGCTGAGTCAACCTTTCCCAAACTGCTTTGTGAATGTCCTGTTTTGCAAAGGAACTATAGAAGAAGACACTATCGACCTCTACCATACTCTACAACAAGTAGAAACTGATCCTTGTAGTGCTTTATACCTTTAAAAGCTATTGTGCTTTCAGTTAATTCCTTGATTTTAGCTGCCTGAGTCATTGATAACCTGACTGGTTTGATTTTAGTAGGTTTTGTCTTCCATGGAATGGCATTGTTCAGTGATAGGCGGTTTACCATCTAAATGGGCTAAATATAAGAGTTGTTATATTGTGCAGTCATAGTGGAGAAAGTGGATTTGTTTTATTTTGATGAGTGGTTTAAATATTATCATATGAGATTTTGGCATTTCAAATGCAGAAAGAGCTTCCTTTGAACTCCACTTAGCTCCTGTGAAATGGCACTTCTGATTCACGTGGCCAAGGCATCATCTTCTACAGATTTGTTATAAGGTTTGGATTTGACCTACTGTGAAATCACAGTGTCAGAGTAAGTTGACTGTTTTCAAGTATGTGTCTTGTTTGACTGCTTACTTTAGTTTAAAAATAAGAGCTAAGGTGGTATTTTAATAATTTTACATTTCTCTTTGATTACAGGCTTCTTCATTATAAAAGACAAGGGTAATATAGTCATGGGAACTCAATTATACAAAGCTTGTGTAGCCAAAAATTAAAGACATAAAAAAAATTAAAATAAAAGAATTATACACATGCTCTATTTCTAGAAGTAGCCACAAATAATGGAAGATAGAAACTGTCAGCAACCTCGGGACAGTTATGCAAATAGTGAGACTTTCAAAATGAAATGTTACTCAGAAAATTGTTTTGTCCCTGTGCTTTTCTCCAGGGCACAGGCAGGTTGATGCCACAGGCAGTTCAGGTCTCCTGACAGTCAGCAGCTGTCCAGTTCCAGAACTCCAGTTTCAAGGCAAGAGGTTCTTTCTCTTACTCTATGGTACTTCAAATGGAATTGAGTTTTCTCTAAGCTTTATGCTTGATAGAATGAAAGAATGTCCTAATAGTTGAAAGACTGGCTACTGGCCAGAGTAACTATAAAAAAAATTAAAGAGTCTGGATTATAAAATTGAAAAAATAAGTTTATACTCAGGCTGATTTCAGTGCCACCAAACAGACAGTGTTAGCTGTGGCTCTGCCTTTAAACATCAGCTTGTACCCAGTACCATCAAAGAAACACCCCTTTGAGAGAGCCCAGTTCTCCAGCAGGACTACTCTGCTGGGGAAAGGTTGGAGAACAGTGCTCGGATAGAAATAAAAGGCCAAACTGCCTCATGTACTCATTATAAGCCCTTTGAATTTACTTACCTCCTCATCCTTTATACACAACAAATCTGATGTCTAATGACTATAATGACAGTCACTTTTCAGGTGGATGTTGAGTATCAAATGCCTAGGACTTGTGGAGTGGTGATACAAGCACCCAGTACCCTGCATTTCTACCCAGAAAGTCCCATCACCCATTCATGCCAGCTTGTGAAGCCTCAGAAACCACAAAAGGTTGTTGACATCCCTGGGAGGTATTTTGCATACAGCAGCATCTCGGCCTTGCCAGGCTGGCCTAGTATCATAGAGGGCTTAGGAGTCCCTGTACTTTTACAAGTGCTGTGCAAATTATTTATCACCTGGACTGGGGCTTTGTATGGGTTTTAACAAATGTCTCCCTTGTATATTAAGGGAGAATGACCTTCACCTGGAAGAGTAAAGCCTGGGACTGTAAACTTGAGATTTCCTTTTACACCTTCATGCTACTCTTCAAAGGAAGAGTGAATGACACACACTCCCACCCTCCAGTCATTCCCCCCTCAGCTCAGGCTGGTTTTTGTCCTAAGCTAGAACCAGAATCAGCAAAGATGTCAAGGCAGGTTCTACCACTGTTTCCGTAATCCATTCAAGCAGAATTTAGTCCTTCTGAGGAATACTGTAGACAAACCTCTTTAGACCTGTGCCGAGGGCACCAATCGCTCTTGGACAAAGCAGGAAACTCCTCATTGCCGGCACTGCTGAGGTCCGATCTGCCACAGATTTACATCCTTTATACATCCTTTATACATCCTTTAGCCTTCCCCACAATTTCCCCCGTGTCCTGTGCCTGACCCCTCCCGGTCCTTTCCACACCCTGTGAGGTCAGGCTGGCTGGGAGCCACCTGTGACATAGTCCTGGGCCAAGCTATTCCAGCCTACCTGCCAGCAAGCAAGCTCATGAGCTCTGTGTGTGTCTCTCTCCTGCCCACATGCCAGCGCTGGGAGTCATCCTTCGCAGCTCTGAGACCTCTGCTCCCTCTCAAATTTGTTTAAAATTAGCATATGAATGTAAAAGCTACGAGTGCTTGCATCTGAGGGGCAGGGAGAGTAGGGCTGCAGAGACGTAGTTGTGTAAGCATAATTCGCTTTGGAACATAGGCTAAAAATAATAAAGCTACATCATCACATTCTTTCACAATGCCTCAGAAGAACTGGAGTAGTGCTTACAGCTGCAACCAATCCCTCTTAAAACCAAAGGGAAGTAGGTGAGGCTGGAAAAGCAACCTATGTGTGATGCTTGCTCTGACAGGCAACAATGGATGCTGGAACCTGTCACCCCATCCCACTCTGAACATCCCTGTTTGAACATTGTTGGCAGTACAGGTGCTGAGCAAAATTCTAATCTCTCCTCTCTGGGTGAGCATGCAGAGACTTTATTAAAACCTCCTTTCAGTGAAGGGCTTCCCTGCCTTCACTGAATCAGGTTTTTGAAGACAGCTCATCAGCAGAGATGAAGCCAGGTGTTATCTGTGCTCCCCCCAAGCAAGCTGACTAATTAGCTAAGTCTACAGGCTGGCTCTCTGGGAGCTCTGCTTGCATTTGTATGAAGGAGGATCATTCAGTATAGGAAAAACTATAAGATAAGTAGGAACAGCATAATTGGTCAGACTAAAGCTTTGTTAAAGTTTAGGCTAACTGAATACAAAATCAAATGCTTATTCACCCCCTGACTTTTTCAACACTGCTGACCTAAGATGACTATCCCTGTTATTGCTAACTTTTAGTATTTCGTGATTAAGGAGCCATTGATGATGGAGGTGGCTGACAGCTACATGGAAGGTTCCTGCTGCAAACAGCTGACACACTGGGGATAAGACAGGAAGAAGAGAAAGATACAGATATGAATGAGGCTGCAACAAACTGCTGAGACTGTACTGTCTGTACAGCAGGCAGTGGTCCTGTACACCAGGAGTTCAATCACTGTGAAGCACTGTGTAGTAGGGTGTAGATACAGGCTAAGTAACATGTTCTTCAGCAGAAAAAGAAGGGAGAAGCTTTGGCCATGGGGACCTAGCACAGCCTTACCAAAGAAACCATTTAGCTGGATATAAATCCAGAGGTCAAGGGCTAATGGCTCTGTGGGTAGCTTGGAGGTGCAAGTCCAGCTCTCAATCAGTGAGTGATGAGCAGGAAAAAAAGGCCACTTGTATGTCTGCACCCATTTTCTGACCCCTTCCCATGTGTGGAACTGCCCTTGCTGTGTAGAAAGGGATGGGAGTGGGGCTGTGGTTGAGCAGCTCCAGCACCAGCCGGGGCACTTATGCTTTGTTTTGCCTGTTGAATATTTACTGTACCTAATATGGGCAGACAATTTTAGGACAGGTTACAGCTAATTCCTTTCCTGAAGCTATGTATTTCTCTGGAGACTCTCATCTGGTCCCATCCCCTCAGCAACAAGGGACACTGCTATAGCAGAAGCATTTATGTCCCTCATTTATATCCATCTCCTGGGGGTGTCTTTATGGCAGGCTGGTTGGTGCAAAGGAAATGAGCACCATGCTTGGGTGTCTGTGCTACATGGGACATGAAGGAAAACAGGACAGATGCTTTCTGGTTAAAAAGGAAAGAAAAGGCTGACAATCCATGTGGGGCAGTGCTGTGAGGGCTGCAATAAAAAGAGGAATCAACATTTCTTTTTGACAGAGCCACGTTCCAATGGCTAAACAGGCTTAAAGTCAAGAAAAAGCTGCTGTAGAAAATAGTGAGTATACTTTTATTATCTCATTAACACTCTCTCCCCTCCTCCCCAGGATCATTTGGCTCCAAGACTGGCAGCAGGGTACAATAATGTTCCCAGCAGAAACAGCTGGTAGGGAGACAGGATATTGTTTGAAATGGCCCAAGAGGCATCCTCAGCAGGTGGCTTTTATCAGCTGTATGCAAACACCATGCTTCTGTGAGGCACTCTAAATGCATATATCCAAAAAAAATAAAAGCAAAGTGCAACTTAGCAAAAGGAGGATTTGTAGCTGAAACCCCATTTTTGGTATAGATGGAAGGGGAGAGAGTAATAAACAGCCCTGTTAAGTTAGTCTGTTGGCTTTAAACCAAGGTAATGAGGCATGTGGGTGCCTTGACAAGGAGCCAAAACCTGCATTTTGCCACCAATTTGACTTCTACCTTTTTTGTCTCTCTTAATCTGACAGTAAATTCCTCACAGTCCACTGAGCATATCAAAATGAGGCTCAGGCTAGGTATAATGCCATTTAAACTACTACTAGGAAAGTAATTTGATTAATTAAATCTTTCCAGTTGTGGAAACAACCCTCTGGGCAAATTGCACCATCTCTTCCTCCTTTGCACACACAAAACATAGAATAACAATGGATATGCTCATTTTTACTCTACACACAGTTTCTCACTCACTCACTCACTTACTCACTCACTCACTCACTCCCTCCCTCCCTCCCTTCTTCACTCCTTCTGAGCTGTCCTTCCTGGAGGTTGTTCGCCAGGAAGGAAGATTACTCTAGTGACTGGGTCAGAGAAGTGTGAGAGTCAGCTCCTAGCTCTACTGTCTACTTGTTTTGCAGCCCCAGATAAATACCTTAACCTCTTTGAGACACCTTCTGCATCTATATGGCCAGGAGATAAGCACTGTTCTTCCACTCCACCACTCTTCTCACTGGTTAAGTGTTCACAGAGCAGTTTAGATTTAGTAGGAGACATTAGATAGAAGATGAGCTTGTTGAGGCCAGAGCCCTGCCGGTCTGTTTCCTGGATAGGATAGCTCTGAAACCCCTGCCTTAGGGAAATGCAAACAGGATGACCCCACCTCCCTCCATCCCAGAGAACCACTGGTGGCCTGCATTGGCAGAGTCCCTATAGAAGGACGGGAGACCACAGGAAAACAGATTCAGTAGTTTTGTACAAATTTGCCTGAAACTTCAGAGAATCTCACCATGAAAGAAAACTTGTGGTTTGCACAGAGAAGCCTCCTGAAAGGAGAGTATCTTAATCTTAAATCTTCTCGCAGGAGTACTTTTTTCCTCCACATGCAATACCATCACAGCCAGACTGAAAATGTAACCACTGGGCCTGGATCTCTTTCATGAGATGAATGCAACCTTTCAACCAGAGAACAAAGCATGTTAGTGATCTTTAACAACCGTCTCTAACTAACTTGCAGCACTTGCTTTGCAGTAAGATAAGCTCCTTGTATCTAAAAGGTGCCCTGCAGTGAAAAGATTGAATCAAAACATAACTGTGACTTTGTGCACAGTAGCTCTTCAGAGAATAACCCATACCAGGTCCCCAGGCAGCTCCTGGTGCCTGTATTTTGTCCAAGGGCATGTCTGTGCTACCACTGGTAGCTGCTAATATATCTTCTTTATGACAGAAAAAATTCCCTATCTCTGTGCATTTTGCCTGCCTCCTGCTAGGTACCTTCACAATTATTTACAAGTGATGGCTTGTAAGTGAGGAAGGCACAACTAGTCACACATTAGATATGCTTGTACTGCTCCCAGGCTTGTTAGCTTGCTCTCCTCTGCAAACTCTTCAAAGGCTGGGGATACTCTCTCCAGCATCCGCTGCAGCAGCAGCACAGAGATGATGCAAGCCCAGCTCGGGCTCAGGACATTACAAGCACAGTAATATTCTGGGCACTGCTGCATATGCCAGGTTTGAAGGTAGCACCAAAAGCATTTTGGAGCATCCTGCACTGTCAAAAGATTGTGTTCCTCAGCTGGAAGAAGACACTCGCCTTAGAGTATGTTCACTCCTCAGGATGAGAGCACAGCCAGCTGCAGCACAAAAACTGCATTTCATTTTTGCTTCCTTAAAACAAAGAAAGAAAGGCTTGGTGTTTTTTGTAACCTACAATGAAAACAAAGGGGAAGTTGGGAAGCCACATTTATTACCTGGGTCGACATTTTACCATCCACTCCAACAGGAAGAGCAATTCCTCGCAGGCTCTTTAAGACACCTGCTTTTCACTGCAGCACATCTCCCAGCAGTGCTGCTACTATTGCTCACTGTTGTGTTTTGACAAGGAACCATGTTCCTTCTGACACTATCAACTCAGAAGAAGCCAGAGTAATCTCTTTGCCTGACCTCCTTCCTCCTGCAGAACACACAGGAGTTCAAGATCTTTCATATCTGAATTTATTACACATGAAAATTAGTCTGGTCTAGCCACTGCGAATTTTATCTTTAACTGCCCTCAGAAGTAACAAGCCTTCAGAAAGACACTGTTCTGCTGCTTTAGTGTAGCAGTAATTATTTGATCACATGAGACATTTCAGATCCTTGCATATATAGCTGTTATGAGTTGTCTTATCTGTCCCTGTTTCTGAATGAGCTTCCATAAGGAAAATGTGATTCATTTGGCAAATCATCTAAAGCCAGTTGTGGGTCTCAGACCAGGCCACAGTGGAGAGATGTCAATGCCACAGGTCACTCCTAAATGTTCATCCCACAGTCTAAAGGGCTGGGGACCCCTCCTTTAAATGAGACCCTTGTTAGAGAGGTTTGTGTAACATCTGGGTAGATGCCTCTGGTCCTTGGCCTGTCACTGTGATGCTTTTCACTAGCAATCAGTTGAAGCTATTTTAGTATTCAATGGGGAAACAAACCTTCCAGTGGTCTCATTGCTTAATTTCTCTCTATTGCCTTAAGTACAATGGCTAATAGCTAAAGTGGACTTCAGGGTGTTGACAACAGAGCTCTAAAATGGTTTCCTGCATTTTTCTTCTATTTGGAAGCTATTTTAAGTTGTTCTACCTTCCCTGGACTGCCCAAGAGGAGCTGTGCTGTGCACTTTCATCAGCTGATTCTGGGAAATGTCAGTTATGCTGTTCTTCTGTTAGTAATATGTTTCTTGAACAATTTAAAAATAGCACAGTATGAAACATTTCCATCTTCTCTCTCCTCAGATGAGAACTGAGGAGGAGTTAACTCTTTTTTGCTTCACTGGAGCAAGAAGTCGTGCAGTGTTCAGGTGCTCTGGGGCTGGAGCCAGTTACTGGTGCTGAGATAAGCAACACGATGAGGGCACCTGGTCAGAGGCTGAGCTGAAGAAGATCCCTGCTGTTATCAGAGCTGCCAGCAAACCTGGCACATGTGGCAGCTGTGTCAGTGCAGGACACAGCAGGACTGGACATCCAGCTGCTGACCTGCCTCTGCTGCTTTTACAGCTCACTCAGAGAGCTCCTCTCTGTCTGCTGCTCTAACACACCCTAGAGACTAAATGTAAGCTGGGAACACCTCCCAGGAATCCACCTCTGTCCTATAGTGCCATTCCATTTTTGCTCTCAGCTGGAGCACCTCACCACTGGCTACTTGGCTTATGTCTTGTGTTCATTGGCATTTCCTTCCTCAGCTGTTGTTTCCTGTTAACGTCCCCTCTATTTTCTTTTACCTTCCAGCATTTTTTCCTTTATTTTTTGGTTCCCCCCCACACCCCAGCTTGTTTCTTTTTCTTCCTCCATTGCTGATATTTTCTCCTACACTCCCCACTGAAGGCAGCTTGGAAGACAGCCACCTACGGTGCTGTCCCAGGGAGCTGCTTGGCAGCAGCCTGCTGTGATAACCCTGTATCTACATGTGTTAGAGGCAGGAAAAGAAGAAAGATCCTTTTATCATCCAAACAGCAGAAGCATATAATCATCAGACACAGCTTCCCCTACCCATTTGCACTTGCCATGCACTTTTCCTCTGGTCTGTGGGCCCTTGGGACTACTCTGGTAACCACAATGTTGGGAAATACTGTTTCAACCACAAAATACAGCTTCCTCTTTCAGATGACAATTAACTTTTCCCCCTAGACAGCCTAGAAACACTTAAACAACAACTGGCCTTGTGTTGCCCACATCATCTGGAGCTGGAGGGGGAGTAGAGGCTGGCACAGTGAAGGGAGAAAGAGTGATGCAGTTAATTACAAATGACTTGTCTTGGTTCTGGCCAAGGTTTACTGCTGCAGGAAGGGCTACACAGGAGAGTGCTTGCTTTGGAGCCTATTCCATCAAAATGAATACAAATATTCCCTTACATCTGGGGCTATGGGGCATTTCTTTTCAGAATGGTATCTAGAGGCACACCAGGGCTTTAAATTGCTTCCAGAATTGGTGTGATCTCATTCTAGTTTCTTCCTAGTCTCATGAGCAAATAATACTTGTGGGATGTCACCCTTGCTTTCTCTGCCCATAACTGCTTTAAAGTATTAATTAGATGGTTATAAATCACAAGGGATCTGTGGTGTTTTGAATTACTCCAAACTTTGGCATTATAGCTGAGGTCTTGAATGCATTTGCAAGGAAATCCACTCAACACAGGTTTCTGTTGATTCAGCAGTGATGTTGTATCAAACTTTCCTGAGCACTCTGACAGACTTAAGTTTATTAAAAGAAGCCCGGGTAGCAGAGCCAAGTTTAGCTGCAGCCAAGTTATTCAGTAAGACAGCAAGTTTAGTACAAAAGCAGAAGGACAACTCTCACCTCTGTGCTGATGACTGGTTTGAGAGCCTGCCATTGCTTTGTCTGCAAATGCTGCCATGTGCAAGGGTCTGTCCTAAACAGGAATTTTCTGTACCCACAGTGACCTAGAATTTCAACCTTAGGTTGTGTTAAGAAGACACATATGTGCTGTTTGTCTCCACTTGAGGGACAAACATCTGGGCAAGATGCATTTTCCACCAAATAAAGGCCCTATAGACATAAGGGGAAACAGTAGTAAATTTTACAAGAAAATTTTTTCCAGTGGAAAAATACTAAGTTGCTAATAACTCTTGAACCTTATTTTCCATGAAATTTCAAATATGAAGGAAGATTTCCAAAGGTGTTTGGCAAGTAGCATTGCATCAGTACCATACATGGATTTTCCTCACAAGTTTCCTGGCTCCTCAGGAATCCACCAGAATTTACCACACTTCCCCAGCCCTTCACCGAAAGAGATGTGATAGCTGGGAATGCAGGGCTTTTACACTCCCTGATAAAGTGTTTCCTGGGAGATATGGACTCAGGAAGCCCTTGACAACTGCTGACTAAAATTGGCATAGTCCTTGTCATCTCTACCACTCTCTGCAGCTGAATATGTGCACTCAGACCTCTCTACTATAACAGCAGAGATGCCATCGCTTCAAAGCAGCAGCTACCCCAGGTCTGTGAATTGTGTCTCACCAAAGGGAATGCAAAAAATTAGCTATGTCTGCCATCATGTTTCTGTTTATTTCTCGTTATTTCTGGTTCTAGGGGAATTCTGGAAAGGGTACCTTCATTTATTGGAAAAAACCTAAGAACAACAGCTTAATACAAACAGTAATCCCCAAGTTTCAAGGAGCCCTTTGCACATGCACATACATGTTCCCTGCCATGCTTTATGGTGCCTGCCTAGCCAGCTGGAGGGGGATCTTCTCAATCCAGCTTAATCACTAGCACTTCTCCAGAGGGGTAGGAGCTATACAGGAAGGGGTAAAAGTAAAATATTTTCAATGACTTTTTAATTCACCTAAGACAAATGTACTAGGAATAACTCAGCTACATCTTTCTATGAGCACAGCATTGTTTTCCCAGTGGCTGTGAGTTGCACTGCTCTAAGAGGCTGAGGTGTACTTTAAAGAGCTTCATACTTGTTTGAAATCTCCTGAGAATGCCATGAACTGGTGGCCTTCCTGAGTATCTGTGAGGGAACCAGTGGCCACTACAGGGCCAGGGCACAGGCTCTGTTCAGAAGACCCTCCTTTTGGAGGCTTGTTGCACAACCCTAGCCAAAGCACTAAGATGTTGCCTGCCAGGCTCTCAGGCAGTGAATTAGCAATAGCACAGGCTGCCTCACACAGGGAAGTCAGGTGAAATTCAGTGTTTATAAAGAGCAAACAGAATATCTCTGGGCAGTATAAAATATTATCTTTTTTCCTTTATTGACACTTGCAGGGACAGTTAATGCTTGGTTTGGCTAGAGATGATGACACTGCTGTTTCTCATCATTTATCATCTCTAGATTATTATGGTTGCAAATCATTTGGCAGATTCCTCTCTCTTTTTCCTGCTCCACAGATGGCAGTGTCCATGAAGCATGACACCCTTGCAGGCATCTGACTGTGAGGCTGGAAGCTTAAGGACCTTTGGGGGAAAATGCCCCTCAGTATATCCTGACCTCTAATGTTCTTGGACTGATGCGCTGTAATTTGCACAGTCCTCTCTGACAAAAACTCCCTCTGCTGGGATCTTGGCTTGCAGACTGTGCTGCTTCTGAGAGGAGCCTGTGCCTGTGAAGGGCCGTCACACCTCAGGGTGTAATTTTATTGCTGTGCCATTAAATGTTCGTGTTTCAGTTCCAATTCAGCCTCTTCCAGGGTGGGGCTCTAAGGCACTTAAGGTGTAGCTAGACTAAGGGAGCACGGAGTAAGCCCACCACTGTAATTTTATGTGAAAGGAAACATGCAGAAGCTGCACTTCTCCAGCTGATATCCTGTGTTTTTTCCAGCTAACAGAGCTGAGCAGCTCCTGCAGCTGTAAATGAGGGTATTTCCAGTCCCAAGACACACTGAATCAATCAATGTGCTGTTCTCCTCTGCTGGCTTATTAACAGTTAAAAACTAAGAAAACACCATGTCTTGCCTGAACACCTGCCTCATTTGCCTTCCCGTCAGCATAGCAACAACCCCCACCATGAACTAGCCCTCATTTGGCAGTTTGGGGGTAAACACAGGTCAAATTCTTTTTCAACGATGAGCTGTAACCCTGTGATCTTTAATAGGATTATGCTGGGGGAAAAGGACAGGACTCAGCTTTGTGATTGCAGAGCAACTTATGATTCATGGACATTAGTGTACTGTGTGGGGACATCCTGGACATGGCTGATGCCTTCTCCTCCTCCTTGCAATAAGATCTCTTTGTGCAGAAACATGGAGTTTGTTCCACTGTCCCTAACCTCAGTCCCTGACCCTGCATGGCCAGCACTGTGCAGCTGCCTAGGACTGGGCCAAGTCCAGAGCAAGGATGGAGCAGTCAGTGAATAACAGGAGTGACCAGCCATGCTCTCTCTGGGTTTGTGCCCCAGGCTTAACTGGCTTTCTAAGTGAATCACAGTACAATTCACTCTTCCCTCCTAACCCTTCAGCTTTTTCTGCCTTACAGCTCTCCCCAGAAGCATACTTTTGTGACAACATGCAAGCTGGTATGTGCTGCAGCACTGGTGACTCTCAGAGGAAATCCGGGGAACAATTTCTCTTTTCTTCTGCATGCAACTTTTTTTTGGTGACATTTAGAGGACCAGTACTATTTTTGGAGCCCTTTTCTGGCTGGAATTGGCTAACAAGTTTAATCATAAGGGTGACAAAGAGGGTAGTTGATGAGATTCCTATGAAATTTCCATAAGAAACAGGTCTAAAACATACCTAAAATTAGGTGGAGTGTGCTGTGTTAGGAAGCAGGGCAGGTTTACAAGACAGAGACAGAGCATGTGCAGCAGAACATGCCCCTCTCCCAGAGGCATCCTTCAGGACTGCCTTAACAGCCAAATAGTCTATTCCAGCCCTCAGCTAGAAGCTCTTCCCACTGTTTATGGTGGGCCTGTACTGAAGGATAAAGACCCAGGCTGAATCACGCATTTGCCACCTCCCACCACCACTAATGCACCATACACCACTTAGGAACGAAGGTTTGGGGTTTCTAGAAATAGAGTGAAATAAAATATCATGTCATCTGCCTGAAGATTCAGCAGCCCACATGTTCTCCCACACATGCTGCTATGAAGGTACCATACCAGTGCTTTGGGCAGTCCTCAGGCTGTTGCTTTGGGAGCAGATTAGATTCAGGCTCCAGCTCCTG
This sequence comes from Chloebia gouldiae, assembly GCA_003676055.1. Lineage (NCBI taxonomy): Eukaryota > Metazoa > Chordata > Aves > Passeriformes > Passeridae > Chloebia > Chloebia gouldiae. Next base: position 29,157,201 of record QUSF01000004.1, on the reverse strand, counting down.
AGCACGTGTGCTGCAGAGACAGGCACTCACACCAGTAACACATATCAGGGGTAGTGGTCATTTTTGCATCAGGGCAAACCCTGCAGGAGATCAGAACAGAAAAGTGTCAGCAGCAATATTACAAGTACAGCTTCTTTTTTCTCTTGCAGGAACAGTATGATCTTACTGTAACCAAGCCTGAATTCAAGCCCCTCTTCTCAATATAACCCATCCCATCACTGCAAAATGCAAAAGCTGGTAAATAAAATTCTTAATGTATCCTAGCAGGGAGAAGAGTTTCTTCAGAAAGTGTCTATTTAGATAATCTCTGCAGTGCTCAGATACCATGGAAATTAGTAAAGAATAATATCATAGTGAGCCTGCTGCACTGCAGCTTTATGTATCATTTACTGTTGTCAAGACTAAAACTCTCTTGGGGTCTCTTCCCCAGGCTTGCCCCAGTAGGTTGACATATTTTGCAATCATTTTGCACTTTCCACAGATTTCACCATCGTATTGTTTCTAACCATCTTTCCTTTCCCTGAACCTACAGCTCCTTGCTGTCCAGTACTCTCCAGGCACAGCTTCCAGGGAATGCCTATTGCCTCATTTGGTTCCTGCACGGGCATTTTTCTGAATACAGATTTCAGACTATTTAGCATTGCATATCTCATCATCGCTCCCTGATTCCCTTGTGCTCTCCACTGATACCTTGTTGCCAGCTATCCTATATTAGCAGAATCTTGGGCAGTTTTAAAAATGGCTAAGTCTATGTCAGAGCCAAGGCAATTTGAATCATCTTTGATGAACTCTTTTTAAATGCTTTACTGAGACCCAAATTTATTCCACCTTATCACATGCTCCTTGAATCTACTTCGCTTGCAATTCTACATGGTAGATTCATTTGAAATTCATTTTGCTGAGGCATATGTACATTTGCTAGACTGCTTATCCTATATTCAGAGGAAACTGCCTTTTAGGCAAGCTTTTGCTGCTGGGAAGTCTGAAGACCAAAGTCCAAAAGGGTTTAGTTCACACCCAGCCCCTGCAGTGGTTCACTCATTAGAGGAGATTTCATCTCAGTCTCCAACTTCACGCTGCCTTCTTACAGGTCACAGGCATGTTAGAGACTCTTGTCTTCTGCTCCTTTTCTGTGATCAGTCGATTGTGATAGCAAGTTCCCAGCCCCAGTACTCCCCTAGCCAGAGTCCTGCAGGAATATCTGATTTCTTCCTAGCCCTGGCAACTACTGTGGAGCTTAATTCAGGCAGATGGGCAGCATCCAGAGGACCTGCCTTGTAGGATATAGACTAGGCTACAGATTTCCCTGGACAGTTTTCTAGCATACTTATCTGATGACAAAGAAGTCATGCATTGTTTTCTTTAAGTGCTTGAGGTAGGAAAAAGCGTCAGTCCAAGAACTTAGGAAAAAGCTTTGGACTGTCTGTAAATTTGTGCAAAATATTAATTATTCAGCCTTGCTGAAGACATTGGGCTTTTTTTCTCTGTTTTTTTTTTGTTTTGTTTGTTTTTTTAATATCTGTTATTCAGGGAGTAGCCCAATTCAAAAACATCTCCAGATGTAAAGAAATCCCAGAACAGACAGGAATAATGGATCACTTAGGCTATATAAACAGTGCATTATCAAAACACATGGTAGGTCCTAGCCCAGGGGTGGCTGGCCATGCATGAATACATGCATGTTGAAGTGGCAGCTGCACACCCCACAAAATGAGAGGTATTTGCTTGCACTGTGCTTCCCTCACCTTGCAGATTCCTGATCAACACAATTGTGTTTGATCCCTGACCTTTGTAATCTATTCCCTGTGCCAGTATCCACATTTGCAGATTTTCCTGAAGCAGGTATCTCTGTACCATACAAGGTCAGAGTTTGTCAAGAATATGGGTATCCTAGTTGGAAAGCAATAGAAAGACAGAGGGTTGCAGAAGGGAAGGTGTTTTATTGATAGAGAAGAGCAGATCACAAAATACTCGGATTCAGAACAGGGTAAGAGTGAACAATCAGTGACAAAAGGAATCAGTGTCCATGCAGACTGGTGATGTACCACAGTCAGTCATGGAAAATGACCTATTAAATACCCCCAAGTACTCTGTTCTTCCCCTACACAATTCAGGGGATTCTGTTTGAATAAGCAGATTCACAACTCTCCCAACCAGCTACTGCAGCAAGCATTTAATGGGAACTCCTGGATCCTGAGACCCCTGGTGCCCTTCACCCCTGCCCCAAGAAACACAGCCCACACACCACTGCAGGGATGTGTCTTTCAACACATGCCAAAAGCGTGTCCTCAGAGTATTTTCCAATCAACTACTGTGGCTTCTAAAGCAATAAAAATGCAAAAGAAAGCTTTTATGCTGTAAGCATCTTCAAATGCTACAGCATTTGGACTATTAACCTTCTTACTTTTGGATGCTGCAAGCATTTAAAGATCTGCCTGGCTAAGCACCCTTTCATTAACTAATGAGCTGGAAGTTAGTGGAGGTAGATGAACAAACTAAAGACAATGCAATGAATGACTGCAAAAAAGGTCGAGGTGGGCTGCTAAAAACAAAGCAGCTTTATTTTGCAACTTCTCATCAAAACTAACATTGATTACATATGTTATTTCTCCAAAGGAAGAAAATTTTTCTGTTTGTGCTGACATTTTGATCCTTTTTTTTTTTTTTTAATGGGGTGGTTCAAAGAATCATTTTCACCACTCTGCCTATGAAGCAGGTTTGAAGATTTGTGGTGCTGTCTCCTAAGCTGTTGGCAAAACTTGCATCACTTATAAACAGAAGACTAAGGCTCAAGGGGTTAATGCTTGTAGCACAGTCAAGTGATGACAGGAAAGACCTGAGGGGGTTTATAAAGAGCAAGGACACAATCAGCAAAATACACCAGGATAGACTTAGCATTCAAGGATAAAGGTAGGAAGGGAAAATGTGGAGTTTGAGGAAGGACTTCTTGGTGGTGAAGTATACAAAATTGACCCTCAAAATTAATGTGACAGAAGCTCTACTGCTTGGTACATTTAAAATTAAGTTGGACAAAGCAATAGTGAGTGAATGAGAGATAACAGTTCTGGTCTAGCACAAAGGCAGACTCAGGCTATTTTCATCCTCAACTCCTTGGAGATGGCTGTTAGCATGATTGTTTCCAAGCAGGAAACTAAAAGTCTTCAGAGAATAGCAGGTAGCAGAGAGCTAAGCCTGTATCTACTACCAGCTCTGGCAATTTTAGGACAGTTTGCCAGACAGATCTATGAAGAACAGGAAAAAGCCATGAGGACTGAGACTGCTTTTGAACACTATGCTAAATCCAGAAATTTCAAACACAAAACAAAATTCTGAAATAAAGAGTACATGAGAGAGAAATTTAAAAGTACTTTTACAGTTTGCCTTGTAAAAGAGATGTGTCATCAATATTTATTTTCTGGAGCCAGACTAGATGAGGTAATTTATTATAGGAGATGATGAAAAAAAGGTGCATTCTTGTGGCAATAGAAGTCAGGGCTGGGCTTTGATGGGTTCTGCACTGATTTCCTGCAAAACCCAAAGTCACCTATGCTACCTTCCCCAGAGCAATCCTGATAACATGGCAGTGGATGGGACTGCTTGCCAAGTTTGCTTCATCTTATGCTTCTTGCTCAAATCACTCCAAAGACAAACCTCTCCCATCTGGGCTAAATATTAATCATGCACAGAAACTGGGACTTTGCTAAAGTGTGGTCAGCAAAATCAAAGCCGGCTACAGTGAGAATTTAATCTAAGTATTTAAACTCCTGAAGGCTAAAACAGCTCTTTTGCAAAGCTCCTCAGCCAGGTGCTGAGTTTCAGGCAGCCTTAACAGTGGTGAGCCAAGAAGTTGGGTGGGAGGCAGGGTCAAGGGCAGCTTGCTGCAACTGCTCACAGCAGGATCCTATTGAAGGCATGATGTGATATACTGTGGGTCTGGCTCTGTACCTGTTGCAGGTTTGGTGGATCCTTGATCCTGCATTGAAAGACATAGACAACCCTCAGGAAAAAAGGAAATTGTTGAAAAAGCCTGCCATAACTCCTGAAGACAACAGGCTTTTGAACTGGCACATAAAAGTGACCTACTCATTTAATGTCTTTCCTTCAACAATAGCTGAGAACTTCAAGGCCCAGCTGTGCATCACCAGCACACCATCATACAGCCGAGTGATACTTAGAGATCTGACTTCTGCAAATTAGGTAGTCCATTTACTGCCTGTTTCTGCTAATACTGGCACATGAATAGGACATGATGGGAGGGAAAAGACACAGCAAACTGGATTTGTGCTGCTGCTAATGACTGTTATCACAGGAGAAGCACTGTTTAGATACTAGTCTGGGTCCTGAGATCTTGGTCAGAGTCATCCCAAAGCTGCAGGATAAAGCAGCAACTTTTGATCAGCAGTAACTCCCAGGGACCAGCCAGGCTGACAGCATCACTGGCTTTACAGGGAAAAGACTGGCAAAATAGAAGTATATTTTATGCTTGACAAATGGTAACTACTAACAGTGACTGTCATCACTTTTTCCTCAATCCACACTTCCAAGTCCCAGGCTCATATTGCAATCTGGTTAATGCTCAGAAGGGAGAACCAGTCACATGCACACACAATCCTGTATATTTTTTTGGGAAAAGTCACACAGTTGTAACAGGAAAAATGGGACAGTACTGAAACATTTCTCAGCTACAAGCCCTGGCCAATCAGGGAGAACTGTGAAATTATGGGACAGTTTTCAGGCAGAAAGGACAGATCCCAGTTTCATGCTTCATTCAAAACTAGGTTACTTGAGCCTTGGAGAGCACACTGTAGGCAACACTCTTGAAGGGAGTTCAGGGGGAAAATAGAGCAACAAAAATTCACCATATACACCCTTCATTTCAATTTCCTAAAGTTCCACAAAACCATGCATGAGGAAACCTGGTTTAGGCAGTAGAGGCAATTTTGTCCATACCATATCTGTGCTTGTTCTCCTGGAAAACTATCTAGAAGTAGCTGGTACTGTGTTTTCCACTTGGCTTTCATGACTGAAAGATTAGCAATATGTATTTGTCATATATATTGGCATTCTTATTACCTCTGCAATTAATCTCACTACCTCTCCTGGCTAAGCAATTGCTTTCTAAAGCAGCTGACTGTACCCAATTAAGGAATAAGCTGTGTATATGAAATCATACATTCACTCAGGAAAGGGGATTTTAAAGTTGATATTAAGTGAGGTTGGAAGGAAATCTATCCTGGCTTTTATCTTAATGGTCTTTTGAATGTCACCTTTCCATTTAGATCCTCTCGTGATAATCAGTGGCTTCCCACTTACACACAGAGGCTTTGGCAGCTCTTTTCATAATACCTGTCCCTTCAGGCAGTGCTCTAATTCAGGCAGTTTGAGTGCCTATGCAAAGAAAAGCAGCGTTTATTAAAAAGAGCACACAAACTTCATCCACTCTGAGCCTCATACATTAACCCCTGGTGAAAAGGATTTCCAGCTCCTCTTCATGGAATTGGAGGCTCATGAATACAGAAAACCCAGTGGATCAGCCTGTTACTTATGCCGTGTCCCCTAGCCTTCCTCTAGGACAATAGAAAGCCTCAATTAGGAACAAAATGAATCAGTAAAATATCAGAGAGTAAAATGATCAGACATCAAATATCTATGAAAGAATTATTAATGGCACATGAATAATTTCAGAGTCACAGAATGGGTCAAGTTGCAAGGGACCACAATGGATCATTTGGTCCAACCTTAATGGTCAAGCAGGGTCATCCTAGAGCACATGGCATGGGATTGCATCCAGACACTTCTTAAATATCCCCAGTAAGCGAGAGTCCCCAACCTCTCTGACAACTGCAACTCACCCACAGATTAAAGAAGTTTTTTTCCCTTTTGCTCTGCTGGAACTTGCCGTGCATTGGTTTCTGCCCATTGCCTCTTGTCCTATTGCTTTGGCACCCCAGAGAAGAGCTTGGCTCCATCATCTTCATATACTTAAATACATTGATGAGGTCCCCTCTCAGTTGTCTCTTCTTGAGGCTGAACAGGCCCAGCTCCCTCAGTCTTTCCTTGTAAGAGAGATGTCTCAATCCTCTCTTCATCTTCATAGCCCTTTGCTGGACCCACTCCAGTAGCTCCATGTCTGTCTTGTACTGAGGAGCTCAGAACTGGATGCAGCACTCCAGACGTGGCCTCACCACGGCTGAGTAGAGGGGCAGGATCCCCTCCCCTGACCTGCTGGCAGTGCTCTTCCTAATGCAGCTCAGGATCCCATTGTCCTTCTTATTCACAAGAAGGCTTATGGACATCTTGCTGGCCACCAGGGCTCCCAGGTTCTTCTCTACAGAGATGATTTCCAGCAGGCCTCTAGAATTCTTTCCCTTTCCAGGGTCTCAGATGAAGATGAACGGCCAGTAGTTCCTTGGGTTCTCCTTCTTGCCATTTTTGAAGGCTGAGGTGACATTCACTTTCTTCCAGTCCTTTATGCACCTCTCCTGATTGCCACAGAGGTGATGATGAGTGGCCCAGTGTGGTATCTGCCAGCTCTCTCAGCACTCACAGATGTATCCTGTCTGGGCTCATGGACTTATGGATATCCTCTAGCCCAATCCTCTCCAGCCAAGGGAAAGTCTTCCAACATTTCTTTACTCTGGGCTCCCAGGACAAGGTTTCCTGATGGCTAGTCTTGTCAGTGAAGGCCAATGCACAAAAAGCATTCAGTGCCTCTGTTATCAGGGCCCACCCTTCATTTGCCAACAGGCCCATGTTATCCTTAATTTTCCTTTTGTTATTGACATATCTTTCCTGTTGTCCTTGACATCCATAGTCACAATTAATTCCAGATGGACCTCAGCCTTCTTTATCTTATTTCTTCTTAATCTGCCAACCTTTCTATATTCACTCCAAGTGGCCTGACCTATTTATTTTCATCTAGAAGGGTGCATCCATTATGGCTGCATGGCATTACCAGTCCTGTCTGACATAAGCTCTCTGGACCTTTAAAAATTCTACATTCAACAGTTTCTTGAAAGTAATTTTCTTCCCGTTCTTCCTACAAAGAGAGCAGGCACTGCCTTTTACTAATATGTCTGCTACAAGATCCATTAAAAGTGCATCCTCACTGTTAGTAACAGACCTCTTTCTTCATCCTGTCTTAGCACTCTTAACCATCACCCCTTTCTAAGACTTCTGAAAAATACAGCAAGTAAGCAATGTAGGGTAAGCAGTAAATCTTTTTACACTCCCTATCCAATTTTCTGCCATTACAAAAATGAGTTTCCAGGGATGAGTGCTTACCCCAAAAAAGGCAACGAGGCAAAGGAAGAAGCACGCTTGTTACTCCTTTAAGCAATGGTGTGGTTAGTGGCTTCCCCTCTGTCTCTTCACAGACTCACCTGAGAGTGATTGCATTGATCATTGACAGCTGTGGGCAATTAATCTATCAGGGGCTTATTTTGGCAGTACTTTGACACACACAGCATTTGCAGGGCCCCTCACCCAGCATAAACTGATGTAGCTCTGTTGCAATGTGATGGTCTGGCCTAACACAAATGAAAAAGTAAGCATAGCTGCTTGCTGAATGGAAAGATCAAGCTGCATTGCAATGTAATCCTTCTCTAATACTGATGTGGAAGCACAGTCCCGGCTTCACAGGGCACAGAGACAACCAAGAGCACAGAGTTGCTGATTAAACAAATAAACCCGTTCTGATGAGCAGAGAAATGCTGAACTCTTCCATCAGCAGTTCACTGAAGCAAGCTCTCAGCACAAAAATAAACAGATGCCAGATGCCCGATGCCCCCCAAAGCAGTGCAATGATATCAAGAAAAATTCAGGTGATGGATGGATATCTAAAGCAATAAAAAAATCTATTTCCTTGCACCACTTTAGAGCAATAAAGGAAGTACATCTGACACAAAAAACTGGCCAGCAACACTGGAATGTTGCACTTCTGCCTGCTTCCTGCCCATTTTAGTTCATCAGCAAGATTGTCATGAAGGTCAATGCATTTTAATAATGTCATCCAGAGAACAAACAGTTCCCAAATTTCAGTAATTGCTTTGTAAAATCTCAGGATAGGATTCCCATCCATTCAAAAAAATTGTCATTTCATGGGAGAACCTTAAATTGTATGACGGGTTCAATGATAAGCTTATGATGAAAACTCACAAAATGCAATCCTCATTGCTCTTTGCAATGAGAGCAGAGCATTTCCTGCTATTCCTATACAAAAGAATGCAGGGGGTGAAGCTCACCCTGCAGCACAGCAACCTTGCACTGCTGCTTTCACCTGCTACCCCTCAGCCCTTGGGTTGCCTCATCCTGGGTTGTGCCAGTGCACCTCCAGCTCATCTCTGCAGCTCCACTGGGTTGTCTGTGTGGAGTAATGAATATATGGGCTCCAGTCTTGCACTGCTCACTGCACCTTGTGGCATAAATTATGGCAGCATTATACCACCCTTTCCTGTCTAGTTGTGCCATGTCCTTTCCCAAAAGATTTACTGCCAAATGCTTCCCTTTTTTCTTGGTATTAACATGCTGTTAATCAGTTTATCAGGAACTGTCTCTAGCATTTGATCCAGCCCTTGGCAACAGTGTCTCTCTAAGAGTACCAGCCTGACAAGTTACTCTTTGGGGTTTTTGAAAGGATTTTTATATGATTTGAGATGTTAATCACACAGGTATGTGTGGTAACATCATGATGTCACCAACAAGTGACATAAGCATTTCAGTCACCAGTGAGATGAAGCACAATCTCAGTTAGCAAATCCAGGAATTTTACAGGTGGAAATAAATCATCCCTTTCCAACCTCAGCTTTCAGGAGAGCACAGCTGTGAAATGACACCTTCAGCATTTATCCACATGGAAGTCATTAGCCTAACTTTCCAAATAAGCTGTCACCTTGGAGCAAGGGAAAGAAAAACCTTTCACACCCAGACTGACAGACATACTGACTTACTCATTGGAGGGGTTCATACCTGACACATCCACATGGCCTCTGTTTTTCTTACTGACATTTTGTTCTAGTACAAAACATGACAACAAGGATAAAAGACCATTTAAAAGACCCTGGACATTTGAATAGGTTTAAACCTTCCCATCAAATGAAACAAATACATGCTTGCCTAAGTCTTATTTACAGCCCAGTCTGAGGGACCAGAGTCCTTATTCTTTTGATAAACACCTTGCATTATGCTTACATCATGTCTGAGTTAGCCTTATAAAGCCTGACTTCACCTGTAAGGTATTAGATATAGTATTTAGTTTAAATTGACAAAATGCATATAAATACAACTACATGTCCAAACTCATGCAAATCTTTCTCCATCAGCAGAACAGTATAAGCATGCTCATGCACAAGCACATTTTTTCCATCCTTTGCCTTTATGCAAAATGTATGCACATATAGGTATGTATGTAGATGTATATGCAGATGCAGCATTGCTGACACAGGTTAGTTAATAGAGGTGCATGCATCTGAAAATTGCATAGGAATGAACTGACATCTTTCCGTGGTGCTGTAATTCTTACTCCCAGTGTGCGTCTAGTGGGACTCTTAAAAAAACAAAGATCTAATGAGGGAAAAAAACCCCAAAACATCTCTAAATGTATCATTAAAAATGTGATGTCTTTGTGCACAGACAACATGTAGCATCCAGTCCTGACAGGTATCCAGCCTGGACTAACACCATGGGCCTTGCAAGACCAGCTGTGTTAGCCAGCAGCCAAAAGGCCCTTCTCTAAGAAAATGAGAGTTTGAAGATGGTCATGAGAACCATTCTCATCTCTCTGCTGGCCAATGGGTGTCAAGATGCAGGTGGGTCCCTCAAACTGGATTGCAGAGAACTGATGGGCAAGGCTCTGACTGATAAAGTTGCTCATGTTGACATGAGCATTTCTGTTCAGCATTGAGCTCATGGTGGGTTGAGATTTGAGCTACTGGTGCTCTGCTGCTCCAGAGAGAGGAGAAAGCTTTAACAATTGCATTAGGAAGCTCCTAGTTTTCCCTCCAGCATGTACAACATTTGCTTTAGAGAGGATGTTTCCCTACCTCAGAAAGCACAGTTGGTTCTATAGGAGACCATCATTTTTCTAAGATATGCAAGGAAAAGCAGGGAAGTAGTTAACAAGCACAGTCTACCAAAGGAGAATTGCGTGGGTCAGGTGAGGGCTCGTTCATACTTCCACAGCACAGCTGGGAGCTTCTCAAAGAGAGAAATCCCAAGAATGGTTTGTAGTGAAAGTGAAGGCACCCTGAGCATGGAGGCTGTCATGAAACTGAACACCCATCCTTCTGATATTCAGCTTAGTTAAAACTCATTTACAAGCCATCAAATAAAAAGGGGAAAGTATGTTACAGCACTACACTAAGGAAATATTGGTTAGACTCCAAAAGTGCTAAAGGGTCATGGCAGCAAAGTACACAGGGCTCAGTAAATACATATTCAACTAAATTGCATCTGTGGGAAGGTAAAGAGGATGATGCCTGAGGGGCAGGATGCCATCCAGAGGGACCTGGATAAGCTCAAGATGGGCCCATGTCAACCTCATGAGGTTCAATGAGGCTGAATAATAAGGTTAAGTGCAAAGTCCTGCACTTGGACTGGGGCAACCCCCAGCATCAATACAGGCTGGGGTGAAGGGCTGGAGAGCAGCTCTGTAGAGGTGCCAGTGGAAGAAAAGCTGAACATAATGGACAACAGTGCATCCAGTAGGACCAGGGCAGTGATCATCCTCCTGTACTCAGCACTGATGGGGGCTGCATTTCAAATCCTCTGTTCAGTTCTGGGCCCCTCCCAAGAAAGAAATTGAGATGCTGCAGTGTGGTGAAGACCCCACCTGCAGTGCTGCATCCAGCTCTGGGGTTCCCAGCACAGGAAGGACAAGGATCTGTTGCATTAGTTTCAGAAGAGGGCCACAAAAATGATTAAAGGGGTGGAGCACTTTTCCTCTTAGGAAAGCCTGGAGAAGACAAGGCTCTAGGGAGACCCCATTGTGGCCTTTCAGTGCTTTAACAGGGCTTATGAAAAAGATGGGGACACACTTCATGCTAAAGCTTGCACCAATCGGATGGACTAATGCTTTTAAACCAAAGGAGGGTAGATTTAGGCCAGATGCAACAAAAAAGGTTTTTTTTACAATGAGGGTGGTAAGGCACTGGAATAGGTTGCCCAGAGACATGGTAGATGTCCTGTCCCTGGAAATATTCGGTCAGGTTGACAGGTCTCTGAGCAATCTGATCTGGTTGATGTCCCTGCTTATTGCAGGGGGGCTGGACTAGATGACCTTTAAAGATCTCTTCTAACCCAAACTATCTTGTGATTCTATGACTTTGCTCTGCTTGTCTCCCACCACTGACTGCAGAGGAACCCTACAGAACTACAGATAACTGCTCACTGCAGCAATCTTGTGGCTCATGCCAGTAAGGCTAAGCTTTGAGCTTCACTGGGTAATCATATAACCAGCTACTGCTACCCAGAAAAAACACGTTGGTGCCTGTGGTGTGTGGGGGAAGATGGGTCCCTCTAATGTCACTGAGGAAGAGCCTGCACTATTCAATGCAGTCACTGGATTTTCTCAGAAGGTTTGGGTTTTGAACGCCTTCTGTAGCTGTCCCTTACTTGGGGAGGGAGAAGAAACAACTGCCTGGTGAGCAGGTTTTTCTGTTCTTCATCAGTGCCTGGTGAGTGTCTATCCTGCTGCCCCAGGACTGCACACAGAAGCCCTGTGGGCAAATAATTCTCTCGCCCAGAACAGGCCATGGTAAGCAGGGCAGTTCATTCTGCAGGCACTTCATTTTGTGCAGAAGAGAGTTTGTGTGTTGCAGCCTGGGCAGTTAATTAAGAACTGAGAGCACTTTTCCTGGGGCAATGTGCTTGTTCCTTAGAAAGGGCGGTTGATATTATTTATGGCTTGCATTGATCTAGCAGCTTGCTGCCAAGGAGAGAAGTCCTATTTTTCCCTCCCTGCATTGACACTAACCCTGGCAGCCCTCTGAGCTGGCTCTGCTCCCTGAGCTGGCAGAGGCAACCTCTTTAAGTCCCAGGGGAACAGAAACTGGGAGCAAGAGGACCCCTTGACTGGGAGCCATGGCAGAGGGACAGAGAGCTGTTGGATCACATTGGCTCCAAAGTGCAAATTTCCACATGGTGCTAAACAGAGGTGAGATGAAACCTGCTTAAAACACTGATCTGGCTTCTTGGCATACACAAATTACACTAAAGCTGTGTATGGCATTATTGTCCTGCAGGATACCTGCCTCATTCTCTAGGCAGAATGGTCTGTCCAAAACTCTGCTTCATTCACTGCACAACATGAAGCATGTTAGGCAAGAAACATGGGCCAAAGCGACATAATAGTAAGTAATGAACCACCATTGTAAAAACAGGCATCTACTGTCAAAGTTAAGGAGGAAAGCACAACTTTATAAGTGCTTGAATTTGGAGTGCTTCCACCAGGAAATATGTCCTTTTGCATGTAGCTCATAGTGTAATTTTGGATTTACTATGAGAAACTGCCTCAAAAAAATTTGATTTACAAAACCAAACCAATGCCCAGTTGTGCACAAGTCTACATGAGGGTGCATCACTGTGGTCCCCTCTGTCTGATAAACAGCCAGGTGTTTTAGCTAATTGATCTTGTGCACCACTTTAGGGCCAAGGAGTGCTGCCAGCACCTCCTGTAGCTCTGGCTGATGGGTATGAATTTCTGCACATGTGCCAACTCAGCATCTTGGCACAGTTCTTGAGGCCTGAGACTTTGAACTGAAACACTTGTAGTGACCAGTAGTATCATGTAAGTACTTTTGTGGATCAGATCTCAGCTCCTGTTCCTATTTCTAGGACCTCGAAAACAGGAGTTTTGTGTACACGCAGCATCACCAAATATCAAGGTTCATTGTCTTTTTCTGAATATTTGGTATTTTTCTTAAATCTCTTGCCTGTGAAGAATAGGAACATCTTACATTCCATCAAAACCAAAAAAGTGTGGATTATTCCAAACCTAACTTGGTTTGGCTGTAAAGAAAAACTCGTAGCTGAGGTGCAGCCTGTGAATGCAGGAGAAGGCACCATTTCCAGTGCCAGCTCTCCTTCTTCAGCCTCAGTACCAAATAACACAAAGTGGTTTTAACACCTGTGCACAAATCCAGGATTTAGAGGCAGGAACTTGGCCAATGACAGGAAGTACAGATTTGTGCAGGGACACCGTGGCATGACAGTGCCAGGCAGAAAGTGGGTGTTCAGAGGCAATGAATGGCACCCAGCAAGGCATCTGTCCCACACCCTTACCCTGAGGAATTGTCCTTCTGGAAGGCCCTGCAGCCCCACCAGCCAGGCAAGACCTGGAGGCACTGGCTGTGGATGAGCTGGGCACCAGACAGCTGCTACAGGCACCAGCAGGCTGTGCCCTGGGCGATGCTCCAGGCAGGGGCAGCAGGTTCACATGTGCGGGGACGCAGGGGGCTGGGGTGCACTAATGCACCAGTGCACACCTTCCCTGGGGGTGCTGCTGCTGGCCTGAGAGCGACTTTCCAGCTTCATCCCATCACCAGGGACCATGCTGCTGCTAGAAAGATGCTGCTTTAAGCCTGACACTATGTAAAAATCCTTACAGGCATCACCTGTACTTTGGTGCAGCTTGTAGTTAGAAAAGCAGGATAACATGGAATCATGGCTTTGCTTGTGATTCTGATTTCTTGCTGCAGTGATGCTGTGATTTGAGTCTGGGGGCAGCAGTCAGAGGCTCTCTGGGAGCGTGCTGCCTGCACTGCCTGCTCCCAAAGTCTCTGCCTAGCTCCTTGGCTGCACTAATTTCCAACCAGCAAGGACAATACATGTCACTAGTATCTTTAACACAGATGGAATATTTATAGTTTAGGGCTTTTGTATTCTCTTCTATAGCTTAATTAGCAATATAATTTCCTGTAGCTCTCCCTGTACTTGTGGGAATGGAAGAGAATGGCAGTTACTGGAAAGCCAGGAAAAGTGGGGGGAGAAGAAAAACAGAGAGACACACATACAGAGCCAAGTGGCATAACACGGAGATGGCTCTGAGCTGCTGCCAGTGGAGGGGACTGTCTGCAGTGGGTTTATGAAGGAGCAATGACTCATTTCTACTTCAGGAATGTTCCTGCATTGCACAGGAAGAAATCGCATACATATTGCAATAAACTAGCTTGAGTCTGCATTACCAGCATGGCCCTGCATTAGCACTACCTTCACATTTAAACAAAAAGGATCTAAACAATACTATAAAGGAAATCTGAACAGCTGTCATTGCCCTAAAATAATCATGTTACCGTAAGTGTTCAAAGGCCATATTGTCTAAGGAGCTGTACAAACATAAAAAAAACCAGATTTGTGTGCTGAATGTAGCCTACGGCAAAGTACAATAAGGGAGGTGAAGGAAAAAATGAGAAGCAGTGATACAGGGAAGGAGGTCCAGAGCAAAGAGTTCATGAGACAGTGCTCCTGTGGTGAAAACAGCCTAAGTATCTGTCCTTCCCCTGGGCAGGTATTTCTCACAGAAAACCTTTTCCTGTCTCCAGCCCTGTCACAGGCAGACTGACTTATGCTGGCACATGGGATTATGTGATTATATAGCTCCAAAGGCTTTTCTCCTGACTCCTGTGGGCTACAAAGAGGCCTCCACCTCAGAGCTGTGTCTCTGCTACTGTAGGGAAAGGTGCTACAAGTGCAGTTTGGATTTTCTTTGGGCATGTCAGTGTTCATGGAGCTGGGCTGCTTTTTCTAGTTCAGTGTTGACTGAGCTAATTCATAAATCCTGTCTCCCCTCAAATATGAGAAAAATCTGAAGCCTCCATCTGCATCAGTATTAGAAAAATCGTATAGCACAACATATCTATACACACATATATATGTATATATGTGAATTGCCTCACACAATACTTCTCTCTGATGATGTAGATAAAACTGTTGTCCTATATAAGACGGCATGAAAAGGGAGGTGGAAAAAATTAAAATTAACCAAAAGTCACCATAGCAGCAGAGTTTTGCCAGCAATCCTGCACCCTGTGCCCTGCTGCTCTGCTTCAACCTCTGCACAGACACATTCTCCCACAGCATTCTTGGCCCCTGCTACAGCAGCTGCAAGCTGAGTTAGATTTCATATTTTAGGCAGTTCTTGCTCAAGCAGCTATGTATTTTACTGTTTTGGAATTATCTACACAACGAAGGCACAGCTCTCTTCACTGCTGCCTTTCACATCCTCCCAAGTGTCATTTAGAGCTGTGAGGAAAACATTTAGAGAACAGTTTAGGAAAGGTGAGCCATCTGTAGGTTTATGAAAGAGAGAGAGACCTGGCAAAGCCATGCTTGTCCCCAGGCATTATTTGCAAAACCTTTTCAGGATGAAAAGGAAAAGGCAGTTGCAGCGCAGGTGTGAGCACCCTGTAGCAAATCCTCAAGCTGGGCCAAGCGGGAATGCTGAGTTAGAGCCACAATTTTCTTCCAGCTTCCTGCTCATGCAACCCGCATGCTTTGTGCCTAAATCTCTGTGTGATGTCTAGGTTGCTGCAGGCATCCCAGGTCATAGCTCTGTAAGGCAGCCTTCATTTCAGGAGTGTCTGTATAGATACATATGCACACACTTATGAAGAATAGTAGGTCCTGGGAACACTTTAGCAAGCCTGGGACGGCCCCTGCACTACTCTGAAAGTTCCAAGAGACAAACCACAAGGCCGAATGATCACTGACCCTGCCTCAAGTGCTTTCTGCAGCTGGGCAAGCAAAGGCTCTCAGCTTAAACACTCTGCCCAGATTATGCTTTTCATGGCGTGTGTAAACTTCCTCTCCTTGTCCTCCATCCCACCACCCCTGACCATGGAAGCACTTCAGCCAGTGACACACTAGAGCTAATGCAGTTTTCCAGACACAGACAGGGATAGATGCCCCTTGGGCACATCATGCATGGAGATGGCACTTGGGCATCTTTAAACAGCAGCACTCAGGTTGCAGGTCCCTTTGTGGGGGCAGGTGGGCCATGGGCAGCCCACCCACCTGGAGGAGGGCAGGAGGTGCTGGGGGTGAGGGTGCCGGTGCTGGGGACTAGGCAGCATTTTAGGCTTCCTTCAAGGCACTCTTTATATAGCTGGTTACATAAGGCTGTGCAATTTGGCTCCTGTTGGGAGAGAAACACGGGTGTAGGAGTACTGGTACACCAAACCTGACTGTAAAAGTCATCTGTGGGGTTTGGGTTTTCTCTCCCTGTCATTCTCCACTAATCTTTGGAACAGCCACTAAATACTTAATAAAAAAAGCAGTAAGTCATGGTGTGCCTCCAAAACCTGAGCTTGCAGATGGGGAATGATCCCCATATAGTTTTCCAGACAAGGACTCACAGGGGCAGCACCACAGTGTTCACCCCCATTCCTGCAGTGGGGGTACCAGGCGTGGAAGAGGGTGACAATGAGCTCAGGGGGCCCATCTGCTCCCACCCCTGAGGAGCTGTAGTAACCAAGGATGAGAGAAGCAAGGGGCTGTTCCTCTCCCTCCTTTTTCCTCTGGTGTTGACAGTTCCTAGGCCACTGAGAAGGGTGAGCATGGGTTTTTGAGCTTGGAACAGCAGTGGAAAAAACACCACTTCCCCTGGATTTGACACCGATATGTATTTACATGGTGTGTTTCATGTCCAAGATGAAGCCCAGCTCTGCTGTGCCACCGCGCGTCACCGCTGCCGTCTCCTTCGGGGACGCGTTTTCCATAATGGAAATCAATTGTGTTGAAAATAGTCAGGGAGCTGTGCAGTGCAACACCACGGACAGATACACTTGGGATCGCGGGCAGCGCCCCGCTCCGAGCCAGTTACTCATTCCATGGGTCACTTGCAGCTCTCATTACACACTTGCAGCTCTCATTACGCACTTGCAGCTCTCATTGCGCACTTGCAGCTCTCATTACACACTTGCAGCTCTCATTACACACTTGCAGCTCTCATTACGCACTTGCAGCTCTCATTACACACTTGCAGCTCTCATTACGCACTTGCAGCTCTCATTACGCACTTGC
>QUSF01000004.1:29109969-29132775 GCA_003676055.1 Chloebia gouldiae | reverse complement strand
CCGCAGCAGCAGTGCCCTGCCAAGACGCGGTGTTCTGGCCCAAGAGCCCGGAGAGAAATGCAAACCACTTTCTGATGAACAGAGGAAAATCCACATAAACGGATTCAACGAAGGAGCTCTATAATGTACCAGTACCCAAGTACCATCTCTCTACACAAGAATTATGGGTCATAGGAAGTCCGCGTAAAAACAGGATAGAGGACCATCTTTGGCAATGCAAGGAAGCCATGCAATAGACAATCCACTCACCCAGACCAGGTGTGTGTTGTAGAAGCAAAGACACTGCTTCCAGGTCTTTGACAGGCTCACAGGGATACATTGTCTTGGAGTAAGCGAACTGGATTTCTCTCAGGACAAACTACCCTAAGAAATAGCCTCCAACCAGTAACCAGGGCTCCGGGTCCCCAGTGTTTACCAGTTGCAGGCCTTTGCTAACACGAACAAGAAACAGTGGACTACAGCAACAATCTTACCCTTTGCCACCCCTACATCAGTCTGGAAGTGCTGATCCTCCTTTTTTGATATTGTCAGCTGAAAGCTCAGCTGCTTCTTATAAACACAACAGTTACAGAACTTTTAATCTTTTCAATGAGACTCATTTGTTCACGTTAAAAAATATGAGCTTTTTTTCCTTAGGAACACTTGCTCTATTTGTGTTCTTCTCTCTCATTCTTAAATTGAGGCCTGAAGCAGTTACAGGTCAAGTGTTGCAGGCAAGCAGAACTTGCAGCTGCTTTGTTTAGATTTTATACAAAGGAAACACCCAATCTTTACAGACACAGAGCTCCCCAGTCACCATTGTTTATGTTAGAAGTGATCTTTTAACTGTAAGGTGCAAGATAACGTTGCCTCTGTGCAAGTGTGAAATATTTGAGAGAATGGACAGACAGCAGCTGAGTATTTTTAAACTAACTTCACTGTATGAAAAAGTGTTTCATGCAAACAGTCGTCATGAGGACTCCATCCAATGCTGCACTTGGCTCTCAGATCAAGGATGGCAGAAAATTAGAAACGACTGATTAAACCACGCTAGGTAAGGTATTTCCTAGCATAGTATGATGAATGAAAAATTACTGAGGACAATGACAGTACAAGTGTTCTGGCCTTTGAAAAACATTCAAGAGAAGGGAAATCCCTGATAGAGAAAATGCTTCCACACAAGGACAAAACATTTTAACTGTAAAAGAGAGGGCATGTGGCACTTATTTATGCAAAAGCATGAAAACAGGAATGATGCTGGTGGTAAAATAGCAATTGGTGAGGTTATTCTTTGCATAGCTATAAAAGACAATTTTTAAAACAAGAGAATCTTTCATTAAAGGATGATTTGAATAAACTTAAAACAGTCCTTATAGGGAATTTTTGAGAATGGTATCTTAAGAGAATGTAATCTTGCAATAAATGACAACAAGTGAAAAAAGGTTCTTTTATTTCTCAGTGTTTCTCCACTGTCAATACTGTCCTTTTGCTGCAACATGTTGCAAAAAAACTCTCTGCCTTTTCCATTTTAAACAGCTACAATATTTACAGGCTGTTTCCAATAACACACGCAGACACATACACACTCACAGACACGCAGGTACATATATTCCCTATCCCTGGCAAGGTAACCTTTTGCTGGTAGAAGCAATATATATTTTCATTGTCCATTAGAAACCAAAGCCACCCTCTCTTTTATGCTCTACTCCCCTCTCCATTTCCTAACCAGCAGCTATTGTCAGGCTTTCAAGGGCATCTGTGTAAGAAGTTACATATCCAGCTATTTGATTGACATCTTTCAAAGTTGTGGCCTAAGTGTACTGGGCTTATCTAGTCAAACTGTACATACCAGAAGTCATAAAAATTGCTCTTATTCAAATGTTCATGACCAAGTGATGTAGGTATACTCCAAAAATCTTTTGGGGCAGCCATCTTAATCACCTTTTTAAAAATATGCATATCATGCTGGGGTGAAACAAGTCACATGCTTTACCTTCCACCACGGTGTTATGTACCCACTTTTTTACTAAGGCATCAGGAATTACCAGTATAATTTCTGAAAGAGTCCAGCGCCACTGAATGTACTACATTAGAATATCAAATAGCAAGCCAGACAAGAAAATAACAGATGCCTATATAATAGGTATAAAATTCCTTAATAAAATTAAGTACATAAAACCTGTGGTGGTACAACTCCAAATCCAATGTAAGTTGAATAATATTGTTAATGGTAAGAAATGCAATTTATCCAGCTCCATTTCGTAAACTGAGAGTTCTTGAATTGAGAAAGGTCTTTAAAGCAGTGTCTTTTTTATCTACACTCCTGGTTGCATGGTGGCATGTGCATTTTTCAGAGAAGGTTGAATCAATCACAAGGCATCTCTTCACCCCTTGCCCAAATACAGACAAAACTTTATAGCCTCTTGCCAAAGGCATAGACCTGTGCCATGTCTTCATCTGTCATCTCACCAGTCATCCAGGCTTCTCAAAGAGTTCTTCAGTTCCCAAAGGCATTGTGACCATGGGATGAGAATGACTGGTGATGACTCTTGACTGGAAAACTGGCATCACCACTCAGAAATATGCCAAATGTCCCATGCAAAGTGGCTGTAGGACCATTCAGCCTACATGGAATTACCTCAAGAACTAATCATCACCATCATCTTCTCCAAACTCTGAAACCATTTCACACATGCTGGATCATAAGAGAGATCCCCAGAATCCAGCACTAGTATCATCCATTTAAAGTAGCACAGAAGTCTAGGTGTCATCAGTGGTGCCACATACACAGTTCTATAGGTTTTCGGTTTTTTTAATCAGAACCTTTAAAAATATTTCACAGAGAAGTGAAATGAGAAAAGATTTTAAAACATCATGTAGTAGCCATTTTTACTAATGACATTATCTGCTTAATCGGGTTTTCAAGCCCTTTTCTGCAACTGAGTGTTTTAGGGAGAAGTCCTTACATATGTACACATAGATACAACCTCCAAAGAAATCTGAGAGAAAGAAAATAGATTGGGATCTACCTGTAAGCTACAACAGTAGGACTTAACTGGAATGTTCGTATGGCAAGAGAATATCACAATGCAAGGGTACAGAGTAAAAGCAAACATCTGTAAGGGTTTTTATAAAAGTCTAGAAAGAGCTAAAAAATTCTGCTCTATGGTAAGGTTCAACTTTGACTGACAGGGCTAATTTGAAAATACCCATCTTTTTCATCCTTACAACAGCAAAAAAATATTACACATCAAGACAAAGGCCAAGAAAATAAAAGAGTAAATAATTTCCATCTAGAACAGAGGTTTCCACAGGCAGGTCTATCCTGTGGGGTGGTGTGCCCACATGGCCAAGAAGGCCAATGGTATCCTGGCCTGTATGGCCAGCAGGACTACGGTTGAGATCATCCCCCTGTACTCGGCACTGGTGAGGCTGCACCTTGGGTGCTGTGTCCTGTTCTGGGCCCCCCAATTTAGGAAAGACATTGAGAAGCTCAAATACATCTAGACAAGAGCAACAAGGGTGGTGAAGGGTCTGGAGCACAAATCCTATGAGGAGGCTGAGGGAGCTGGGGTTGTGCAGCCTGGAGAGAGGAGGTTCAGGAGAAACCTTATCACTCTCCACAACTCCCTGAAAGGAGGGTGTAGCCAGGTGGGTTGATCTCTTCTCCCAGGTAACCAGTTCCAGGACAAGAGGACTAGTCTTAAGATGGAAGTTAAGACATGCCCAGTCTTAAGGGGAAGTTTAGGCTGGAGATTAGGAAGAAATTTTTCACAGAAAGAGTGAATGGGCTGCCCAGGGAGGTGGTTGAGTCACCATCCCTGGAGGTATTTAAGAAAAGACTGGATGTGGCACTTCATACCATGGTCTAGTAGTTGACAAGGTGGTGTTCAGTCATAGGTTGGACTCTATGACCTCAAAGGTCTTTTCCAACCTAGTTAATTCTGTGTGCTTCTGAGTCAGAAGAAAAACATTTTTCACATTTGTCACTTGCACAGTAGAAACCAAAGACAAATGCTGTACAAACCAACATGCAATCATATGAATCTTAACGAGGTCAGGAAAATCTTTAGAGTTAATTTTCCAAAGCCTTATGGAAGAGTGAAATTTCAACTAGGTGGCTTCTGTTGAGCAGATCTGGAATAGGAATGAGCACTATGTGAACGGCTTCACAACAGATGTTAGCCGAGTACCTGAAAGGAAGTGTTAACCTGTTAGCTCTGCACATTAAAATCCATCTCTTGAAGTCAGCATACCAAAAGTCTTATGTTTTATAAAAAATAGAAATATTCATTAATTCTCTTTGCCGTTAAAAAAAGTCTCTCTCTCTTTTCCTATCTGCTGTCTGCCAATATAATTCCAGGCAGATATATATATGCGCTAAAATTTCCATACTAATAAGCCATTAATTCCTATCACATCTGTTACCAGCAATGGACATTGTCCTTACCTTGCCCCAAAAAGAGCAAGAGATTGTTCAGTCAGGGTTAACATACTGAAAGTTGTTTCAGTCAGCTTAAAAAAAACAAAGCAAAAATATATTTTGGTTTTCAGTCATTTGTTTACCTTAAGCCTTCAGTCCAAGGGAAAGAAACCCAACCCTGTGCAACCGATGTCAAATAGGGGCTTATTTTCAAACTTCTCCCTTTTAAATGAAGCAATGTTGTCAGTGATACAGAAAACCTGGAAGGTTAATTAATTAAAGGTATTAATTAATTGAAAGTATTTACCTGAAGGGAAGGACACAGAATAAAACCTTCACTAAAAGGCCTTCAATTCAAAACTTACACATTTTCTTCATTCCTGATAGCATTACCAGACCACTACAGAAGTTTCATTTTCTGTACTACGTTTTCATATATGCAGATTAATTCAACTACTCTATAATGTGATACATGTGATAAATAATTCTGCTGTTCCACATAGTTTCAAGGGTGACAGATCTGTGCATTTATACCACAATAAAATGGGACTGTGTGTGAATGAAGTGAACAGTAATATGCAACTTCAAGATGCACAGCATTTTGAGGACAAGTTTGCATAGTCTATGATGCAAGCAAGGTCCCAGTATCATTCACTGGGAAAGGTAACTGGAATTGAGTAGCTACCAGGCACACAGACTTACCCTCTCATGGCCAGATGGCACACAGTGACTTGAGCTGGAATACCAGTGTTTCTTAGGTAGCTGTTTCCTCATTTTTTTCTTATCCCATGTAATTTCACTCTTATGTTAGGTACATAATGGACAACATTTCTCTGATGTCAGAGAATTAATTATAATAACCTCTGTGGTATATCAAAAGTCTCATCTAATTACAACACATATAAAGAAGTGGAGGTGACTGGGAAGAAGATGGCTGCTCCCAAAAGCTAGAACTGTATGCAAATTTCCCAGAGTCCTATATAATCATAGGTCAGAAACAGGAAACAATCACAACAGGTACATTTCTTTCTTACGGGTTAAGAAAAGTGAGTCATAGAAACTGCAAGTCAAGAACAAACCAGTTTCCCTCTCACATTCCCATGATAGTTCTGAGTTACTTGTTTCCCTGAATACACACTTTTAAAAAAATACAATAAAACCTAGGATATGTAACACATGAATAATTCAACTTCACAGTTATAAATACTCAAATTACACTTACATAGAATATATAATCACAGAAAATAAAATTCAAGTCATAGAAAAGAATGAAGACTAAAGGGAAAGAAAAGGCAAGGTGGTAAAAGTGATACAACTTTAGGGCTGTGCCTTCTATAAAAGATCACTGAAAGCAGAAGTCAAGTTTTACTGTGTTCTTTTTTTTGTTTTGTTTGGAGAATTGTTACTGTTTTTTCTTTTTAAATTGGATAGAATAAAAAAAAAATTCAAGCATATGTGAAGTAATCATGGACCTGCACCTCCCACTAGAAAACTAAAACCACTGTGTTTGCCAGAGAAGAGCCAATGAAACAACACAGCCAGCTCTGGGTGTAAAGAAGCAAAGTAGTCATGGCTAGTGAAGGGAAGACAGCTGGAAAGTCATATTGGGGCCCACTTTAAAGCTAGATGTGTTGTACAGGTTTGAGGTACCACTGCCACCACAATAGTCTGATGTAGTACAGGGATACTCAGGTGCTTTTCTACACATTTGTTATTTTACCATTTATTGTGAAGAGGATGCAGCAAATGCACTTGTACGAAATACAGAACATAGAACCAAACCCATGGCACAGCCCTTACCATCAACATGTATATGGAGAGGGAGGGGATTAATCCCAAAGGCAATTTAAATAATGGTATTTTATATACTTATATTTATATATATAAATAAATGTTCTCAGCAATCTCAGGGTTGTTTTTAGTGCATTGCTGTAAAAAAATTAGTGCAGTTCTCATTAATGTTTAGCTCATAAGGAATAAGAATCTATACATCTGTTCAGTCTCTTCTTGCCACACCTGAAACCCTTACACTGTTTCACCAAACTGAAGGTTTGTAGTCAATTTCATTAAAATAAGGTGGATGAATTCCACACACTCTGTGACAAGACATGGCAATTTTTGGCAAAACAATTAGAAAAATATGAGGTGCTCTGATCTTAGAACTGAAAAGTTTGTTGATTTAAAGCATTACGCAATGCATAACAAAATTTATAAACAAAAGATATGTCTCAACAAATCTATCCTTCATGCAAGTGTTTCTTCAGCAGCTAACAACTTAAAAAAATTTCTTACACTTGTTTATTTGGGGAAAGGGACTTAGACAAATCTGTGTTTCAAGTCCTTTCCTACAACCAGACCAAAGTTTCGTGTCCCGGGAGCTGCTTCTTCTGGACCCTTCTCTCTTCTGAATCATTGGAGAAGGGGAAGTTTCAGTCTCAAAGAGATTTACACTTCAGCCCCAAGTTCAAGGACTCCAGTTTCAACAACAGCAACATATTTATCTTCAATTTGAACCAGCAGGATGGTTTTATCTATATGTGACCGACTACTTGGATCTCTGCTGCAAGGCACCCAGCGGTGAATCACCTGGGGGGAGAAAAAAAAAACCAAAACCAAAGTGTTATAAACTGTAAGCTCCACAGGGTGAGCTGTCATATCAAAGTTGTGGCTGATAACTCAAAACCCTTACAGGGCAAAAGGAGCAAAAATACAGGTGCTATATGACTTAGTTGCTCATTTTTCAATGACATCATACCCATAGATAAACTGCATGCTGAAGTCTTGCTGAAGATCTGCTTCTTGAAATCACAGTTAGGTCTTTTACAACCATGTAAAAGCAGCCAGTCTGATTTAGATTTGAGTAGGAACAACTTGGCCCAAATCAGAACCAAACAGTTCATCCAAAGTGAGTAGCAACTGACAAAAGGGCACACATGGAGGTTTGGGATATTTTGATGCTCAATTTGTAATAATTTGTAACAACCTCAGTGTTGTGCAGTGCAGAACTGCAGTTCACCAGAAGTCAGGGGAAAACTACTGTCTCTTGCAAATTACAGATCTCGCTGTGATTTTGTTACCTATGCACTGTGAATTCAAAGTTGATCTTCTACACCAAGTTATTCAAACATAATTTTAAATAAAAAATATTATAAAGAAGAAGGGGTTCAGAAACAGTGCTACAAATTATTGTACCATACTTCCTTGGATCTACAGAACTCCATTACTTTGATCTGCTACTTCCAAGGATCCTGACTGGTATTGATTGCCAGAAGGTCCCTTTTTCATATCTTATATGTCTTTGTTCATCTACCTCCTTAAGAACATACCCTTAACTTCTGGGTGCCCCAAAGGAACCGTAAGGATCATCAGCTTCACAGAAATAGAATTATCTCAAATTTCCCAACTGTGGGAAAAGAACACTTAATTCAAGACAAAGCAAGTCAAAAAGCAAGTACAACCAATTTTTACAAATTTCACAGCAGTAAAGTTTTCAAGATATCCCTAAAGATATAAAAGGGAAAAAAATGACAGAAAACCACTATCTTCCAAGATCAAATCCAAGAGACTCACTTAATCTTCATTATACACAGATGGCAATTTCTCTTAACACTGGGTGAAGGACATTTAGCTTTGTCCATTCCATGAGATCTATGCTGCAGGGACAGCAGTTCAGCCAGTGAAGCACAGCATCTTTAGTTCCTCTGATGCAACAGTATGATATTTAAGTGTCTGTTCAAGTCTGACTCCAAAATGTGTCCATATAGTTTTCAATTTAACACTGGTACCTTTGAGATTGCTACAGGCATCAATATCATGGTTCCTTAAAAACTTTGTATATGCAAAAAGTTGTACACAGATTAAAACTCATCACTGTCATACTGCCACACTCAGTTTTACTATCTCTTCTATAATGACTGGCATTTATTTAGTACAAGCAAAATGCTGTCACTAGGTAGTCAAGAAGTGGTAAGAATCTCTTGGAGGAAAAGGGTTCTTCTACACCCCAGAATCATTTATCATAGAAAGATAATACTGGGCATACCCTCTTAAAACCTGGAAAAAGCAGCTACATTCCAAAGAGGAATGCTAAATGTAATTTCTTTGAAGAAACCTTATATTGTCTTTCTGCCTTATACACACATTGCACTGCATACTTAGTAAGATAAACTAAATTAGGAAAAAGGCTTTTTTCAGCAGCAGCAACATTTTAAACCACTGAGTGCTGAACTTCATACTGAGAACAGACGTAAGGTAAACTGCTTAATGAGCAGCAACTCAGCAGGTAAGAATAATTTCTGCCTATTTGCAGAACGGACCACAGCCACAGTGGTCCAAAAAGGAACACTGTCCTAAGAGCCTTACTGATACTGGTATGTTTAACCACAGGCAGCTGAAGCAGGCAGTGAAAACCATGTCATCAAGTTAAATCCTTTCCTCCTAATCACACTCAGGATAATCTGGTGCTTTCCCCCTTTCTTGTAAGGTTAAAATATGCTCTTCTAAAAAAACCTGCCTATATGCTGCACCAAAAATAGATGAGAAGTATTCAGAACAACAGCTTATGCTGACCTTTAAATCCTCTTGTTTTAATCTTTCTATAGCATCAATCACTGTACATATCAGCATGCTGCAATTCACAGAACACACTCTCAAACTCCTGAAAAAAATTGTCCAGTGACACCATGCAGGAGGACATGTTTCAATATAACCCTTTACATTCACTGTCTTTACCACATTCTTGATCTGCAATAGTATGTCTAAACCCAAGAAAACTGAGAACATTTACAACAGCATTCTACTCACAGATGTTACCTACAACGTAACCCTACCGTGCTAAGAGTGGGATATCAAGAGTGGGCAGTCTGGTAGAGTGCTTCTATGAATAATTGTGTTTCCAGAGCCTTTTCTTAAGGTTGATGCAACAGCAAGGTAGATACAGTGTACACTGTGTTACTGGCATATCTCCATTTCTTACCTGAAGTTTGCACATATATCCACAGTGATGTGGACTGTCAAGTGGCAAAATCTATCCCTAAAAGCAATTTATAAATAATGTCTCCAATTGAGGTAAGCAGTCGAAGAAATTTCTTCAAAACTGATCTACTCCAAATAAAAATACAGTTATAGACCACGTCAGTGACTCTTCCCTCTATCACTGAGAGAATACTGGAGCATATTTACAGGCATCAAGATCTTAAAAAAAAAAGTACGTCTCAGTAAAAATCAAAAGGTTTCAAAGACCACACTGGGTTTTTTGCTCATAAAAGGAGCCTAAATTGGGAGATAGGTTTTCTAGCCAGTGCAGTGAATTCTGGTAACCTGCAAATGTAACATCCATACGGAAAAGACAGACACAATTTCAAGTCATAGGCTTTCACAAGTTTTAGTTAGAACAGATTTCCTTCTTAAAGAAAAGTAAACACCTACCACGTATCTATTATATAATAGACAACTAAAAACAATCTTATTTGGCTCTATTTTGATCAAAATCATTTAAAACAAAATCTTGTTAATCTTTCAATTACTTGTTACTGCATCTTTTCAGGGATTGACAGTTTAAAGAAAGGAAAATGAATGTTGAATGAATGAGAGCAATGCTGAGAAAACATGACAAGCTGAAAGGAGGCAAGGAAGGAGTGGTAGCTTAGAACATTTGAAACATCATCCTGCATCTTCTGCACAGAGCTGTAGAAATAGCTCTCTGCCTCAAATTAGGATTCTAGACTTGCTCTTCCAGCAACAGTGACTTTGAGGACAGCTGCTCACCTAACTTACCTACTACATCAATCTTTGCATTGACATATAGGCAGACTGCCGCAGAATCGAGACACTGCCTTTTTTAAGGTTAGCTTGCCAAGTTCCAAGCAAAACTTACATGGCCTTCCATGCCTTCCTGAGGACTCCAGTCTTTCCAGCTGTTTCTTCCAGCTTTTAGCCGTATCACCTCGTCTGGCCACTGCAGCTCTTTCCTTTTTGACACGTTGATCCCTTCCAGTACTTGACTGGGATCCATTAACTATAAGTAGGAATTGAGTTTTGACTGTTAGTTCAGCCAAAATTAAAAGAAACAGATAAACTGTAACCTTTTGCATAATTCCAGACAACTGACTTTAACCCACTGACATTGATTTCTGACCAATTTCAAGGTTGGAAACTTGAGCTCCAGGCTCTCCAAGCCCAAACAGCACTGAATTTGGAAATGATGCTGTGTTTTCAGATACCAGTGAATATGGTGAGTACACCAGTTCACTGAAGCAACAGCTCCGGTTCCATTCCCCACCTCTTCCAGTTATACTAGCCCATGGCAGGATTGGGGAGCCAACAAAAGCATTGGCAGCACAGTCTAGTAGCAGAGAAAAGTTAAGTGATTATGAGCTGTTACAATAGGCTCATTACTTCTTACAGAATACCTTAAGAAACTTGGGGAATTCATTGTTAGGCAGAAGTATTTATCTACTAGCGTGGTTAGTTGAGACCCACCCTGTGCTTTGAAGTAAACTGGCCTTTCCACAGGGCAAGCAGGAGAAAACTCCTGAAAAATTCTTCCTATTTAAGGACAGAGAGAACTCCATAATGTCCACTATCCAAGGGCACATACCCACTTTATCCTCATCACACAGAGGATTAGTAAGCAGCTTCATAAAAGGGCCCTTGCCTGCAAACAAAAGCTATTAAGCACAGACCTCAAAAACTAATTTAACTTTGCCCACTATGATGCAATTTAAGGATTACTCTAAATTGAGGTGGTATCACCAATGAAATCATGTTTATTATGATCTAACCTCTTAAATAGACTTCTTGAGGTTTCCCACAAGTATAATGCCAAAGACATGTATGTGGGGCTCATAAAAGTTAAGAAAGCAAGAATACACATTCCTGTATTTTCACAAAACACGTAAGGCTGCCATGATTAACTTAGTCAATAGTGAAATGCTTGCTGCTCAGTAAACCCTGAAATGGATATAACCAAAGAATAAATACATATGAAAGTGAAAGCAAGTATTTTACACTTACTTTTGTGGAAAATCTACTTGGCTTCAAAGAAAAAAGCCTTCTATCCTGCAAATGAAGCTGTTTAGCTTTACCCGCTGTAAAGTGTAAAAGGTCAACTAAATATGAAGTGGAACTGAGCTCCACTGACATTCTCAGGGCTGCACTACAGCAAAACAGAAAAATAACATAAACAAGGAACATACAGGAAGGCTGCTTGTCCAGAAAACCTTTTCTTTACATTAATTCTCCAAACATAACTGCACAGAAACTGTACACCAGATATTCCAGAACGTGTATTTGTAATTAGTGATTTCAACAACATACAAAGAACAAGTAATAAAAGCACGTGGAAACACAAGTTAACTTGTTCTTCTAGACTATTCACCTGGATTCTGTAAATAACGTCATCCTTTTTGGCTTGCATTTGGTTTGCAGGGCTTGCACTGCCACCTGACTGAGTTTCAGCTGCATTACTCCCTCCTTCTGTCCCTAGAAAGCCCACAAGGGCATGCTGTTTACAGGCTGGGATGCTTTGGCTGGAGCTGCTAGAAGAGGGCAGTCCATGCTGCACGCTGACCCCAGTCTGGCCAGTAGGTTCCATTTGGTTCACCATGGACAGGCGGGACTGGATGGATGACGGGAGGTTACGAAGGGATATCTGACTGGTGGAAGAGCGCCGGCAAGGCACAAAGCCTGTTGTGGATGTGCGAAGAGATGAATGACGGCTGCCGTAGCAGTAGGATGAGTGGCTAGCTACTGAGGCACGGGCAGGGGAATGTCTGACAAGGCTGGACTGCACAGAGTGAGAGCTGTGACTGGTGCCTAAAAGTAAAAGATACAGAATCAGGAAAGTTTGATAAAGCTTCCCCCACACAATAGATTGCCAACACACAAATGTTTTAGTGCACAGATACACAAAATTGATTGGTCTAACCAAATCATCTGAAACAGATGTATTGTGGAAGATCTCTGCTGCATCTCACATAGCAGAATATTTCAATACATTCCATTCATCTTATCTCACAATTGCATATTCTGTTCAATTCACAATCCCTATCAGACAAGTAGCTTGAAAAATGCTTCAGTCTTGTACTATTTTCATTAACGATTTCCTACTTAATATTAGCACTTCATTTTACCATACTTAAGGCAGTAAGAGAGGTACAGATGCCCGTGTTTCAAAAGAATATGCTTGATTATACATTCAAAGTTTGGGTCAGAAAATTTGTTACAACAAAAACTACTTTAAAACAAGTTCAAATTTAATACACTTAAAGTTAAAAACAGAGATTGCACTTCATGAGCATTGCTGTAATTGCTTTTCCTATACTAAATATTTGAAGGTAACTCCTCAGCTAGTAGACCTAATTATGTTCCTACATCTACATACATCTGTAGCTTCTTTGCAAGTAAAGGCCATGTTTGAAAGACTTTGTCAGCTTTAGTGTTTGCTGCCTCCTTAACTACAGATCACTGTGGACCCTTGGATAGATTCAGCTAGAATATTGCGCAAATACAAGAACTTGTTTCACTGTATAAGAAATACAAAGATTCACAAAAAATGATGAGTTCAGCATTTGCAATCAACAGAAGTGAAAAGATCCAGTCTGTAGAAAGCTGTTATAAAAAGTTATTTGATCTATTTTCTCAACACAACTACACCCCTATTTATCAGATCTGTTTGGGAACCTTATATTGCATAAAACAGGACTGTAGTTTGAGATTAATCCAGCAGCTCTTAACACAACATAAAATCACATCTCTTTAGTTTGCTTTTTCTTTTAACTTAGGCCGAAGAGCTGAAAGGCCTGTTCTGGCTATAGGACCAAACTGGTATGAAGTTGTTTCTTTGTTTCAACTTTACCCAGAGTGGAGGGATGAGTTGGTGGATGAGCTGCAGGAAAGGTTGTGGGATGAGCTGCAACAGGAGGGTGCTGTACTGCTCCAGGTCCCTGCCCTGTAGTTGCATTCCCTCCTCCTTGTGACATGCTGCTCTGTGACTCATTGATAGTAGCATTGTTACTTGTGCAAGAAGCTCCACCTCCAGCATCTGAATCTTCAATATTTCCACCACTATTGCAGCCAGCTCCACAGCCTTTTCTTAGTCTGGAAACATAATATAAGTGATACATTAAGGCACACCTTCTAATCATTAGTATTCTAAGAAATGTTTCATGACATGAAAAAGGATCAGCGCAAGCATAGCATTTCCTAAAATCATTAAAACTTGACTTTATTTTCTCAGAATATGCTTTGCAAATACAAGCACTACTTTCTAAGATATTGCATTTTTTTCATGACAGCTGTTCAATAACAATATTTATGACAAGTGCTCATATAAATTAGCTTTTTTAACAATTATGCCACCTGTTGTTATAGATAGATGATGAGATGATTTGCTCTAGCAATTAAGGGATGAATATTGGGTCTATATTAAGAGAAGCTTTATTGATGAATTGTTATGTTATTGTAGTTTGTTGTTTAGGTATCCTCTATTCTCCCCATAGTCCCCTTCCCCTTGCTCCTCTGTACTGCTGCCACCAGACAGCCTGGGTTGTCTAGGACAGGTAGAAAGAAGGCATGTACATACACACCTTACATGGGGCAGCTGGGAAGAAGCGTTGACTGACAGACTTTGGGAGGGGTCAAGGTTGGCTGATACAACCCCCAGGGATATAAAAGACAAAGCATCCATCTTGAAGATGAGCCAGCCACATGGTAGGCAGCCACGGGAGGCTTCCAGGAATGTTTTTTCTTATTTAGTAATTTTGTACTTTTTGTTAGGGTTGAATAAACCTTTTAAAATTTTTGAAGTGAGCAGTCATTTCTCACACTCTGAAGTACAATAAAGTGATAAAATTCCAACTCAAATGCTCATAGAACATCCTGGTTATTTTGAAAAAGTTTAGTAAAACTTTGCTACTTAACTAGTCATATATAACTGTTACACTGCAAAATCTTTGTCTACACAGACTAGCAAAGAAACAATATTTACTGGATTTTTAACACATTTGGTTTCTGTTATCTTCAGAATTGCACTCACAATTGTTTGAAGCGCACACTGAACATTCAGACAGTAGGTTAGCCACTGTTTTCCAGTATACATAACCACACAGTTTTTTCATCACATTGTTTACACTAACGAACTTCAAATGGACACAAAAACCACAGCACATTTCTTCCTCCCTTCAATTCCTACTTATAATTTTCTTTTCTGTCACACTCAAGTACACTGAGCACCCCTTTCCAATTTTTTTGTCCCAGGACACAGAATCCTGAAGCATAAACCTTAGATTCAAATACTGTTGTGTATCATGCTTTCACCAGTTATTCTATCAAGCTGGACAAGCTGATGGCAATAGGAGACAAATATCACAGACTGCAGTAAATGTGGCATTTTTGGCACTCTAGGTGAAGCAGCATGTTCTGTTCTGATATGTTGTAGATGTCCAAGATAAATACAACCATCAGGACAGCTACAGGACTGTTCAGACCATGGCACAAGCTCCTGGAACTACTAAGAACTGGGATGCACATTTCTGAATGCCACACAACTGCCACTGCTGCTTTTGGAGGCACAGTCATAGAGGGCCAGAAGTGCAGTTAAAGTTCTCACAGACTATAAAAAACAGCACAGCAAGTGTTTGGACTGGATTACCCAGGGGTCACATGGGGCAATAATTATATTATTCCAGTTACTTGTTCTGGCACTAATATAAAGCATTATGTAACATATAAGCACTTGTGAGATTTTGAACAGCTAAAGCTGGCGTAACTATGGATGAGCATGCTCTAAAACATTAATACAGGCACTCTCATGCTAAATATCTGCCAGACAGGAACCCTACCAAACAGTCCTGATTTTGTAAAGATGGTATTATAGATTGCAAAAGCCATCATACTGAAAAAACACAGTACAGAAGTTGTATTGTCTCTCATTATCAGACCTAGCATTAGATCTGAAGTTGCAGTTCCTGCATCTAGACTTTGTCTTCTTTCCTCTGAGCTCTCATTTACATAGTTTGTGCTACATTCTCAGCCTTGGAGATTAATCCTGTACCAAAGCTGTTGCCATATGTTACTGATGTGCCTAAAATAACAGTCAAGGTTTATTTATTTTAATGTGACTGAATATTATAAATTATGCTGTGTTAGGCCTGTGCAAGACTAGTTAATGGAATATGAGAGCATGAACACATACTTATGAGAACCCCTTTCCTCAGCTCACCTGTGCCATGTAGACACTATGAAGTTTCTGATGTTTCCTAAGCTGATGGCTCCCCCAAGAATGTCCTTTAGTTGTTCATGACTGTCTGAATAGGAAGTAGTCAAAGGTGAGACATAGATTGGGTATCCAATTGGCTGGTCACAAGAAGAGTTGATCATGTTCCTCAGAGCTTGTTTAGCATTTTGGATACTTCCTCTTTCTGGATTACGATTACGCAGGAAGACAAGCTCCTGCTGTTGTCCTGCCCACAGGCCACGTACACACTCCTTATTGACCTGCAAAAGCCAAGAAGAGAGGCTGTGTCACCAAGTGAAGCAATGAGAGCATGTGCTGACTGCTGTGTTACACCAAGGCCTTCGTGAGCACATGCAGTAT
Source organism: Chloebia gouldiae (assembly GCA_003676055.1). NCBI lineage: Eukaryota > Metazoa > Chordata > Aves > Passeriformes > Passeridae > Chloebia > Chloebia gouldiae. The sequence continues at coordinate 29,116,777 of QUSF01000004.1, read as the reverse complement.
TGCACTGCAGAACTGCCAGCATTCACACACAGTTCTTTTACAGGCTGAACTTAGGGACACAGGCTGCAACAGTGGGGATAAAGAAATTTAAGAATGGGATGAGAACTAAGTGAGAAGGAACTGATTTTCTGATACAATACTTACACTGTATGAGAAGAACCAGCCCTATTAATAACAAAACAGTAAAGATGTCAGTTGAGGCAGCAGTCTGGTATAGATATTAAAATACACCCCAACTTGCTATCACATTATGAAATGTACACAAAGCTTACCTTAATGACTCTGAAACTGAGATAGCGCTTATTGAGCATAATGATTTTATATTCATTGGTGCCATCATCCATCACGTGGCGCAGAGCAAGAAGGGACGGAGAATTGGAAAGAACTGCACTTCGCCACGCAGGGTCCCCTTCATGTGCTATAACTAGATTTTCTTCATGAGTTGTTATAGCTTCATAAAGGACAGAAGGATCATCATATTCATCTGGAGAAGTGAAGTGATCCTGTTTCCAATAATACATGCCCATTAAGGTATGATCAACATTTCAGATGTAACTACATATAAAAATAGAACATTTCAAACCTCAAACTTTTTAAATTATCAGTGCATTACATAAAGTTAGCCATCAAAAGTATCAAATACCTACTTTAGAACACTGTTAAAGATGACTTCTTTTACAACAGATTGGTTCTGTTTGCTTGTATTTGCTTCTTTTTCACCTTAAAACCAAAATGATTGGAAGGACCTGCCTATCACAGATTCAAGTAAATTTCCAGGTGAATTTTACACTAGATTTATATCTATTTATAATGCTGGAAGAAGCTTTTTAGTTTTAGCTTCTTATTCATAAGCCTCCAAAACCGTAAAACACTCTTAAGTAAAGCACTGATTATTCACTGAGATTGTACTATATGAAAATAGCAATAATAAGAAAAACAATATTTACTATTAAAAAGTTCACATTAATACTTGATAACAAACTTCTCCTGCATCAAGGCAACTTACATTACTATCAAGACAGCTTACATTACTGCCAGTCAAATTAAAACTGCAAAACACAACACAAACAAAACACAAAACCTGCAAGTTCAATTCGGTATTGTGTAACATTCCTTTCTGGGTAAAAAAGGATTTAGCTTTGGTTAATAGCTAAATTTCCACACTGACTGAAGCCTGAGTTTGTTGATGCACTGCAAGTGAATTAAATAATCTTTCACAGATTAACAGAATAATGTTCAGAACTTAGTATGATTTGGTTTTCTCTCACTCTTCCATTCTTTGACTTCAATCAAACCCATTTTGCACAGCAACCCTTTGAGAACACTTAGAGAGCTGTTGAAGTGGTACTTCTGCTGGTTTCAACAATGATTTGGTAATTATTCTGCTTTGCTGTATATACTGCTATCACACACATTCTCCTAGATTCAGAGAGTTTGTGTTACATGAATAAGTTAATTCTACCACTGCTGGTTTTGGGAGACTCCAGACTGCAATGAAGGCAAAAAAAGAAACCTTTATCATTAATTTTTAAAATGCAACTAAGATTTGTTTATTTAATGCTTTTCAAGCCATCTATTCTTCCTAAAGACCAACACTTCTCCCCCCCTTACAGAGTGCTTGTACTTGCTGAGTTAATACATGCACTGGACAGAATCTGAGATAATTCCTCTTCACCCACACTTCACTACAAAGACAAACTCTAATTTCAGCTTATGGAAAAGCAACCTTCTCATTCTCACCTGAAACCTGTGATTACAACACTTCAAAGTAAAAAGAACAAGAAAAACAACTCCCACTGGAGGAGAGGACTATTCTGCTTTGAACGTATAACCTTTTAAACCAACTACATATGTGTAGGGAGGGAAGATGGAAAATACCAGAGAAACTGTTCATAAAGGAAATCTCCAGATAGGTATGAAACATGTTCTCTGATCTACAGTTAATGTAATTTTCAAGCTCTGAGCATAAATAGCATTCCCTTTTCCCCTGTATCACCTCCCACAAAAGCTGTAATAAATCAAAGGACAAGACAGAATAATCCCTTGTTTTGAGTAGTCAATTTCTATCACAGTCCTTTTATTCTCATCCTATTTTTCCTTTCTCCCAGACACTAATTTTTGAAAGAAAAAAATGCACAAAAATAAAAAACTGGACACATCTTTCTGTGTAATCTCTCACTTGGTGTAGCTTCAGTGACATCCGTATTCCAGGGACCACTACTTTCCTCAATAATTCCATGTCAGCAAAGATCCATTCATCTCTAATTGAAGATATACGGAAGTCACCCTTAAATAGGGCATGCAGGCCATACAAGAAGGATTCCAGGTTACTGTTGAGGGGGAAAAAATGGAAACAACCCAAATATTAACAGAAGTACATATCCACAGTTATCATCACTGCAAAGACACTACTGAGCTGCACAGAAAGACACATAATTCTTCTCTACCAAGGTAAGCTACAGGATAAGTGAGGGAAAAGATTTGTGTGTAAAAAAATTTGGTGCATCAGATGTCTACTTGCAATGAACAGGTAATGAACAAACTATACATGCAACTGATTATTTACATGGACTAAAGTAAACAAATATAATGAGGAGTGCTTGATTTAATTCTAAAAATTTTTAAAGGCAAAACTTTTCAGGTTAATACAACAGTTAAAGGGTATCCAACTTCAGTTGTCCACACTTTATTACAAAATAAAAATGCTGTTAACTTTTCATGCTTAAAAGGCACTGTTTTCAAATACTAAGCTAACTTAAGAGTGAAGAATCAAATACGCTCTGATGAATCTTGGAAATCCACATATACACAACCTTCAAGAAGCAATTGCCTGGTACTTTGAGAAATTAATTAACAATTGCCCTGAAATTGAAGTAGAACAGGTTTTATAGCATCCAGCTGACCAATAGCTTCCACATCCAATTATACTTCTGTTTAAGACATCACCTTGTGATTTCCTGAACCTTATAGCTGTATTTTACATTTGCTTTCTAAAATTTAGGTCGTCAATCTGCAAGAAAGTTGCCATATGACAACAGATTTGAGCTGCAGATTTGCACAAAAGACAACTGCTTGCAACAGAGCCACCTAAACTGTGATATTTACCACAATGGTTTCATCTAACACATCCACCAACACGTATCAGTTTTTTTATTTTAAGAAACTTACCTCTTTTCCCCCTTATTTCCATATAGGCTCTCTAGTTGGCGCAGGAAATGGAGCTTACTTTTAGAACTCAGTCAGTTCTAAACTGGTTATAACTAGTCCTTACCCATACCAGAATTCCCATCCTGAATTAGTTCAATAAAACAATACGCTTAGCTGCAAGTTCTCCCTCATTTGCTCTTCTTCAGTTACACTTCACTGGCTGTTGTAATGAAGACAAATTACACAGCAAATCTGCCCAGTTTAAGGCAAGATGACATTAATTATCTATTTCTTCTAAGGAAAGACATTAATCTAAAACCTAATCTAAGAACTCAGAGGGATTTTGAGGACAGGAAACTTACAGCAACAACATTTTATTACCTAGACATATGATGTGAAGCTGTTCCCAATGCTCTCCGCCCCAGAACACACAGTCCATAACACAATGTCACTAGGGGTGAGTCTTTACTCGAATCCAGTGGCTTGTCATAACAAAAGAAGAAAATAATAAATTAGGTGAATGGAATAAAGAACTGGCCACTGAAAAGGAAGATTCTGCCAGAAGGAGTAGAAAGACCCAAATGCAGCATCTCTCAAGTGTATGTATGTACCTACCACAGCAGTCATTTTCAAAAAAAACCAATTCTGTTTCTAAGTCTGAGCAAGAGTTTTGTAAGTATTTAAGAATACTTGTAAAGGCGAACACACATATATGATTATTTGAAATAGGACAAATTGTAATCTAAACAGATGCATACTACATTCTCTATGGTGTGTATCTTGCAGGGAAACTGCTGATTAGATAAATTACAGGGTTTAGAGAAAAACATTTTCTGTGAATACAGTGGATTATCACAGGTTAGGAGTATTTAAACCTGATTTACCTGATAATTTCCCTGGACTACAGCTTTAGTCAAGGAGTTAGTTAGGGGAGACCTGCCCTCTGTTCAAGGCCAATAGTATATAACGCCCTAGCAAACGGCATTCAATTAAGTGATTAAATCTGATTTTCAATACATATAGAAAATAGTTCATGTTCATTTCTTGGAGGGAAATATGTTCCTTGGTTGTTGTTTGTCCTTTGACCACAGGACACTAAGTCTTACCCCCGTTAAAATTGGCTTTAACTGATCTTTTACTTCCAAAGTAAAACTGAATCCTTAAGTCTTGGGTCTCTAATTAAACATGTAAATTCCAATTATATTCCTGTCCCTTTAATATCAATTTCCGCTTATTCTAAAGGCAACACTAATTTGACACAATTATTTTGTAAACAGTAAAAAGCCAAGGTATTCCTCTACAAACATACGAATACTCCTATTTAAAAGGTGGAAGGATTGTGGAAAGAAGAAAAGGTTGAATGTAGGATGACTGTTTTCACAAGCCAACAATTCCAGGATCCAAGGAAATGGTATAATGTGATCACTGAGAAAGGATCAAGTCTAAGCTGGAAATAGGTATCTTGGGTTTTAGGGACTTTTGTTTTGGAGTTTTTTTGTTTAAGTTAGATATCAGTGTTCACTAATCAACCCTAAGTAGAAAACATCAATTCTGCAGACATACCCTTCTGCATGTAGATAAATGTCTAAGATTCAACTGGTTGATTTGAGCTGGCAAATAAAATTCATTAATGAACTGGTTAAAAAGTACACTCCTTTACAGATCTATTAAATTCACATCTCAGAACTGGAGATCAAAACCATTTAAATTGAAATACTTTAATTATAAATACTTATTTTAAAAATCAGCATTAAAGCCATCTGTAAGTCAAACCAACAGGAAAAAAGTGACACCACCCTAGTGAATGGCTTTGCTCACATGCTTACCTTTTCTCTTCGAGAGCAGCAGTATTCTATCCAGTTCAAATATATCATACAGAAGCTCTCTCGTGAGATCCCTGCCAGACGGTGGTCGTAATCCTCATCAATATTGGGGTTAAATGTTGGGTCTACATCCACATAATTGCGGTCTGTGCACAGCCGCAGTCCCTCCTGCATTGTCTCGTTAGCTAACCATTCCTCTAGCTTGGGGGATGTTGTGACATAATAGATGATTCCCTGAAACAGCAGCAGTTAAAAATATGAGTCAATACTGCAATTTAAAAAAACCCAGTCAATCTCAATGTTTCAACTGATTTGATTTTTTTTGTGGAAACGAACAGCACTGATACACAGTAGCATTTAAATTGCTCAGAGGTACAACAGATTTGCACAGAAAACACAATACAGGTGGCATATAGGAGTATTTTTCAAAGACTGTCAGGATTTCTGAAGCCTACATTGAAGGAATAAGGAAAAAAAGGATGGGACAGAATCCTCAGTGTAATTCTTGCAGAAAGCAAATACATAGAAGTTTTTATTTAGTTAACATGGAGGCTTACATACAGAATTTCTAAAGAATTCTAAATGTTAAAAAAAGCTAAAACACAAAACAGTTTAAGATCACTGTGCTAGGGAACACCACTTGTATACTTGTGTGAATAAGTATCTTGGAAATATATTAACCTGAATATTTTCAGCTCTCAGTTAGAGAGTAGCTTATGAAAATTCTCAATTAGTACACTGATTACCTGAAAGGATCTGAGGCTACAGTTGTCTTAAAATTGGAAGAGCAGACTTGTTTCTTTTTTAAGAATCAAAGATGGGTTCGGACAGCTTATGAAGACTAAAGCAGCTTGGCTTTCTCTAAAGAAACTAACTAACCAACTCTTTTACAACAGAGCTATTGTGTTTGGATAATAGTTTTAAACTTTCTATTCCAGCTTCAGCGAGGAGGTGTCTTCTCTCTGACCTGGAGTACACTGTCACTGTCCTGCTCATGTGCCAGACTACTGAGGCACCATCAGGACAACAAAGTGTCCTTCTTTGCAATTATCAGCTCACCCTATGATGCTCATGTGACAGATATTATGGGTTCAAGACATTGAGCAGTTCCCAGGTGTAGCCCAGCCGGCCTCCCCCCACCAGCTGCACTGAGCTGAACCACACCTTCACATAGTAAGTGGTGAGAATTTTCCGGAGATCAAAGACTTGAAGCATGGAAGCTGCACTGTTGTCAGTGATGCTGTAGCCCTCCAGAACATACTTTGTTACAAGCACTTCCCAAGCCAGCCAACGCTGCCCAAAGGCAGCATTAAAGGAAAGCATGTGAGGAAGATGGCCTGGTTCACAGCAACAAAAACCTTCATCTTCCTCTACACCTTCGGTGATGGCCTCTACTTCTCGTTGCTGACAGTAAGTTCCTTAGGAGAAAATAGAGGAAAGAAGAAAGAGTTTAATGCTTTATATGACTGCTTTAATGTGAACCTGTGTTTGGAAGACTTTAAAGTTCAACCTATTTCCAATTAAATTCTTTTAATACTAAGTGAACTATCCACCAATAAACACAAAAGATTTAGTTTAATTTATCGCTATAGGATTCCATTTTAGTTAGGTTTCACTAAGAAGTATCCATGTTACACTAAAACGGAAAGAGGGATTTAGCATCAAGTTACAGGAACATCAAGAGGCCCAGCAGCCCATTTTCAAAGCAATTAATTAACAGGATACAACTGAAAATAACCAGTTTCCAAAGCAGAAGCCTACTTTTCAGTGCTAAGGACATCTAAGATACTCACCTCTGAACTCAAGCCCCCTCAGCTGGAAGGTGACCAAGCCATTTC
>QUSF01000004.1:29042410-29109959 GCA_003676055.1 Chloebia gouldiae | reverse complement strand
ACACCAAGCTTGAATGTCGATTATTACTTCACATTGAATTCTATCTTTTTCTTAACCACAATGCTGTTTCAAGGTCATGCTTTATCCCCCCACTTCCCCTTTTTTATGGGACAAATATTCCAAATGAATGCCAAGTAACATTTGTACTGTGAACCAAATTTCTTCTTAATCAGTCCTCCATTTTCCAAATTATTCCTTCAGTTCCATTCATGCACCTTCCATCAACCTATTCAATATAATAAAGGGCAAGAGCAAATGAACACAGACATCTCAGTGATGTCTGTTGTACTCATCTCATTACTATGACATTGAGACACCCTCAAATAAAGTTGGTACTTTTTAAATCACTCAAGAATAAAAAGCAAAACAGTTTAATGCCTACTACAATTATAAATAAAAAGGTAAAGCAGGAACACAAACCTAAGAGTGAAATAAAAAAACTTATGGCAGAGCCTAAAAAATAAAGCAAGAGAGATGACAGAACTAAAACTAACAGTAGACAGTGTGACAGATATTGGGCATGGCTGGACAAGATCAGAGGGCAAAGGGATCACTAATCCTATAAAAATCCAATAAAAGCCATTTACATTTTAAAAAAGCCGCCATAAGAGAATTCACCCCTAAAAATATAAAAAAAAAAAAACTCACCGATCCATTTCCCAAGTGGCCCCCTCCCCCTCAAATAAACCAACACCCAAAATCTCCAAACCAGCTACCAAAATCCATACCTGGATTCCGATCCAGCTGTGAAGCCAGTCTAGTATTTGAATGATCCACACGTTTTGTGCTGAAAAGAATAAAATAAAACATACTTAATAGAAAATATATTACTGCAAGAATGTCTAAGAAAAGATGCTACTAATATAGTGTTCAATATTCCCAATGAAATAGTTTCAGTTATTTGAAAATAATTTTAGATGCATATTTTCTGCTCTTCTCATATGTAAAAGTATTTTTTGTGTATGATAGCATTATATTGCCTAATAAACTTTGTCCACAGTAAAAAGCCACAGAATAATCTTGCACTTTAGGAGAAAGTGCATATATTTTCTTAGGTATCAAAGTTTTACATGTGAGAAAAAGTTAAGACCAATTACATCAGCTCAGCTAACAGTTAAGTAGACTTTAGTGAAAGATTTATTTTTAGACAGTTCTTTCATTATGTGAAATTACTATAATGCTTTAATCTAAGATTTGGAACATTTCATTTAAACTGTTGTAATGTTAGAAGGAAAATAAGAAATACCAGAAATATCCACTCAACTTGCCCTACACTGTTTATATAATATTTTACTGGTCTGATACACTATCACCAATAGGGAACTTAAGAGAAATGAAACAAAAAGAAACATATTCTGACCTGAAGATGCTTTTGAACAAAAAAATTCTTACTTAGAAAGATTTTTGTATTAAGTTGAGCCAGTTTTGCTGTGAGCAGAACAATAACAAATACAGGTAAAATACACCTATGAACTGGTCCCCAAAACTTTGTTATACATAAACTTACTTTTTGATTTAAATTGTACTTCACAATACTGTAAATTCCATGTTTAAAAATGCCAGGATGGCATATCACTAAGTAGAAATTACTTAAGTACTGAAGCAAATGATCCTAGTGTAAAAAACAGCTGCTACAGTATTTCAGAAACAAGTTCTGTGAAAACTTGCAGCGCTTTATACTGGTTTTCTCTGACAGAAAAAAGTCAGTAGAAATTCACAAGTTAAAAAAGAAACAAACAAACACCCCAAACCAACACTTCAGACATATCTAGTCTATTAAAGACAAATTAATTAAAACTTTATTATATCACCTACTTGTAGTCTCTTTCCCAGAATTTGACAGGCCTTGCATATGAAGTGATGAATATTGCACTTCCCAGAAAAGGATTCAGTGGAGTAGAGAAGAAAGCTGACACAATTGCTTGGACAAACAACATGGCAGAATCTGTAGGATAAGAGGATTAAGGAAAGCAAAGCAACAACTACTTTTTTTTTAGCTTCTGTAATTGTGTTCAATACAGACAATAACACCAATGAAGAGCAAAACGAGATCTCTATGAATTTCTATGCAGCAAAAATGTTTATAGTATTTCCAGCAATAAGGGGATTCTTTCTGTTTTTGTTTTAAAGGGATTGTTTTTGTTTTTAAATAGATGGAAATCTGGCACTAGACATGACAGTCATTCCCAAAAATTCAGCTGAAAATGCTAACACAACACTCCATTCAAACCAGCCTACAAAAGTTTAAAATGCAAAACTCAAGTCTAAAACCATAATGAGTGACTCCTGAAAAAGGAATGACTATCAAAAGAAAAATCATATGATTTGCAGAATTACTTCTGATCCATGTTTCTTTTACATCAGGATGCCATTCCTACCATTACCATATCATTCACAGCATTGTAACAAGGTAGAAAATGTGCACAGCTTCTTTGTAAATACTCACTAGACAAACCTGCTCCTTCAGCAGTTTTACCTCATAACACAGAATCCATTATAATGCAGTACTCAGAAGTTATAAACACACAACTTCAGAAGAAGGTTTGCATTTCCAAAGGATACGTGGCACAGCAAAGGGCTGGGCAAAAGCATGGAAGGCAGAACCCCATGTGATCTGCCAGGGAGCAATGTAGGTATATACAAATCTCAATTTATAAAAGAGTTCCCAAAGCTACAGGGGAAAAAAAGAGAAAAACAATTCAGTGTTTTCACTAATAATCAACATGTCTTGCATCCTGAGGAATTTACTGGTCATCCTAGAGTTCTTAATGATCTACCAGAAGCTTTGAGACTTCGAAAAAGGATGTACTTATAAAAGCAAGTAACATAAGATGCACTTGATTGTTCTATGTACAAACTCAGGAGATGTTTAGAAAGTTACATATTGTTTCTCAAGCCAACATAAATGCTTTGGGAAATAGAAGCCTTTGCTGCCTTACAGTGTATCTACTACAGTACAAAAGACTGAGAATCTGCAAGATTACCTATCAGATAGGACTATCCATCTGTTTTCCCCTTTGGATGAACTGAAACACCTAAAAATAGAGTTAAAAGTTACCTTGCTGAAGAGTATGGACATGAAGAAGAGATCTAGCAGCATGGTCTCAGTAAAACTTTTGTAATCAAAAGTAAAGAAGAGCACTGTGAAAATAACAGTGACATACTGGCACGTTGGGCTACTGAATGATGAACGCAGTAACTTCAAGCCAGCTATTGTGATCATTAAAGCACCCAACCTGTGTAAGGAAGTCACACAAAACAGTTATTACCTGTTATCTCAAAGGGATTTAAAGACCACTTAAGTTGTGTTGTCATGCAATAACAATCTCTTCAAACTTTGATTTGGGATTGCTTTTGGAATTGTGGGCAGGGGGTGTTAATGATCTGTTGGCTTTTTAAAGACAACTTCTGATTTTTTGCTTTTAAAAAAAGGTTACTATCTAAATCTTTTCGTCAGTACTCTCAAACCAATCAATGTTCAAGATTATTGCAAAGCATGCCACTAAAAAAGAAAAAAAAATTAGATGAAATATCCTTGTAGTATGAAGAGAAACCTGATCTTTAATTTAGGTTATGAATGCTAAAATAAAAAATGCTAGATTAATCATCAAGAGGACGTTAATGAGCACTGGATTATCATTTCCTGCGTGACTACTGCTCTAATTTCTATTGAGGGAGCAGCAGTTTTTTTCAGACATAGCAAAGGGTTATTAAAAAAAGAATTCAAAGTAACATAATGGCAACATTCCTCCCAAAGGTCTCATAGTGACTGTGATAATGAACCCAAAGCAAGAATTTACTAGATGCAGGGATTAAAATTAAGAAAGCCAAAAAAGCCACAGACCACCCCACAAAATTAACTGAACAACATGCCCCCCAAAATATTTTCTGTTTAGTTTCAATACTGATACTCTTGTTCTAAATGAAGAGAACTTCAAATGCAAAAAAAGACACTTGGTTACTGTTTCTTGGAGGCAAAAAATGCAGTACCTATTACTGAGCTATCATTTGCTGAGACAATCAGATACACTGCTCAAGGGATTATAACTATGACTCAATTTAAGAAGCAGAGTGCAATTCCATCTGGATATGGATTATACTTAGGGGCTAGGAAGCCTGGGGAATTGCTTGGTGAGAGAAGAAAGGGGCAGAGAGGCAGCACACCGGCACACCAACTCAGGGAACAAGTTTGAAATTTACACCTGATAAAATACCAGAACATATCAACACTATCTTGAACTTGCCATCTGGAAAATCATATTATAGACTCTGTAGCTCAACAAGCAAACATCACACTACTAGGTAATTCCACAATATTCCATCTTCACAGTATTATGCTGCAAGTTGAATGACTTATCTCTGCAGGAGTGTCCAGTTTAACAGTGTAATACTCCAATGAGTTTAAGGCAGCTTTATACAGGCTTTCAAATAAAGAAAAGCTTTATTTATTCCTTGCCTTACTCTTAAGACAATAGCATTAGGTGTTCTGTCTTCCCATTGACACCAGAAGTCACCATTTAATTTCCCACCACAGCAGACATACTCAAGATTACTTAATAAGCTTTTTCTACTTACTCAGTATCCAGTTTCTTTGGACTAGCAATATTCTTAGCACTGCTACTAAGCTCATTGAGGACTATCAGTGGATAGATAACATTCTTCTCTACAAAAAGGAGCCAAATGTGAAGTTTCTCAAACCACATAACATGTGCAGCATCTGTCAAGATACATTAAAAAGAAGCAATCAGACCGCACTGTGAAATCAAAAATCTCTGATTACAAAATAAAAACACTTCACCCAATTAACTTGGAATAACTGTTTTCTCACAATGGACTTTGGTAGTTTTATTTAAGCAAAATAAAGAGAAGGTCCTGTCTGTAGCCCCAGTAGAGTTTTTGCAGTGTTCACACAATAACAGAACAGTTGATAAGCTACTTGCTTACTGTACACAGAAGGAAACAAACTGTGTTCCACCCCTTCAATAATTTCAACATTGCTATTGATGAGGTTGTTTGAAATGATACATTTTAATCTCACGCAAAAGGATGTTTTTCAACTCTATTTAATTTGAAGGACTCCTGGTTTACAACTCTACAATACAGAAGAGCCTATGTAACTTGCCAACAAAAATGTCTGTCACTTGAGCAACTTCTTTTAAACTTCTACAAGAATTTTAAGGTATGTTTCAAATTACTGCAAATTACAATATAATTGTTTTTCTACAATATAGGCTAGAAGATTTAATGTCAAAAGTTGATGCACACATAAAGGGCACCAACTGTAGCTTTTCTAGTTTTAGATATTAAAGACTTAAGGGATACAGTTGCAATTTTCACTTCTTCCAGATAAAGTCTGACATAATGCCACAACTGCTATTCATATTTATCCATCTTTACATGCAGTCACTGAGAAAAAAAATCCCACAAATTAGACATCAACAAGAAGACCACACTGAATGACTGCTACAACGGTACAAAGTTTGCAAATCAATTCTGATATTTCTTTGCTCCTGAAAGCAGCAGAATGCTCTCTTGTTTTGACAACTATTTGAAAATAAAAACCAAAATAATTTTAGTAGTTTCCAAGGCAATTTAAACAGGAATTTCTTAAGTCTGCTGTTAACAATAAAAACATTCCAACAGTGAAGTCCACACAATCTACCACAACATTTATCCATTCTGGAAAAATTATAAGCAGTGTAACTTCATATTTTCTGCATCTCATGGGAAAGATTACATGAAAACACAGGCTTTAGCACAGGCTGCAAGCACATATCTGTGCAGCTCAAGTTGTAAGGCAGGTCCCTTGGTGTCTTCATCCATCAGTGGACCACTTGCACTATTTTCTGTTGTTAAACACGTCAACAATACTATCAAAAACCAAATCAGTGCCACTATGAAGTCTCCACCACCATTCACCACATCTAATGCTCTAAAACATCTGAAAACTTGCTACACTGAGCAAATACAGAATGGAACACACTTGATATTTATGAAAAATTCTTGAGGCAATCATAAGCACAAAGTCTGCCACTTAAGATTTTCAAGACTATGTTTTAATGGAACTGCTCTGAGACAATGTTAACACTCATATCATCCTCATAATCAGTTAAGAGATATATAAAATGTCATGGAATCAAAGCATGAGGAACTGAGAAACAAATACATTTACAGATCAGACGCAATGAAATTCCAGTGGTGAGAATAGTAAAGAGAATAAGTTTATCAATAAGTAACACAAGTTGGTCAGCAGCTACAGCAAGTTCAAGAAAGTGTTACAAACAATACTTACTCCGGACTTCAAACTGATGGTATTCCTTGGTTTTCAGCAGTGGGTGAGAAAAGCAATGCCAAGGAAGCTGCTTTCGGAGTTGAGGCAGAACATAATGGGTCACAAAGCCCACCGTACCCACCAATGCATAGAGAACATAACTTAAAATAGGCTAAAAAGAAGAATGGAAGAAATTAAGATTTGTGTTTTATAAACAAAATAAAATATTACCTTGCTAGTGTATTTTCCAGCATATAGGCAGGTGCTCCTGCAACACTAACGTATCTCTTCATGAGAAACTGTACTACCAATTAATATAAAACAAGAAACCCTGTGAGAAAAAAAAAAACCTTTATATCTAATAAATTTTCTCTAACCTGAAATGTACTTTCAATTAAAAACAGTACACCAATCTTCTTTTACAGTCCATTGCTTCTGACCCATATGCATTTCATTTTATAAAGGTATTATTCTCTAAAGGCTGAACCCAATTTACATTTCCATCTGCTAGATAAAAGGAGGAATAAGCAAATCATTAGTTTCACATTCACTTGGGAAGGTAAGAAGCCTCCCACAAGACCAATTCCTTCCACAGAAGTCACAAAAATACTGTAAAACTTACAATGGATGATGGCTGGATTTTACAATAGTGCTTTCTACACATTAAAATTTTCTCTAAATTTCTACGTAAGTTTAGATAACTGCAAAACTGGGATTGCATTATCTTGGCATAAACTCTTTGAATTCCATGAAGCCTAATCCTATTGAAATATACAACTGGTGAAGAGCATACAGCCAAGTCTCTCAAACATGAGGGAAAGTAACATTCAGGTGGAGTGCTGAAATCCAGCCATACAATAATAGAAGGGATATTTTCCTCAGAATATGCAGGTACATATGCTTAGGTAATGCACTTCACCATGAAGACATGAAATTACCTAAATGCATATGCTTTTTAAAATTAGTTTCTTACTTTAAGCAGCATGTATTCTACAATACATGCCATAAATTTTCATTTGCAGTACGTAAGGCTATTCACAAGCTAGTCAATGGTCCCATAATAGGAATACCAAAATAAGAAACTCAGTAACTGCAGCTCTTGAGGGAAATGCTTTACTTAAATTCAAGCACAGGATCTAGTCCCATGCCATTATCATCAAGAGCCACACATACACATTAAAAGCATCCAAAGCACTAGCTACATTGACAAATCAAGAACTTGAAATTCAAATGATATTTAAAGTCCTGTAAATAACCATTCCAGTAAAGTGTACTGCCCTGTACTATAGTCTACAAAGAGCCATTCCAGCATGGAACTGCTGAGTCAAGGTTCAGCCCCTCAAACTTTAAGCACTAAACATTTTAAGTTTCACTTTTCCTTATTTCAAGACAATTCTGACACTGAGATTGATGACTCAAGAGGGTCTTTTGTGTCAGAGGCTATACTGAAAGTCTAAAACATAAGAAGAAACCAGGAAAGAGTTAAGGATGATGATCTTTTGAGCACATAAAGGTGAAGACCTTCAGTCAGTCATGTACTTATCATGCTATATGTTTAAATACCATCTAAATTAGCCAGAAGACTCAGTGAACTACCAGAATACACTTTATATCACACGAGAGTATTTGCATATAGAAGGCAAATTGAAAATGTCAGGTAACATCTTACCTGTAAAACTGTAAATACTGTACTGACATGAATTGCAAAATAGAGGACACCAATGACTATACACACTATCAGGTCAGACTGCAATCGTTCACTCTGTGGAGTCAAAATAAAATAATTTTAGAAAATACCAGCTTTGATTGGCCTCTTAGAATCATTAACTACTTCCAGTGAAGTGACTTGAAATTTCACAAGACAAACCTTACAGCTAAGAGCATCAGTTCAGCTAAGTGAAAGGGAAAGACTCATAGTGGGGCACAACAAATCAATATATCAAATATATTCTCTAATCCTGGACTGTGAGGTGGTGTTAGGATGCCCTGATGAAAGCACTTGAAGGGAAAATCAAATTTCCCCTGTAAGTGTTTAAACTACAGGGCAATTAAGAGCCTCTGAAGAGTGCTGTCAAGGCACAAGTACCAACCAGGTGAAAAAACCAGGCTGTTTAACCCTTTTCTGCCTTCTTTGCAGAAGGGTAGAGGATAGCTTTAGAATGACGAGTCTCAATTTTCCATTGCTCCTAAACAATGAAAACAAACCACTGATAACGGGCAAGCCCCGCACTAGTAATGCCAGACGCAGCCACAAGGGGGCAATGCGTACTCAGGGCCGTTGCAACTCGAAGCCTCAAGTGTCGACTCGTTCCCACAATGCAAAAACAGCATCAACATTTACAGCCCAGAAAATCATTAAAGGATTACCTACTCCAAAATTGGCCAAATAATTACACACAGCAATTCTAACTGCAAAGCCTTAACTTGCTGGGTTACAACTTACTTTTTTTTTTTTTAATCAGTTGTCCTGATTTTAAAAACCACTGTAAGAAAGACCATCAAAATCCTCAGCTCCTCTGCCCCCTTGGAGAGTAACACCACAGTTTGGGAGTTAAAGAGGAGCTTGCAGCTCCTATGGTAACTCTTTCCTGCTAAATGTTAAAAGAATTACAGTTTCTCTGCTCTAAATATTTATTTGCAGTTCCCACACACTGCACCTCAAAGCTTGTAACTGCTGTATTATGAAAAACCCAGCTATAGAGTTCAGCCTAAAGCTGAGCCCTACACAAAGCTAAATGAATATTCAACCTTCTTTTGTACAAGTTAAATACACTAAGCTTCTTAAATCTCTTACTTATTGCTACATTGTGTCAAAAATAATGATGTTTAAATATTACTACTACCATAAATATTTAAACTGAATTTGTACTAAAAATTCAAAATGGTGTTTAAATAAACAGAAAGGTTACATCTGCTTCCAAGGAAAGCAAAAAGTAGACCACCTAAACAAACACAAAAATCCCCAAAATACTTTCCATAATTTTTAATTTCCACTTGTGGAACACCAAGCACGAAGCTCTTACTCACAATTATTAGAAACACTGATTTAATATAGTTCTACCACCTTTAACTCTTCCTCATTAACTTCTACACAAAAGCAATCTATTATTATCCATGAGATAAAAGACACTCAGTGATATTTCACTGAATCAACACTAGGGAATTCCAACTCTCTCTGCTTTTAAATAACTTAAAATTGCAATATCAGCATTATACTCCTAGGTGTAACACATGAGTTCAGCTGCAGATTGAAAGGAAATGCTGTGATATTCATTCTAACTAGAACAATGCTAACTGACAAGTGTGATCTAAGCAAGATCTGGATGAGTGCTATATAAACCAACACAAAGCAAATGCTTAAATGGAATTAAAACTACAATAATAAGAAAGCCTACTTACCACAGAATTTCTAAGCTTCTCAGGTAAAGGATCTTTTACTTCAGACAGAGGATCCTCCGGGTTTTTGTCTTCAGAATTAGGAAAAAATTTTGATTGCACTAAAGAGCTTAAAAGAAAGACCAAAAAATCCCACTGAAAAGCATGTATTGCTCTATGTAATTTTATAATAATAACAAAGTCAGAAGTTCTATTACATATTGGCCACAAAAATTAATTTTGGCACATCAGTGCTTTCACACAGCTGTGCAAATTTACAGAGCTCTCAACTTTATAAAATAATTAGTTCTCTGCTGTACAGAACAGTGACTATTAGAAAGCAGCAGGCAGATATTCAAACTACAGTTTCTCTAGTAGCAACACAGGAGTAATTTGAACAAAAACTGAATTTTAAGTCAAATTTAGCATTCATGAAACAAAACTTGAACTCATAAATAACTGAAAAGAAATGTGCAAAATTTAGAAGTAGTCTATTTGGCAACATTTAAAACATTTAAAATTAACATTAAAAAAACATTAGTTCTTTGGTATAATTCAACAGCAACAACAAAAGAAACCTATTCTAGCCTGATAAATTAATTAGCTATGCTGACCAAACTTCCAAATTCTTAGCAGGCCTTGCTGATATTAAAGCTCCAAAACCTTACATGTAAGCTTTTAGAAGTCCATGTGCAATTTTACTAGCCATAACAAGTTGTCTCACAACATCTCAGTGTGATTTTTCTTACAATATCATACATAGTGCAGAAAAATTATTTCATTTTATGGACAGGAAGATCACTACAGAATAAGCCCTAGATCTTCAAAGGAAATTGCACTCTGCAATGTATTACAATACTTAACTGTGCCACAGTCAAACATGAGCATCCAGGCTTTAGTTTTTGGAAAGAACAAAAGAACAAGTATCTAGGGGAAAAGAACTTCATGTCAACTGAACTAAGAGTGACTGGACAAGGTTTAGTGGTCAACCCAAAGATAAGAAATTTCCTCTGGTGTACATACTCATGCATCATTAGTTTTGTTGTTCACAGAGGAGGTCCTTCCCTACCCACCTTAGGCCACTATTTATCAAATTCATCCAACCTTATGGCTACATTAAATCCAAGTTCAAGCTCTGCTTCACCTAGGTATGTGGCTGAGCTTCTATTGGCTATTCTGGGGAGGCGTTTCTCCTACTGGAACTATATTTTTACATGTATCATTATTAACTGAATGAAACACCTTCAGCATCTGATCTCTACTCCAACTAAGAATAACATGAATGCCTGTTTCCCCATGCTAGATGGAAATACTCTTCACAAAACCAGATCCCTATAATTTAGCATAATTTTTTGAACAAGTGCTTGGAGCACACATTCAATATAAGAATATATCAACAAACGAAGTGGAAGTATTCAAGAAGTCCCCCTGTAGACTTCAGCTTAAACCAGTGCCTTGAGCACCTCTTTAAACAAAAAAGGGCACATGTTATTCCCAATAAACCCAGCAGCAGAGAGATGGCACCTGACTGACATTCTGGAGAACATCAGCAGGCAGTTAAATCAGATTTTGGCATGTAAGTGATTTACCGGAAGTCACAAAAAAGGTCATTGTTAGAGAAGGAACTAGATGAAAACTGTGAGGATTTCTAAGTACTGAACCTAGAATATACTATTTTTGATTAGTACTGGTGAGTATAAATTCAAACAGTATGAAGTATTAACATTATTTGTAGTTTTTCCTTGCAACTTGCTTCTTCACTGGGGAAGAGATACAAACTGAGTCACTTACAAAAGTACAGAAGGGTCACTGCTTTGTCTGCTGAGATGATACGATATTGCCACTAACAAACCACAAAATATGGAGAAGAGAACTGGAATATGCTGCCCATCCCAGGAATCCTGGAGACAGAAACAAAATGTAAATAAAAAGGAGACAAAGCACACACCACTTTACCTGACATACAAGAATTATGTATATCACAGAGAACAGAGAAATTAACTACAATTCCACAAAAATAAGCCAGGGCTTTTTGTACAAAAATATTGTTCCATCTTTACCTGTGTTCAACTACAGATCAGAAACTCTAACACAGTGTACATCCCTCAAGGCTCCACCATCTTAATCATTAAACAGTCATTATTTCTTATAACCCTTATGAAGCATTTCCTGCATTCCCTGAGACCACAGGCTCGTAAGAGCTGTATTTAGTCACTTCTTAATTTTGAACATTACATATATTTGACTCAAGATTTATTTTATCTAATGTGCTGAATGCAGATTAAACAGGGGCTTTATTTGTGTTTTCCTGATCTGTACTGGATCTACAAAGACGAAAGAGTTATTCTTTGCTAAAGGTTGTTTGTCTTAATGGATGTGTTTACAAAAGGCTAATGAGAAGTGCACAAATTTACAGAAAGCTAATGATATCCTGCAGGTGATAGCATCATGGGAATAACTCCTCTAGGAACTTTCTACTATCTGTGATAAAGTGGAAAAGCCAGACAACTCTGAGTTGGACCCACACATGCTACAAGTCATTGTAAACTGGGCATGTCTGATTATTGACACACACCTGAAATGAATAAACAGAACCAGCATCACACTCCATACTGATTTCAAGCAAGGAAAACAGGGTATGTGGGGGGTGTGTCTGTGTGTCCCTTGGCCAGCTAACTAACTCTTCCCTTCAGATAGGCACACATCAGTTTGACATTACAACCTATTTCTCAGTTTCTTCTCAAATAAATATTAATTAGAAAATACTATTTTACTTTTGTAGCACCAGAAAAAAATACTAACATGAGCCATTTTGAGCAGTTAATATACAAGTCTATACAGACTCTGCTAGAAACAAGCCACTTGCATGATACTTTCAAGAACTGATGTAGAATGGAAATGAAGCTAAATGTCATGTGTTTTCAACCAAAAAAAGGCCCATAATAGCAAGCACAATTCACACACCTTTAAAAAGCAAAAAAATCTGCTTTGTCCCTGCATTGCATCTCCTCTATTGACATCACAGCAGAGCAAGAATAAAATCCTAGTAAATCAAACTAATATTTCTAGTTCAGTAGTTGCATACTTTAGTTACTTAATACAGAAGAAAGCAGAGAACAAACCCCAAAACATGAATGTTCACTGTACATAAAGTTTTTCTTACCTTAAGGGCACCATAGCACAGTCCATACAACAATGCTACTGCCACAATACTACAGATAAAACTGTAAAGTGCTGCAAGCAGGCTTGTGGTAGCTGATTGTCATAGAAATGAAAAGGAAAGAAAAAACATTGTTATCTTCTTAAGTTAGAATAAAAAATACTTCTGTTTGTTTAAGGTATCGGCCCCCTACTTCCCTCTGATGGAAAAAAAAAGGCAATTCAAACCAGAACAGCCAACTGTATTTTCCCCTACAAGTAATTTTTATTAAGAGCATTTTATGTGGCTTTTTAAATCTCCTTAGTTATTGAACAGCTTTACCATGGGAATAGTTAACTGCAATAGAAACTAGCTGAGGAAGAAGTGACAGACTTACTAGGACAGTAATTCTATTTGTCAACAGAATCAGAATCAATCAAAAGACTTTTATGCTTTTTAAAAACACAATTAAAGTATTCTATATTTAGAGGGTAGGAATAAAAATAGTGTAACCATTACATTTTTTAACTAACATACTGTTCTGGGCTGCTCAAAATCTCATACTTCTGCCACTGAAAAAACACAGCACTCACCATTGCCACCAAAGACATGAATGTCCAGCTGTTCACAGAGATACATCACAAAGGTATTCACCTGAGGCAGGAGACCAATGAAGAATACTATAGGGAAACATAGTGTAAACACTACAGAAAAAGAAGAGTTGAAAAAGTGGTAAATATGAAAAAACCAACATGGTAAGATATTTTTCAGTTTATGTTCTAGGGTATCACACATCCCATTTAAACTCAACATCACTTAAGTATTTCAATTACAAATTTCTAAGGAAAATATACATTCTGTAAAGTCCTACCTCAATGTCTCAGAACTGACTGAATACAGAGGTCACACAAATCACTAATTTTTTCCTTTTAATTGCTGTAGACATGGACACAAACCAATTCAGGTTTTCCATTTTTATTTAGCAAAGATCAGCCAGGAGTGTTTACAGATTAGACTTGTAAGTTTTTGCTCATTACAAGTGAGATTCATCCCAGCCTAACTGCCTGCCTAGAGTTGCAGGAGTAACCTAACAGCAGCCACTCTGACATAAGGGAAGGCAAGCACACCACCTCCAGGTTTTCTGCTACTAATTGTATCTGACAGTTTTACTCATTTTCTCACACCACTTCTACACATTCTAATCCTAAATGCCTGCATTTTCTGTTTGGGTTTTTTAACAAGGACGCTCTATGAATCATGAAAACACCTGCAAATTACAGGATTTCAGCACACAAAGATAAATGAATGCCACCTAATTTCAATATAGAAAATGGTTATATCTCCACCTGTACGTATCATTTACTTTCCATATTAAAGAATAAAATATGCAGAAATCATCTTCTACGTATGTTCAGATATAGTAGTTCAGATCTCATTCACATGCAACAGCATATTATAAGTTTTAAGTTCTGAAGGATAGAAGGGACAAATACCAAAAATAACCCCAGCAGACAAAATCTGGCAGTTTAGGGAGGATTTTCTACCATCTTATTGACTTGTAGCTTCAGTCACCTAAAGAAGAAACAGACTAAAGTATCTTGTAAAGCACCACAAGTCTCAAATTTAATTTTCTAATTTCAAATGCACAGAATGGCTGGACACTGAAGGACATCACAAGAGAAATATCAACAGTGAGACAGATAATGAGAATCTGATTTTTTTCCCTACTCCATAGTAATGCTAAACAGCAATATAATTTAAAAACATGCAGTTTGCAAGCCTGGGAAAAACACTGAATCCTGTATTTTTTACTGACACTAATTAGGAAATACAGGACCACAGAGCAGCTCTTCAATACCTGAAGAAAATACTTCATCAGAATTCTCAAGTCAAACATCTATTTAAAATCATTACTCAAGGAAGCCAAAGCAGAAGGCAAATCAAGTATTCTGTCACTGACAGGTTAAAAAGTTGTTTCCCAAAAGTAAGCCAAACTGTCTTGGGCCCATTAGAAATGAAATTACTACACAGATCTGAGAACACACAATTTTTAAAGACTAGTCCAGCAAAAAGCCAATATATATGCTACTTTTACAATCCGTAACATCATTGTTTTCTAACAGTGCTCACCTAGTCAAAAAGATAAAATAATAATTATAAATGTGGAGTAGATTTAGAGCAATTGATCAAGTGCAATAGGTGGGACACAAAATAAAGCATTTATTCTAGTCCTCACTTGTCTGTTGGCAGAGACAATATTTATATTATCAAAACACAAAGTTCAACTTGCCCTGTACCTGTTTCTTCCAGTAGCTATGTCTGGGAACAGTAAAAAAGGCAGCTGAGATTTTTAACTAACAAAGTATTTCTGCTAACAGCCAGCCTGGTCTGCAGTACAAAGCTTTTTGAAACAGTGCTTCACCAACATTAAGAGATGCTCCAAGGCCAAGTGTATCACATGGGGGGTGGGGTGGGATGCACAGTGCAGGTTGGTGAGGTGGTATTTTTGTTTGGTGTTTTAGTATGTTGGTTTGTGGAGTACCGTTTTCGGTTTGGTTTGTGTTTTTTATTGTTGGGGGAATTGGTTTTTTGGTTTTTTTGTTTTTTTTTTTTTTAAGTAAACTGTTCTGATAATCTGATTTTTTTAATTGGAAGAACTGCTGAGAAATATAAACCACATATGCTGTTGCATGATGCCTCAGAAGAACAGTAAAACACAAGGACCAAAACCCACTTGAGAATACATGAGAATACATGAAGAGAAACAAAGAATTTGTTCAAAAAGCACCTTTGAAAATGTCTGTACAATTTCAGTTCATAAATATGCAGCTTAGACATATTCCCTCTGGGCATTTAAATACAGAGTTATTAGTAGAGAAAATTGAAGGAGGAAGCAGTACAAGGAATAAAATAGAGGATGTTCTTAAAATAAAGTAATAAAAACCAATACCCAGAATGCTTGACTCAACAATTCTTATTAATCAATTAAAATTTTTAAAAACCCACACTGAGACCAAGTTTTCATTTTTCTTGGACAGAAAATGGTCTGGGGGCACAGAGACGTAACATTTAACTGCTGTAGTCTTTCACACACAGGTATTTGGATATAACTGAAAAGCAACTGAATTCAGTTTAGATGAATTCTTACACATTTTCTTACCCAACCCAAAGCAGGGATCCATAGAAGATCACCCAAATAACTTTGCTTCATTAAAGCAATGCACAAAGTTCCCATGATAAGATAGTCTTCAAATGTTTATGTCTCTCTCCTTCCTATGGGCTCTGTTTGAGACTACAGGGCTGTTATTATTATCCTAGCAGGGGAAAGGACTGTTGTTTTGGGGTTTACATTGTTTGTTTGTTGCATTAGGTTCAGGGGGGTAATGGAGTTAAATGTCATCGGTATTCTGAATGCACTGTGCTGCTCAGAAAAGAGTAAGATTACCACAAAATGGAAATGCAGCTCAAAAATTGTAGTTTTGGTATTGCTGATAGGCCTGTTCTGAGAAGAGGCATGTTAAATAAAATTTAACCTGTGCATAATGTTTTTTAAAATTGTATCTGTACTGTTCTGCCAATTGCTAAATACAAATAACCTGACTTAAGATAACTCCTTCTCATTTGCCACAAGCCCCTCCAGAGAGTGTGAAAGAGTCCAAATTACAATGTTTTTTAACTACTAAGCAGCTAGGTCCTAGCAAAGGGTAGTGTATGCACATCCAAGTTAGATAAGCAAGTTCAAGGATAAGGGTTAAGATATTGGATAACGAAAAATGTTAGTAGAGGGCATCTCTGCCGTTTGTTACAGGAAAGCTACAGAAGGAGAAAATGTTCCCCTAAAGTTCTACTGTTGTAAAGCAAACAATTCAAATCCATTAAAAAGCCACTCACCTATAACTAAGTCCCTGGCTGACAGCAGCAGCAATGGGTTGGTGAAAGCCATTCCATACAACCTGAATCTTGTTGTAGATATGTTTCTGCTGCCATAATCCAACAGCCAAATCAGACCACAACACAAACAGAAATATACAGGCCTACTATAGGCTATGATACGATTGTGACCCTGTTTAAAAAGAAACCAAAAAAACACCAACATTTGTTCATTATTAGTGGATAAAGTAATTTTTACTCTTCTGCTACAGATAGCTTCAGAATCAAAATTAATCACTAGTCATCAACTAATATACTGTCACCTCACCATATCCTAAAGTTTTCTTCATAAAACCCCTAAAGCATTGCCTTGCAGGGATACCAGTTTGTGCTTTCTGTGGCTTTGATATAACAAAGACACAACAGTGTCACAGGGACATTTCTCCCTCTCTCTCTCAGGATTTTTCATAGAGGTGCAAAGAGAAATGCCCCTGTGACACAACAGTTAGATTAAGTTAGACTAAGCTATATACACCCTTAGTCTCAGCTAAATTTTATGGTATGTTGCTTGCAGTACTAGATGCTAGAGAAGTTCTGACGAGGCTGTGTGAGCAATTGAGAATAAATCAATTTTAAGGATAAAGGGATTAAAGTTTATTACTCAGATACTGCTTCTGCTGGATGGGAGGACAGACTCTCTATCCGTGTTTATCAAAATACAACTTCTTACACAAAATTAATTACTTGCTGCAGAGGAAAAATGCTTTTATACATCTTATCTAGGACATAAAGGTAATATTTTGTCCTGGCAATCTAGCAGATACACAAACATATTGTGCAGTATTAGAAAGTTAATATTTCCATGCTCAAAGATTAGTGTTCACTACAGCACTGCAAACTCAGCTTATTAGAGTGAAAAAATAAAGCAGTGTGAACACTAGGACAACCTAATGATCGACACGAATAAAACAGAACATCAAAGCTGTGTCAGTTCATACTAGCAGAGCAAATTACAACATTAAGAATACTTTTAAGTATAATTGCTAGAATAATAAAGATTCTTCAAAAAGTTTATCATGACATGGCTCTCTAGCCAAAGCCGGGCTCAGAACAGGAGGACATGATTTGCTAAATATAAAGAGAACAGCGGTCAGAAACAATACCAATTCCCTTCTCACACACTAAGACAACTACAAGCCTTTTGTGACTTGTGAGAAGGAACAAAGGAGAAATGCCAGAAAAATCAAACCAAAATGATCAATTCTCTGTGGGAGTTCTGCATCTGCAGAGTTAGTACAGTGGCACATTCCCATGACTTACGTGTCGGGGGGAAGAAGAATCTGGCTGAACACTCTGAAACCAAAATAAAGAGAGGAAAGTTACCAAATCTACAGAATAAGTGTGTTTACCTCCCTACAAACACCTTCTTGGTCAAGGTTCTTTTAACAATATCTATGATTAATTTTACAGTTGTCAAACCACATTATAGCCTTTAAATAGCACAATGTTGTAAACCATTAAATCTACTTCAAGGGCAGATGTCTATAACCAAAATTCTACAAAAAAATCCCCAAGCCCCTTATTTTCAAGACTTTTACTGGTTTTCAACAGGAAAACTTAGGAACTTTAATTTTAAATCTAATTTCCATCTTAATAGTCAAATCAAAAAATAATCAGTCATTCCTAGATTACAATAAACCATTATCAGCCTAACAAAAACTAATTATGTGATTTAAAAAGTTTAGATATAATTGCCCCAATATGAATGCTCCAAGGTGTAGACACTACAGAAAATTAAAACCCAAACCAATAAAACTTCAAGTTCAGTTTGTAGTTGGTTTTCAACAAGTAAGAATGTGCTCCTCTTCATGAATCAAAAAAATGTATGAGAACAATAAATAAAGGATTCTTTAACAAGCATATGCAGAATGATTCTGTTGATGTGACCTTGTATTATTCTCAAACTTCGTATGAGGTCAAGTTTACTAATTTCTTTATAAATTATAAGCATGCACATTTTTACTTAAAGCCCTAACTAACCTGCAACACCCAACTGGATTTTTATCTGTTGTTTGTAGAAAGCAAAGAGAAATTAAAGTACCTTCAACAGTGAGTACTGGCAACTGGCTATTACCAGGCAGAACTGGAAGACCCAAATATCCTTGAAAAAGCCCTCTATAAGAAGTACAGAGCCCAGAAATGCAACTAGAATAGCTAGGATGACAGCTAATACATTTTCAAGGATCTCACGATTCCTGTTTTAAAGGGAGAGAAAAAAAAAACAAAAGAAAAAAGGAATTTAAAGCTAACTATGTCTAGAAAAAGCTGCAAAAGAGCAGTTAGACTAAAAAATTAACAAGGGTTATGCTACTGGTAGCAATGTAGTTAAGAATAAATTTGAACTTCTATAGTCTATTAGCACAATGTCCTTTATCAAAGCTAGGAGCTACCAGGATTTCAATGACAGCTGAAAGCAGTTAGTTGCATATGGAATTTTACTTTAAACAGCAGAAGATAACTTGAGCACATATTTTTAGAAATAATTCAAATGTTCCACCAGAAGCATGATCTGTAACAGAAATTTATATTCAAAGCCACCCAAAATTATGATAAGCCTAAGAAAAAACATAAGCATGATTATTTACCTGTGTATATAACCTGTCACTCATGATTTTCTAATAAAGAAACTAAAAATATTCTTGCTTTTGTAAAATAATCCAAGTGGAATACACATAATTCCCTACGATATTGCCTGTGCTTTGGAACAGAGTTATGACTATTCCTCCCTGGACAGAATCACTACTATCCTGTTTATTTCAAGGAGGTTCATTACCAAAATACAAATACTCTACATATTCCAAAAGCTGGCAACTGGAGGGTCACCTTAATTTTATTCCTCTAGATCAATGTAGCAAGGACAAGAAGTCACAGTATTAAACAACTCTTCGAAAAAATGCTTTGGAACAGCAGGCAAATTCTTTCTGGTTACCAAAAGACTAAGTGCATGCCAGATTGTAGACCCTTTCAATTGATTTTTGGAGAAGGCTATACTCTAGCTTTAAATATTGGCAATGAGTCTTTCTCTTTGGTCATTCAAATTTGATACTGTGCCACGCAGGCAAAGTGAGGATTGGTTTCCTTTTTTAATCGCTACAGAAAAAAAAAAAAGTAGCCTCCATTATTTTAGAAAAACTACATTCAGTATTATTCTTTCATTTTTCAGAGTACAGTAAATAGGTATAATTCTCTAAGGATAGTTTTATCTGTATTACAGTTTAGTAACTGTTTTCATCTTTGCTTTCTGAGGTCTGGCAACATACAAGGATCTCACCTATCAAATAAAGCCAGAAGAGTTAATCTATCAAAATTGATGCTAATCCAAAGTTTAGGCAGAATCCAAAAGCGATAGTACTGCTTGACTTTTTGAGCCGCTTCCTCTTGAGGCTGCATGTGGTCCTGAAGGTCAGGGCTCAGGTCAATATCTTGCTGCTCCAACAGATCTGTATCCATTGTTAGCAGCCTGTTCAACCTGATCTGGGGAAGAGAAAGCTAAAAGAAAGTTAGTATTAACAAAAACTTCTTTATGTCAAATCACTGTATAGATACTGAAAATTGCTTTAAAGAAAATTGCTAGAACTCTTCAGTTTCACTTTTGAGGAATTACATGTTAAGCACCGGCATAGGCTTTACTTTTTCTGTCCTTATCACAGCACCTGAATAGGACTAGCAGCAATAACAGGTTGCATACAACAACTCTTTGGCATTTCAGCATATGCCTTATTTCAAATGCATCATCTTCCAAGTACATTATCCCATTTACTCTGAAAACTTCAAATTTGAAGACAAGTAAACTGATACATGGACAACATACAGTACAGGAATAATCCAATTATTGATTTAAATAAATTACAACACATTTCTTAGAGTCAGCTAATCTGCATGCGAACCCATGCCGAATGGTTCTTTTTGCATGACAAAGCAATATACTTGTGCACCAGCAGTCAAATTCAAACTCACTGCATCCAGAATCCAGAAGCAGAAATGAACAAAAAAAATAGCTGTGCCCTAAACAGTCAAATACTATTTACTACTATTACTTATTTTGTAGTTTGTTCAGAGTTGGCAGGAAAATCACAGTGATACTAACAACCATGAAAGATACTAAAGGAGGCTAATAAGATACTATAGTACCTATGTATAGTCTAATCCAGTGTCTAACAGGACAAATCTTGATGTATTGCCCTTTATTCTTAGGCAATATAATTCTTAAAATGTCCTTTAATGAAGAAGCTTCACAAACGTGTAAGACAAAGAGTAGAACTTCAATACTCATGCCACCTTCAAGTGTCAAAACTACAGGTTTAGCGTTTAGAGGGGCTTTTTCCCTGCAATCATCTAAGCTTAACATTCAATTTCTTGATTTATAACATTTTATTCATCACTCCTTAAATCATCAGTGTACTTAACTATGCTTAGCCAGCTTCTTCTTCCTGGAAAAACACTAATGAAAAAAACAAAGAGGAACACTCCCTTTCTTAAAGGCATTTCAAAAAACACAAACCATATTATATAAGGCAAGCTGTGTCAGAAAACAGATCCTTTTTTGACAATTTTCTAAAAACTTTGATTCTTAAAAGGTAGAATCAGCATAACATTCATGGCACTAATAATAAATTTCAGTGGAAATTTCCATTTAGGTGCATGGACTGAGCTTTTACAAATTTGCCTTAAAACAGAATCATTGCCTCCAATGGGACTACACTGGCAAACCAAAAGCACAGAAGAGGTAATGCAGCCTCTTTTCTAAAGGCTACATGTTTGAGGGGGACTGTGAAAAGCAAAGCAAGTTCCTCTAGCAGACATCAAGTTTCAAAGCACACTCTTGATCAAAAGCATGGTTAGGCAAACGGAGGTCTCTTGCTCCTCTGCCAAATCCTAAAGCTGTATTTCATTTTCCCTCTTGATTGTATCATTAGGTACCTTCAATATACTTCTCTTTGGTGTGCCAGCTTAAGAATCATGACCATTTGCACAGTTTTCAGAACATAATATATGACTTCAGAATTCAAGAGTACAGGTATGTCTGGACTTGACAATAATACAAAAGGTTTCAGATCATAAATCTAAGTAATTATAAAGCTATCTGCAGTATGAAACAGTGTAAGTTTCTGCCTTGTTTTCCAAGTCACTCCTTGCATATAAATTTAAATTTTGTACAGCATACTCCAATTACAGATTTCTAAATTCCTTTCAGGGAAATTACTCAAGGGAAGTTTTTTTTTTTGGTCAGAACACAATATTTAATCTTTCTGCAATCTACTAACCTCAGTAATGCACAGAAGGAAAACTGTCCAAATAGTACACATTATCTTTGGAAACTTTTACAAGGTATCTTAGAACAATTTCTACAAATATTTTTATATCACTAGGTTTTAGATCAGAGGAAACCAATTAAGTTTTAAAGTGTTATGCAAGAAGATTAATTTGCATGTATGTAAATTACTACATACTACAATACTACTACAATACTACTTTCTCTTCATTAATCCAGACGAAATTCTTTCATAAGAACAGAGAACTACCACACAGAATGATTAATCAGTGCTATAAAGCTGGATAGTCTTCTGATTCTTTGCATGCTTTAAAAATAAGTAAGAAAAACTTACTAGATCATGTGGATAAAAGCGAACTGAGGTAGAACTCGATACGTGAGAGTCCGTGTCACTATAAGAACAGGGAAAATACTTCAGATTATAAACTACATTTTATTTCAACAGGTGACTAATTTTCTAGTGTCCCAAATTAATTTTGATACCTTGTGAATCTTATCTAAATATCTTTCAGTTTTTCCTTCAGTCACTTACTATAAATGCAAGTAGTTACTTAGTCTCATGTACTGTGGTACATTGCACAGCTATGGTAAGCTAGGAGACTCCTTAATCTTACACTTAACATTTTCTCAACACCCAGTCCCTATATCTTCTAAAAAGAACTACAGTGATAGCTGTTATTCCACTTGAAAAGCAAAAATTTTATAAGCTTTAGCTAGTGATTTGTAAAGATACATCACATCTCTAAAGAAGTGCAGAGGCTGCTAGGTGTTCACATGCAGTTTCTCATAGTTCGATATTGTTTTTATCAAGATCCCAAAACTGCCAAAAACAGTACACAGCACAAGTAAAGTGAGCTACTTAAACTGCTTTTGAAAAACTTAAAAGTTAAACCTCTGGTAAGAAGAGCAAAATTACTTTGCAATTTCCATTCATTAGAGATGAAGAGAAATTTCTCTTACTGTATGAGAGTCCATATCCAACCATTGCTTTTTTCCCCAATTTTGGATAGCTTTTGGATGTTTGTTTTCCATGTAAATCACATGGTTGTAAGACTTGTATCAAACTTATGCAACCTTCCTTCAGTTCCTTGCCTTAAGATAAAAACATTCTTTGTTATCAACTTTACTTTACTCAAACTCAAATATTCTCTACAGCCGAGATCTGATTATCTGAAGTAGCCAGTTTGTTCCTTCCATTAGCACATTCTACTTCAAAACAGCAGCCATCAGCAAAGCCATTGCATCTGGAACATGCAAGCAGTAAAGGCAGGGATTGGCAGCTTTGTGGAAGGAATGCAGAACTTTTTGTCAAAGTTCAATTCTACAAAAGGCACTTGAATACTCTCATAAGAAAGATTTGAAGATGGGATGTTTCATATTCATGATTCCATAATTCCAAGAGCTGTTCCACCTACATGTGGTAGGAATTACAGCATTCAGCATGGTGCAATAGCTTCAGAGCAATTCTACATAGTGAAGTAGACTGGGGGCAGGTGGGAAGCCACAGGAGGTTCTGGGTTGCTTTTCGTTCTTCTGCCTCCCATCCCTTCAGAGAAAGAAAGGGCATCTTTCCAACAGCAGATGAACTTTCCAGTATGTAGCTGGCTATTTCAGCTGCAAGTCAAATTTTAATCTCAGGCATGTTAACACTTCCACTTACTGTTTGATGCCATCTATGAACTTGAAAATAAATGGCTTCAGAACTGGAAGTGCAATAGCCATTATGGTCAACAGACACCTAACTTTCTCGAAATTTGGTTAAATTCTTTAACAAAGACTTTCTATAAGCCAACAAAAAATGCATTTGTCAAGTTCTTAGTTTGGAAGTGTATTGCTTAAGCTAATAGTAGTACTCTTTTTGTGAGAATATTTAACTTAATGTCATCTTCTAGTAAAAATCACTTGGGTCACAAAAGTAGAAGTATATGGTTAATAGACTGTATTGATTTTTTTGGTAGTCCATACTAAATAACCTTTTAAAATTAAAATAAAATATTGGATTGCAGTATGACAAGAATCATCACTCTTGACTGGCCTTCACACACACCAGATGTTGGATGCTCTTCTTGCAGCTGGCTCAAAGTTCACAAGTGACATGTCGCAGCCCCCTGTCTCGTAGAGCGTAGAACTGAACTTACCTATTAAAGAAAAGGTCAAAAGCAGGTCAAAATTTCCTCATGTTTCATGCCATTGGCAGCAGCTTCTATTCATTAACTTACAACAGAGATCAATTCAGACATCTGAATTTACATCAGTGTCAAAATATAAAATGTCGTTACTCATGAATGTGCCACCAGTGCAGACATTAGCTACACAGCTGTCTTTCATACCATTGTACATAGCATACTGTAACTGCACTACTGAATTAAAGTTTGTATACTGAGTTTGTATTTACAAGATGACACCATTAACACAACAGGACAGTGTAAGCCTTTTTTCCCCTTAGAGAATAACCACATGAAAAATTTGCAGTGACCAGCTTCTTCAGTTCTCCCCCACCACCAACAGAACCATCAGTAAATCACTCACTATCTGCATCAAAGAATATTTAGCTACAGCAGAGATAACCCAAGTATCTGAATAAAATTATTTTGAGACACCCATGTCTATTTAAAAAGAAACACAAAGACTGAAAGAAGTGGCCAGAGATGCTTCATAAGTTAACTTAGGAAACTCAAAAAAGGAATGAGGCAGAGATTTATTCTACAAGCTAGAAACCAATGCTTCAGTGTAAGAACAAAGGACTGCAAACTAACTTCCTAGATAAACCATTTGGACTTACTTCCAAAATACATAATTTTAAAAAGCAGCCAAAGATTATAATTCAAATGACAAATTACCTTATTCAAATAAGATGTTTTCACAGTACCCTACTCCCAACAGTGGCCTGATCAGAGAGATAAGCATTGTAATTTTCCCTGAAGGCCAGGTTCAATATATTTCAGCTCTGAATGCAAGGAACCTGATTTTGAAACTGATCTCATATGAAATGATCTGCCAATTTCTCCATCTCTTCTAGCTTATAACCCTTCTTAAGTCATGATGCAAAACTTGCAATACTCCAATATTAGCTAATACAAACAAAAGAAAAATCCCACTTTGGAGCATGTGAAGAAAAACTGTATACACCTCTCAGCTGTATGTCTCACAGCTTTTCCTTCTGCTGATACAAGGTAACCCTCAGAAATACCTAAGAAGATCAGAGCTTCCAAACTTTGCCATTTCTGTGAGAGCACAACCTGCTAATACATGGATTTGAGAAATTTTTTAACACAATATAATCCTGCAGCAGCTTCTCTTCAGACTCACAGACCGTTAAGTCTGATTCAGAAGCATTTGAATCTTCGCAAGTTAAATCCTTAAAACTAGATGCTTAAAACTAGTGAAACAAAGAAAAAAAACTGGTATATTGATAATATCTTCATAAAGCTTTCTACCCTCAGAGGGAGCACTTCAGACCAACCAGGGAAATACCACAGCTGTGCTCAGAGCCACTATTGTGACAAGACATAGCTCAGGAGGCACAAACAGCATGCACAGCAGCTCTCTCTCGATGTTCAATTACATCTGCCACAGGCATAAGTACAAAGCTCACTTATTAAGGCTTTTTCCTAACTGGGTAAGATTTTAAGGAAGTGCTTTAGCTGATTATCTTTTGGTTTTTCAATGCAATGTGTAGTACATGTTAATACTGAAGCTTAACATTTAAACTAGTAGATAACACATGGAATCTTCCCACCTCTAATAAAAACCCTTGGTTACAAAGGTGTATTTATTAACTACATCAATAAAAAAGTTTCAGGAGCAAACATGGAGACACTGGACAATACAAATACACTTCAGGTTCTATTCAGGAAAAAGATGTGCATTAATTATTATGGAAAAATCTCCTTAATTTAAGAGCAAGCAGCTCTTAAAAAAATAGGAAGTTTGGGTTAAATTCTTCATGATTTTGCATTACTGAATAGCAATCCTGGAAATTAAACTTTTTAATTTTTAACTTAATGAAATTCTAGTCAAAGAAGTTAGAATATACTACTTGGACATACAATTTCCCCTTCCTTTGGGCTGAGGAAAACACATCAGGAATTTATTTAAGAGGATGTTTACTGAACTATTACACTTTTTCATATCTACATTTCCCTGCCACCCAACTTATCTTTGAAGCTATCAAAATTTACTGCATTTATATTGCTCCTGTAAGTACTGCACTGCTGCAGTGGGATATAACAAAACTTATTAACAGAGGTTGCAATCAAACAGAACACTTAATTCCCATTGTTTATATATAAACTACAAAATGGACTCAGGATATGTTATGCTTGCAATTCACCCACTTAAAGAGGCTTTCCATTGAAAGTTAGCTCCCTGGCAAGCACAGCACAGCTTCTCATTAAGACAAAATCTTTTTCTGCCCTATTTTTTTGTTTTTCTTTTGCTGTTTTTGATTTGGTTTGGTTTTGTTGTTGTCTTTCTGTTGGGTTTTTTTGGTTGGTTGGTTGGTTTAAATAAAAAGATTTTTCAGAAAAGCCTCAACTCATCTCAGTAGAAAACTTGACAGGACTGTTCATTGCTGTTAGTGACACAAACTCCAAAGTGTGACTGGAGATAATACATCTGAGCTCCAAAATCCTTAATTTTTAAACTCTGCGATACAGGAACAGCTTCCGCATACTACATAAATGCTAACAAAGAATTTCAATACTCAAGATTCAATACATATGGATATACCTAGCATTTTTATTTACTCTAATGACTCTCTCCCATTCCTGCCTCTCACAGCATTCTCCATGGGATACTTGGAATAGCACCACATTGAATAAGCTTAAGAATGTATTTTCTCTCTTTAAAGCCTGTAGTTTTATCAAGCTGTGAACAAATGGGAGACACCAAAGATTATGTTGCAAATCAAGAAATATGATCAATAGCATGTTTGCTCACTCAACATAAATGTCTAACTTCTCTGCACACAAACACACACACAAAAAAAGAGACTTGTAAGTTCTTAACAAATTAAAAGTCACCCAAAAATACTCTATTTGGACCAGGTTGCAGTAACAAACCAAGACACTGTGATACTCAAGCACAGAAATCCAAAATACATCTTCATTCTGACATGGAGCTAAGATAAATGTGTATTCTTTGAATCAAGTTTCCTTGTTCCAAAAGACTAAAATATCTCATCACCACATCCAGAGACAACCATGTAACAGTCCACACTGTACAAATTTATATTCCCACAGTAGTTGAGGGCATCAACAGACAACACCAACAGGCTGATGAGCTTACACAGACAAAACCTGGAAAACTTAAGTGGCTCAGGATTTAACTAAAATGGTGCTCTGATGGTTTCCTCAGTTATCTTTTGTGTGCTTCCCAGTTTTACATCCAATACACTACTTTTTTTCAAACCACTCAGAGTATTTCACATGCAAAGGCTTACATTATGAAATTACATCATCATTAGATCAAGATACATTTGTCTACTGTTTCAATCAGTATTTTTAAAATCCTAGTCAGCAAAACCAAGTCATCAGAATTTGACTCCTTGGTAGACTGCTAGGAGCTTTATTTCCAAAGGCCAAAATTTTACTGTTAGCTATGGTATGAAGGTGTATATATTTTCAGTTAGAACACTTCCAAGTAGTTCATTTTTTGTTCCTATAAGAAGTTTGTCAAAAGAGTAACTTACCTATTACCCCAAATTCCAGTCTACAACATGGATATTTTCCATAGGAATAATGAGAAGTGAATATGTATTTTCTACATAGACCTTTGAACATGCTCCCACATCCATCCCAAATAAATTACATCTATTTAATTTTCAAAAGGTACTAACTGCTTCTAAATTGGTTTTAATCTAGTAAGTAACCAGTGTATATGTCTATCTTTACATAAAAGTTTTTATATTCAAAACCATTCAACTGTCTTCATAAATTAAAATACTTTAATCTGAAATATTATTGCTTGTTATATAAACAATACAACCAGAGGTCCACCACACCACCATAATTGTCTTGTAAAGTTCTAGATGAGCAGTTCTCTTTAAGGACAAAAGCAATTTAAAAAAATCATCTAGCCAAGGACAAGAGTCTGTTACTTCACCCCAGCTTCAGGCACTGGGCATCTGTTCTACTAACTCAGTACTTGGATTCCTGTTTGACAAATTCTAATTTGAATTTAATCAATCTTCACTGCAAGGGATGAAAAATCCCACCTACCATTAGTGAGAACAAAAAGAATTGGTACTGCCACACTCTGCTCTGCAAACTCTCATTCACTTATGTCACAGCACATGTTTTGTTGCTTTTGAGATTTGTATTATATCAATCCCACCTATAATCATGGCATTTAGTTTGCCACCTTTCCTTTGCATTCTGCATTCCTTCTATGATTTACTTCATGTTGACCACTCCACATCAAGCACCTTTTTCATCCTTTCAAGTTACTCCTCCCTCAATCTTCCAACAGTATAAGTGATAAAAATCTTCCTATTTTGAACCTGGAAGACTGAAGATAATGCATCAAAGCATCTCTTGCCTTACTCCCAGGGCAATGCCCAGTTAAAGATAACTGTATCATCACCAGGCAGGGTGTGGGACAGGTATAATACAGTGAGGCTCATCCTAGGTAAAATAACCCACTAGAATCAAATTAACAGACAAGAAACTTCAAAGTAAACAAAACCAAAAACTGTGTCTTGTTAAGTGCTGCAGCTTGACATCAACACAAACAAAACAAATGTAGAAGTAAATAGCACACTGGTAAAGGAAAACATGAGCCCTATATGTGAGGACTTTTACAGAAAATGAGTATGTGCCTTGTTTGCCTTTCCAAGAGGATTTGAGTTAAGCAAAGAAACTCTTTTATGCATTGTACAGATATATATAACCCCATCTATGTTTGTCACTGATGTTTCCAGTTGGAGTAAATCAGGTTTTGTTTCCATGTATTTCCCCAGTCACTATTTTTACCTTTTTGCCCTGGACAGTCACAATGATTTCCACAGCAACAAATAATTGGTCATAGCTCCTTGATCGCTTTTAATTTATTCTGATGCTGATCAAGATAAAAACGAACTACAACCTTCTCCCAACCCAAACCACAGACAAACTAAAGTTCAGGGCCATCTTTTATTGTAAGGTATTTTGGGACAATATAGCAAAATCAAGAGCCTTAGATTCAATTGAAAAATAGTGTTACTTCATCCCTGACTGAGGGTTAAAAAAAAAAACACAAACCCACAAAAAAAACCCCAAAAAACCCACCCCAAACTAGCCACATACCACTTATAAGGAAAGATACTTTCTTGTCAGGCCTGATAAAGGAATCACACACACACAAAAGCCTGCACTATCTTGCCAACTATTTTACTTTTAACAAAAGATAGCACCTGCTCCACAAAACCTGCTACACAAACTAGAAAACTTGATTTTCCTAAAATAACACAAGAAGATCCTGCCTATAATAGCTCCTTTCTCTCAAAGGATTCTAAACTATATGCTCAGAATCTCAAAACAGGAAACAAATCCCTGTTATAAATCAGATTTCTACCTAGCAGATCCCAAAACTTTTTTGCTTCCCAAAGACAACATGATGTCCCAGATAATTGTAAGCACAGTACAGGTAAAGTTTCACAAGAATTAAGTGTCATGAATTTCTGAAGACTCTAATGCACAAAAAAATACAATGAATATGTCTTTTTAGAGTCTGAATGCCATGTTGAATTTTATATATGATCTACTTTTACTTCTGCTAGAACAAATAATAAAAGCTCTTAAATAACATAGACCTATATTGCATATTAAATGACAAATTCTACAGAACTCAACTGTATTGTTTTGGGTAATATGAACCAAATCCTTCAAATAAGTAACAGCAGCCTCAAGAATATAGCTCAATATTAAACTTGGACAGGAATAAGCAGTATACCAATTTCAGAGTTTTATTTCAAATATCTTCTTTGCAAATATGAAATAAGAGTCCAAATTAAATTAAAAAATGGGTTTCATATAACAAGCTTTCATAGCTGAGAGACACAAGCACTGAGATTGAAACAATAACACTTCTACCTAGAAAACAGTAAAGCAACAGAATCTATAACAAAAATTATTAGATAACTAGATCATGTGTATTTATTACATTTGTAGTTAGGTCTTATAAAACATCTCAGAGTAGGTAAAGGTGGTTTCAGTTTTGCTTATATTCCGTTTCTCCTTATACTGCACTAGATGGTGAAGAAGAATGAAGACTCAATCAAATTCACATTTAGAGACTCTCAATTCATGGAGTCCTCCCTTCTAGTGGGGTAAGAGACAACTCACTTATCTTTTAGTGCTGGATTACACAGAGGTCTGAAACACATGTTTTGTCAGTGTTCTGATCAAACCTGTACTTTTAGGTTATTAGAGCTGACAGCTACTCAAAATTCCATCACTAATAATTGTCAGTGCTCAAGATGGCCATTTTCATAATTCAAGGAAGAGTTACGTACTAATGATGAAGCCATAAGTAATTCAGGCCATGTATAGACAGCTGCAAAGATCCCTGCCGGGAATTTTTCTAAACCAGCCCCTTCACTATGTGGCAGATCAGTCATTTATTAAGACCGTCTTAGCTTCTTCCTAGCAATTTTATTAGCTACATAGAAGTTAATTAAGAAGTTAATAATCAAGAATACCACATAAAATGGACCATGAAGAACTAAGAAGACACTATAAAGCTCTGTAAAACTATGATATTTGATATACAAAAGAGTCCAGATTTACTTCCAATACCAAGCTCCTAAGTTAACATTGAATTTGTACATTCAAAGCAAAGCATTCATTTACATAAGTATTTCTTTTTTGAACAGCAGCTAAACAACTCATCTAAAAAAGGTAAGATCAAGAAATCTTAGGAACCATAACAAGTTGGTGGTTTTTTTTTAGGAACCAGAAGATCCCCAAAGCCTCCATCTCTGCTCAACTGCCTGTAGGACCACAGAAAAGATTTATTAAATGTGTTACATTGCTCAAATCAAGAAAGCCCTCACACCATCATTACTTGTATCTATGACTCCTTATTTCCCATCACACATTAGTTAGAGAAACTGCCTGGCAAGATGACTGAGCAATATAGCCTTCCTAGAAACACACCTGTAAGATTGTGAAACAACGCTCAGGTTAGCTCATTTTCACTGCATTATTACCAATAAATCTTCCCTATTAAAACTTCCATGTCACCAAGGTTACATAAGGCCTGCATACCAAGTTCATCGTGCAAACTGCTACCGCCTACAGCAGATGCAGTGGCATGTGATGCTTCTAAGTGGACACTCCCATTTCTCACCAGCAAGGAGGCGCTAGCGCCGGGCACAGCTGCCTGGGAAGGGGGGCAGGACTGCACTCTGACCTGGGAGGAGCACTGCTGGCCTTGCTGACCATCTTGAAGGCTACGAGAAAACACGCATGGGGGACACATTACCAAGAAGAAGTGAAAAAGAGCCAGAAGTGAAGCAAAACAAGATTTTTCAGTTTAAAGGGGAAAACTTTTTTTGAAATAGTAGCATTAAGCAGCCAACAGATAGGGTTAAAGTAATGCCTACATTCTGTGTAAGAGAGTATTCAGGCCCTAGTTACAGCAGTAATCTAGAGATACTGTTCCTGTCAACTTCTTAGAAGCAGTATTGCTGTTTAAGATCTCCAAGTCATCCAACAAGTATATTCTTCTGTGTTTTAATTTGTGGGTGCAAAAGCAAATTACTGCCAGTTAGTTTAACTACTAACTAACCTGAGGTATCACTATATTTACTACTGACTATTCCAGTCTTCTCACAATCATTGGGGTCCTTTTTTTCTTATTCAAGTATGACCTGATAAACTCTTTAGGGCTTTTTTCTTAACTCAGAGACATCACCTTTCTTGTTATTAATTCACAGTAACTAGAAAATGTCTTTCAGCTTTGTTAATAGCCATGATACCACAGACCTAGATGTAGATAACTGAAGTAATATGTTTGGATTCAGAATTATTTTGAACATATAAAGACTCTCTATATAAAGTTATTAATTGGCAAAAGTTAAGTCCATTCTGAAGTCATTTTGAAGTTACAGCAAAAGCTTTATTACTCACCAAAACACAGGTTTTAAAAGTCAACCTGGCTTTCAGAGAAATTTGTACATTTCTCATAGTCATGAGCAGACAATGTTTGAAAATG
Source organism: Chloebia gouldiae (assembly GCA_003676055.1). Taxonomy (NCBI): domain Eukaryota; kingdom Metazoa; phylum Chordata; class Aves; order Passeriformes; family Passeridae; genus Chloebia; species Chloebia gouldiae. Next base: position 29,077,775 of record QUSF01000004.1, on the reverse strand, counting down.
TTAATTCTCCTCTTTACAGACTTCAATTGCAAAATTAACTTTTATAAAGCTACTTACCAAAGTTAGGTTCTTTTAATAACTTGTTTAATATTAGGTATGACAAAGTGTCAGAGTACATTATGTTTACAGTTGATATCATGCCATCATTGCAAGAGCTGTGGTTTTATTATCTTTCATTTTGTGGATTTAAAGAAATTACATTATACAGTCATTAGCTGAGGCATTATCTTAGATAAAAGGTTTTGTATTTTAAGGACTGGAAAATAGCTTAAACACTCTTTTGAAAAACAATATGCATCACCTGTTGCTTTTAACACTTCACTGTTTACAGCATGATGCTGGAGTTGGCAAATGAGGCAACTAAAAGAAACAAGATCTTACTAAGAGTTGAAGGGTTATATCTGATGTACTTGCTTTTAACAGTATTTTCTACATCAACTACTTTTCAGTTCTTTTGTTAGAGCATCACTGGAAAACAACATGGATATAAGAATAGGTGTTAAGAAAAGCTCATGCAAAATAATGAAGACATGCACTCAGCTCAGAAGAAAGAAGTGCAACTCATTATTTACTGTGTTCTATCACTTTAATCTGAAATTTAAATTCAGTGTTTTGCTGCCGTACACACAGCTTTCAGTGAGCTATGCAGCAACAAAAGCCTTAGGGAAGTTCAGGGATGTGCCAACCTTCACTGCCTTCCTTAAGCAACACCAAACCAATGCTAAAAAATACTGCTTTTTCTATAAATAGCATGTACATCTCAAGAGGTATAGACACAGCTGCTCTTTTAATAGTTATTCACATCTGTCACAATTAAAAAATCCTACCAAAATACTGATGTCAACCAATTGCAAAGAAAACAGGCTTATTCTCTCCCTGATTATTATACAAATAAAATTCTGCTTCATACAGTCACTTACATACATGCATACATGATTGACTACATGGGATACCAATGAACATTTATTTTTGAAGTGCCCAAAACACTACTGACATTTAGACAGGACAAAAGCAGGGGTGGATGGTGTTTTATGGTACATTTTAGGTTTGTTTTTTAGGTTACAGGGCAAAATAATCTTGTGTCTAATTTAGCACCAAACCAGCAGAACTTACTAAACCAGGTTTGACATGTCTACCTTTGCCAAAGACACACATATATAATGCCACTGTCTCTTTTACTAAGTATTTCTTAGAGGAAGTGAAAACTAATTGGAATCATGGATAGGATATTAAAAAAGAAATCAGGTTTAACTCAACAGGTCCTAGGGAACATTCCCCCAACATCTAATTTTATGACAGAGGTAGTTAGAAGATTAAAGTTTTGCTGGCAAGAATAAGAAACACATAATATCAGGGCAACTAAATATTAGTAAATCTAATACTCTTAGAAGTTTAATATCTGAAGTCATGGATTAACAGTATCAGAAACTAGACTGGGGCAGCTCACTAACAGCATACAGGCATTTTATCAATACAACTGCAGCAATATTTTGAAAACTTCTTAGCGGTTACTGGCTCAAAATGCCTTTATATTTCTTCACATTTGCTCCTTAGGCATTATTTCTTTTACATCTTTCTTAAGGGTTTCCTCTTCCCAGTAACACAGAATTTACACTATAAGTAAGCTATCCATGTAAAGGAAAGGGTATTTTTAGACTGTTCACCTAGAAATTAGAACATTAATACTTTTTTTTTTTTCAGATACATCCCACAGTTGACAGATCAAATGGAATTTGTGTCAAACAAATATGAAAGCACTTTGGTGTTTGGCTGGCAAATTAATTCTGCTCCAAGGGACAGTCATTTAACATCATGAAAAGTACTCTGAGTAAATTACCCTCCGTAAGTATTCAATTCTGAATATGTTTATATTATAAATGTATGTATGTCATTATGTTAGAGAAAGTACAGCGAGCAGTTTTGGGTGGTTTTTAACTTAGAATAGAACAAATTTAGATAACAAAGCTGCTTAGAGGAAATACAGGGTGCGAATGTTTAATCTGCTTTTTTACCCTTGAACATCTTGTCTGATTAAAGAGTTACTCCCACTCCACAATGTGAAATTCATGATTCACAAAGTTACTTCATAGTCTCTAATTGGAAGTCAAGCTTAAGTCACGGGAACCTTAATGACTGCACTGGCATACAGAAACGAGGCCACTGTCAACCAAGTTTAAAACAAAAGTTTGCTTACTCTACACCTACAAGAAAGAAAACACTGTTTTCTAACTAATACACAGTTAAGGAGCTTTCATTGGTCTGCGCAGCCTCTTATGCTGCAATACACAAAGCTGCACTACTCCCCTTTACAAAAAAAAAAAAAAGGAAAACAAACTCAGAGGCAAGTGAAAGCAACAAGGTTAAGCAAAAGTGATCTAAAAGAAGACAAAAATTTTATCATCCTTCACTATGAAGGATGTTAGTTTGAAGCTGAACAGCCTACATTTAGGAAGAACAAGAGCTTAACAAACTAAAACCTAAAATTACATGATTACTACTTCATACTGCACTAGCCACTAAAACCACACCTATGTAGTTTCAGTCCTTGATATGACAGAAGTCAATCATTCACCTGTTAAGATTGCTACGAAGCATTCTTGCATTCCCCCTGCCTGAGGAAAATTTGCAAAAGTAGTCTTCAAATATTTTAGTGGTGTGACAAAGATGGCACAATTCCTCTGCCATCCTCTACTGCAAGGTATTTTATTTTTATTTGCTCTGTTTCTACAGGTTTTCCTAGTTCAAAAATTTACATAAATATACCCAAAACACAACAACGGTTTAGCATATGAAGGAAGATAATTAAGAATATATAACATATGCAACTACTCCTACATATTTATAATGTAACTGAAGAAAGAATTACTTCAATACTTATAGGGGACTGTTCCTTCTTCTACAGGCCATGTTCTCCTCACCAGATTCTCCAATTCCATAAGCAACCAAGAAATTGAAAGACTTAAAACACACATTCAAAAACTTATTGTGGCTGCTGTTTCTACTGGCCAAGCTGATTGATCAAACAGAGCTGCTGTATGTAACAAATCACTAGGCTCAGCACTGTAAACAAAGGGACCAGCAAAGGTTGGGGGACTCCAGAGACACATGTACACAGTACATTTTAAACATTGTCAAGGCATGCAAAGTGCCACATAATTAGATTTAATATTAAGCAATACTGGGCATTCTATTCACTTCATTATTCCTCTTTTGCTGTAAAAAGCTGCAAGATCTTCATAAAGGTTTACCTGTATTTCAGATTTAAGAGTCTCTTTTGGAGTATGTATTTAGCTCTTTATACAGTTCTGTCATTTTGCTTATCTCTCACAATCTACAAATGTGAAAAGTGATCACAGTACTAGTCCCTAATGCTTACATCCTTCAAGAGATGAAAACCAAATGCTGATACTATTTTCTTGGGTTTTTCTTCTTGATTGAAAGCAGAAGTTTCTAAAATTTTTGATAAAAACCACTAAGGCTAAGTTTGTTAGCATTAGTTAATTTTTATATCAATCTGAAAACAGCTATAACATGTTAGAGACTGACTATCCTGACCTTTTTTAAAATAGTGCCACATATACATGCACAATTCAACAAGCCCACAGTGACATGCAGTGACAGCTCAAGGAGGTTATGGTGGGGAAGGAAGTAAAAAGTACTTTTCTGGCAACACCGGTGGGTGTGGGGAAGTGGTCTGCTGCATGCATGCTAAATATGGTGGAACATTTAGATACCCTACCTGAGGGGTGATCCGATGAGCAATGTAGGAGGGGTAGGGTTACTCCCTGCATTGTGCCGGCGTCGTACTGCCTGACGCCTAAATGTGCTGCGTTCACGGCGAAATGTGACAGTCTCCTCGCTGGCTTGTGCTGCTGCATCAAGACAGACTTTAGGTCAAATAAGAACCCATCCTAGTTACGTAAACAGTAACTTAAGACTCCTTTCTTCCCTCTGACCCTCCCCAAGTTAACGAACTTGACTCACAACAACAAAAGTAGCTTATGTCCTAACTGTTCAAACAAGCTGCTTCAAGACAGGATCACAACACACAGTTATTAGCAAACACCTGGGTGGCTGGGGGAGTGCACTTGAATATACAGCTTACTTTGTTTTTACCCCCAGATCCACATAGCCCGGTTGCAAAAGTCAGATATCCCAAGTGCTTTCCGGTTACGCATGGCAGGAAGAGATGCTTGATCTCCCCCTTTATCTCAATGAACAGATAATTAAGAAGAAGCCTGAAGAGCTACCTAGCAAAGTTGTCTACCAATTCTCACCATAGTTTTCTCAATTTTTTAACTTCGGCCAAATAGGTAGGGTTGAGGTTAACCTCATCACAACTCTTTAAGGGGAGAAAACAAGAGTAGCTTTATTTTTTTCATAAGCATCAAGCGATACGTGTTGCTCCTTCTAGACTTGGAACAATATAACTTACAGAGGCATGAAGTTGAGAATAAGTAAGAGAATAATTTATTTTTAAGGACGGATGATTTTGTTACTTCAGGTTTCCAAACAAAAGGTTTGGTTCAAATTTATAAACCAACATTGTAAAAGCCAGTTTGTATGTACTCACGGGATTAAAATATTTATCCACACATCATCCCCCCAAATCCATCTGTGCTCCTTAAACTCCATAATCTGAACAATTTCAGATTTGGACTGCTTCATGGTGTGTCTACAATCTGAGAAGTCTTCCTCCTGAGCCAAGGAAGCTCCTAGCCAGTTTGAATACAGAGCACTGAAGAGCTCAAATGAATGAGCTGCAGAGAAAATAGGGCTTGGCAAGCAAGTGGAGGAGAAAAAAAATTGACATTAAGTCAATGCAAGAGTAAAATAACAATCTTTTCAGGGAAGCCACACTTGGTGGCCAAGAAGCCTGTTACCTCGGTGAGAAAACCAAGAATTGTATCAAACAAACAAAAAACAAACATTCCCTCTCCCCCCCCCAAAAAACAAACAAACAAACAAAACAAAACAGAGAGCAATGCCAGGAATACTACAGGCAGAGCAACCCATTATGCACTTCAGCACACTTCAAGTTACAACACTGCTGCTAGTAAGTTTTCAACACTTACCAGCAAAGACTCTAATGCTGGTCTACAGGGAACAACAACCTATAGGAACCTACTACTGTTGTGTACTACTGCCATAGCTCAAGCAGTAAAGGCTGAAATATGAGTTTAATTCATGCATGAACCACAGGTTACCAAATGAATTCTCTCTCTGAAGCTTCAATTTATAGTTTGCTTTAAAACAACATAAGCTATATAATGAGATTTACTTTAACACCAACATCCAACTACAAGTATTTCATTATCAAAACTACAGGTTTTAAGGGCAACACTAATTCAGTCCTTTCCTGTACTTTCAGAAAAACCAGGGGTTTACTCATTCTCTCCTCATTCCTCCACAAGTGTTTTTACAGTTCTAAACACCAATAGATTATACTACCTTTTCAGGGTATTTCAGCAAGATTTCAGTAAGTTTCTCCTGTGGTTTAATATACGGGTTTACTTTCATACACTGCCTAATTTCTTTAAGCATTTCTTTGCAGCTCTCACACTTGAAGTACAAAGCAAATGAACCACACTAAACAAGACAGACTGAATCCTGACACACAAGGTCAAAACTGCCCATTAATTTTGTATTACCATTTATAAATTTTTCTAGAATACACATCAGCATATAAAAATTCACATTTACAACACAGCTTCCAATGAGTTCAGATGCAAAAGCAATTCTGGTAATCAGACCATAGCTAAGCACTACAAAATAAGGAACAGTGACTAGTCTTAACTGAAATATAAATATCTGGATTACCATTAAGATGGTAAGCATCAGCATTTTATCTTAATTACCACTTGCAACTACTTAGCAAAAGCAGCATTCAAGTGCAATTCTTTAACGTAGCATACACTTAACACTGACAGATATCTGTCATGTTCTGCAGTAACTGAAACAGAGACTATGAAAACACAATAGGTCCTCCCTATATGGCTCCAATTTAACACTAAAGCAAGTCTCGAGAATTAAGAGGCAGTGTCCTGTGAGGAAACTAGATATACAAACATGCTTGAAAATAAGAAAAAAAATTTTAAAAACTAATATATAAGTGGGGATTAAATTCAAAGCTGTACAGGAAAACAGCTTCAGCATTTTCTAACCATTTATTATTCCATTTTAACTTTTAAAAGTCAAAGTAGATTTTGGTGTAGTTTTCTACTTGTTTTATCACGAGATTCTTGATTTATCATCTTGAAACTTTTGTTCAATGCACACCTGTTACACATATTCTTCCTGAATACAGGTGGTGCCATTCAGGGTCACTACACAAGTCTACAAGTTCTTTTGAAAAGACTGCAGGGCTGTTCAGACCAACAAGCTCCAAGTCTGCTAACATTATGCAACACTGCAAGAAGCTACATGTGGAAAACATGACCAAAGAAGTTAAAAAAAATGCTAGCTGAGCAGAGAGGATTAGCATAAAGTGTGGAAAGCCAAACTGCTCTAAGTTTGCTTTTGGTTGAAAAGGAAAACCAAGGGAGCTGTGGTTCATTTTTTTATTGTACTGGCTCCTTGGGTTTGCTTAGTCTTGGGGAAGGCTTTTTAATGAGTTTTTGTTTTTCATATAATTTTACAGAAGACATACAATTTAAAATACATACGTACCAGCGTGTATGGAAAGCTCTTTATGTTACTTCGTATTGTTTGTGTTTCTACTCGACTTCAATGAGAAGGAGCAGTGCAACTGCTTGTGAGTTTACCAGTAGGAAGTATAACAAAGTTCCTAACTTACCCTCTACTGTGATCTGAGAGCAGTTCTATCACATTTCAATATAAATAAGCTTTAGTATTTACGATGTCACATACACTTCTCCAATACTGCTTACAACTCATCCCAAACTCCAGAAATGTAAGATCCAACATGTAAACATGTACAAAATCTACATGTAATAGGAAGAGATAACACAGGTAATACTTCTAAGTTCATGCTTACTTCAGTTTAATCAGTAGAGGAAGACAAGATTTTCAGCTTACAGGATGTTTGTTAAAAGGTGCTCTGCATTTTTTTATTCCATGCTTCTATGCTGAATCACTACACTTAGTATCAAGAAATTCAAGCATTCCCTCTGCATGTTGTCATTTGCATGTGAGCCCCCAGCACTATCTATCCTCAAGAATACAAAAATCATGTTTGAAATTCAAGGTGCACAAATTAAAAATACAAACCTACACCCCAGAGATCAATAATATAAGAAGTGGAGACGTAGTAGCCACCTTGTAGCCAACTTTGCCCCTCATATGCCTATTCCCAAATATAATACAACTATTTTCAAAGAAGAAATAATGACACTTGTATCTGTTTAAGGAATATGTGTTTGAATGCACAGTTGCATTAAAATTAACTTAAAACTTCTGACTGGAAAAGTGCCAAATAAGCAGTTATATGCTTAAAACATCACGAGGATATAATTTTGTCATCAGACACTTGGAAAGATGCTTTACATTGAACCTTTTTATGCTCACTCCTGTAGTTTTACTAAGTTTTCAACAGAACCTGAAGACTCACAGTTTTACTCTACAACTGTTGTATAAGACACTCAGCTTTAAGAAACAAAGTATAAATATTTTCCCTTGAACAGAACCATTTATATAAAAACAAGCCAAAACATTTGCAACATCTCCCTGCACCTACTTAACACTGCTTTTAACCAAACCTTAGAAGACAGAAGCTTAAGAAGCACAACATGAAAAAGTAGAACTGACAAAATTTTATTGCATCAATAAGACCATTTCATTTTGCTACAAATAAATGCTGAACCTAGTGCCTTACATAAATTCTGAAATACAGAAAAATTTTTCATAAGAAGATTCCTGGAAAGATGTTGTATGAAACTAATACAAGGGTGAAGCATCCATGTGGAAAACCATAAAGTTCTTAGGATAAAAAATGCAATCAGTCTAATCAGAAAGCAAGCAAGAAAAAAAACCTATCCAGCAATAAGTCTCCCTCACTTTTTGGAAAAAAGGAAAAAAAAACCAGCTAAAAATTCCAACACCCCTCCCCCATCACTTAAAGCCTAGATGGTTTTGAACATTAGTCAGGTTAAACATGGTTAAAGGTGTGCACAGAACCCAAGTGATGCTTGGACATGCCCTTTCTCACCCTATCAAATGGGAAACAGATCTATTTTCAATCACTAATTACTAAGCCTACACGTTCTCAGCAATAGCTGGAATTAATAGTTTATGGCTTATGTACTCACATAAGCAATGAAATTTGCAAATGCAAGTGAGCAATTAAATTCTTCGAAGGCAGGATGTACTTTGCCAAACCAAACAGCTGAAATGCTGTTCTTCTCTACTGAGCATCTGTATCTCTGTATATTTTTTGTTCAAAACCTGAGAGATGTACTTCACACACCTTTATGGGTTAGCACTACTGTTCTCCTCATGACTGAGGCATTTAGAAATTATTTTCACATGCCCTACCACTATATCAAAAACCATACTTGAAAGATACCCAAGTAGAAAGAAGCAGTCTGTTCAGTGCATATCTTCAGTATGCAGTTGTTAATCACCATATTATTATGCACCTTAATTAAACCTACAGCTGCAGGGATTACTTATACTTCTCTGATTAAAAGAATCAAAATATTGGCTCAGAGTATTATAACTTACTGTGGATATTTAATGAAAAGTATCACTAATGACTATTTCTGAAGAACAGAGGTGTGCAGCAAAGGAGAAACAATGAAGAACAGCGTGCTATCTCCAAGTTACAAACTTTTGCTAGAAAATAGTGCAGAAGAAAACAACACACAATTGGGAAAGAAAGTAAAGCCCAGGACTTCAATTTTGTGGTTGCATTTATGAAAAAGAAAAAAAGTAAGTCTGAAACTAGCCTGAAGAAATATTTACAATTATGTCAAAGCAGTCACTCCAACAACCTGAAAAGCAAAACACTATCAGGAAGGGAAAAAAGCAGGACAATAAACCATCTGGTTTGAATTCTGAACCAAACATTTTTGCAGACCAGCTTGACAATAAAATTTTTATACTAAGGCCAAGGATAAAACTAGAAGTCTTAATTATTCTAATTCATTGAACTTCCTACTTGAATTATTCCACTTTTAAAAACATTGGGCTACTCACACAGACGTCTTGAATATAATGCTGATGTACTTCAGGTCAAAGAACTAAAGCTAAACCCCATCTGACCCCCTGCCCAATACAGACCCTATATCCCAGGGTTCAGGTATCAATACCTAGTATTATATTCATGTAGCAGACAAATGTTCATAATTGACACTAAACTTTAAAAAAGTTAGTTCTGATTTTGTGTTTAGATTTATTCACCTTAAGGAAAAGATGCTGTAAATCTTCCAAATACAGCATTATCAGCATATGCGGCAAACTATGTAAGCATATCATACACAGAAAGTCATGTTTGCATTACACAGCCTTAACTAAAGGCCCAAACATTAAATAAGTGAACAAGTTTTATCTCACAGCTACATATTGCAGCAATGTGAGCAATTCCATCACAGCTGACAGAGCTTTTAGAACTTTCTTGCTTATATGTATAGCAATGAACCCAGGTACCTCTATAAGCCAGCATGAAGATGCAGCTTCATTTTTATCTAATACCAAAAATTCCTATTCAACTTTGTTTGGGATGAATACTTGGCAAATACAGAAATAACACATGTCAACAAAATAGAACCACTCTTCCCAAATCAAGCAAAAGTCATCTAATGAAAGCCTCTGTATTATCCATAAGGGCACAAAACACAGGATTGAGTCCCCACAAAAAGTACTAAAATTCCGCATTACTAGGAAGTGGTTAGCAACTAATAGATGCAAGACACATTCCAAATGTTATTTCATTGGTAAGTTCAAAAACTGCAGAAAATCTACAGTAGCCTCATATATCATTCCTAACACTGTCCACATCTTTAAGCTCTTAAAGGCAGCAATCTGACCTCTACTGAGATGACAAGACATCCAGCATCAGAGGGAATTCTGTAAAACTCAACCTTCACACACAAAAGCAGTGACAGTACAGTAAAATGCTTATAAGAGAGCCCTTTTTACTGCTGATCTGCTTACCTGGGTCCAGTTACAGCACAGTTCTGCTGAATACACAAATAGAGACAGCCAACATACACACAACCCAGTCACAGGAACTTGACACATTTTTCAGTTTCTACCATTTCTAAACTCCCATTTCTCATGCAGAACTGTTTGGTTTAGTAGTTTGAGCATGAACTGGCAGACGCACAGAAAACAAGATCAGAAGCCCCATGTTCTGTAATTACATTCATTCTATCTGCAGGAAAACGTAGAAAGAACTAAAGCCATCAGAAGCACGGAACAGCTCTGCAAAACAGGCAAATCAAGTCATGACGTAGACCATGTGCAACATCAGCATAGAAGGGAAAAGTTATATGTTGCCAGCAGCTGCCATGACCACTGGCAGAGTAACAGAGAACTGCACTGTAATAATTGCAGGCAGACACACTAAGCATATATGTACAAATACATACAGACTGAAGAGGTGAACAGGTTTCCGTGTGTCATATGAAACAAGACTAATCCAAATTTACAAAGCCTATTTTGCCTGCCTATAGAGATGTACTGCAGACCTCAAAAGACAGAAAACCATATGAGCTGATACTTCAATATTGCTATGAAATGTACAGAAGGAGAAATGTGTCACACTGCATGCAGTTTTATTTACAAAAGGGTATGCATCTCAAAAACTTAAAGCAGATAAACCTTAAATTGCAGCAAGCTGCAAAACAGAGTAGCAACTTAAAGAGCACATATTTTACAATTAATATAGAACTGGAGAGAACACTTGACTTTTCAGACCCGCTTAACTTTTACAAAATATCACTGTGTTACATACAGTGGTTCTTATGGTGGTTCTTTAAAGTTACAAACAGCAATCCAGAAACACATCTGACAGAAACCACACACAGGACAATGCAAAGAGGGTATTTCCAGAATATCACTAGACAGTGGAGCAACTGCAACTAACCCATGACTCATCAATTCACTAGCTATTTTTGGAGTCTGAATAGTTGAACAAGGATAACAACTACCATAAGACACCTTCCATTTTTTTATTATACATCCACCACATACACTTAATTTCAGAATTTTCAGATGCTGTTTATCTGCATTTTAATGAATTGCAATTTCTATTCAAATGCATATACTATCTCACAGCAAGTGAGTCATCACCACTTCCTGGCATAATAATACAGAAATGAAACTACTAAGTTGTATCTGCAGAAGTGAAATATTTACAAGTTTGTACAACATCCTGCTTAGTAGAAGATTAGTAAAGACCATATCCATTAAGATACACATTTGAGCAGTTACACAAACAAGAACATAGTTCTAGTTTCTAAAGACTAAGGATAAAATGAAGTCATAATTACTGATTTAAATAATATTTGAAAAACGGAACTGAAAGCTGCTGACTGGAAAAGAGCAGGTGGTATTAATATCAGTCTTTCAGTTATCCCCTGTGCATCTGTTAATTTGTTGTTTCAGAAAGTTATCATAAGCAATCACAGACATTTAAAAATATTTATATAAAATTATAAAATAATCCTTTTGGCAGGAGGTTGGACCAGACTACTTCTAAAAATCGCATCCAACCAATATCCCTTGATCTTATGAAAATCCAAACCAACTTGATTCTGTAATTCACTTGCAACAAGTAAATAAAATAATTTCTTAATATTCTCAAAAAAATGCTATACATATATACACATTACATGTATTTATATTACACATGTATGTCTTTAATAACCTCCCAAAAGGTGAATACATCTCAGTAGTAAGAAATACTGGCTATAAAGCACTTAGATTCTAAAGAGTTAAAACATTTTCTCTCATTACGATTAGTCATGGTTAAGCCTAAAGAAGACATCCACAATTAAAGATACAGATGTTACAAAACTTGTAATATGAGCTATAAATTGTGGGGAAAACAACCCAACAAACCCACACAAGAGAAAAACCAGTAAAGAAGAACACTACGAAAGAATTAGTCAGATTGATCATGAACAGATAAATGCAATGCAATTACTGCCTTGGTACTAGACAAGACTGAATAAATGTTTAAGTAGTGCTAAGGAAAAAAATAAGTCATCATAATTTTCTTCTGCTTAAAAAAAAAAAGGCAGTATGGCATTCATTTCTTACAATCATACAGCAAATACTTCCTTTTCTCTTGGTAGGAAGAAACAATACACAGCTAGTGTTATTAACCGTATCATGTCACCAGATCTGGAGAACTCGATTCCAGATTGCTTCTTAAAGTCAGCCTGCAATCCACAGAGAAGTACTGCTTGGGTATTTGTCACTGATTAAAAATATTAACAACTTCAAATGACCCTCATGTAAAATTTTAAACAGGAAATGGATCAGGCCAGCAAGAATGACAGCAAGCCTTTCCTGCTTAAGCTGCTACAGATTTGTACCTTTAAGATTACTTTGAAATATGTTGAGTGAAATGGTGGGGAAGACAAACTTTTCCAAAAGAGCAATCAAAATATTCCACAATATTCAGCATCTGCCTTCCATCAGTTCTTTCAGACTACTGACAAGTAATAAGCACATACAGTCTGAGATGTTCTAGAACGTAAGCTATGTTAATCCTCCCTTACACATAAAGGGAGAATCCTATTAGCTTTAAGCAGTAATAACACAAAACAAAATCAAATCAGGTTTTGTGCTAAAGAAAGCATAGAGTCAAAATGGTAAATACATAAAGGAGACCTTTTATTAGTCAAATTACTCTCAGTGGACATGAAGAGCTGTTACTTTAACAAGATCTTAGGAAGAATGTGTGTTAAGAGTTCGGCTTCTAGGGTTAGTACTAGAACAGCAAGCCTGACCCTTTTATTAAAGCTACTGCAAAAATCTGTTACTAGGAATAATAGAGAAAGTAAAAAAAAGAACAAATCTACATACATTGGTAAAACGAACCCATATAAATAGGTCTGAACTAATTGTAAACCAGTCAAAATTCATCAATAATCAACACACAGCTGAACTTCAATGTGACACACTTTCTTTTCCTCCCCACAAATCAATTGTATTGATTTTTAAGGCTGATTTTTTAATAGTGGGGGACATAGCACAAAAACAACTCCATGAAAAACCCCAAACAAAACCAAAAGAAAACCCCACTATTGGTCATACATCTTATCTCACTGTGGGCTAAAAACCTCTTTTTAAGATGAATCACTATATTTTGTTTAGGCAGTCTACACATTAGGAACAGTCAAATTTGCTATAGTTTGTTAAAAAATACCTGTCTTGATCTAAAATACAATTTTATGAAGGGTTTGTCCACCTAGATGTAATGATCCAGATTATCTGGTAGGTACTGGCCTTGGAAAATTCCAGAAGTCAGACTGAGTTAATTACCAACCTCATACTGTTCTGAAAATGTGAAGACACTTATCTACCTTGACACAAAAGGCCTTCCAGTTAAGGCAGCCAACACAGTTAACCAAGAAAAGAAAGAAACATTGTAATACAATACACAAAAAAATATTAAGATCTCCAAATTTTGTTTTAAATGCCACTACTCATCTGTATTAATAACAGCTACTCCAGCTAGCTTATTGTTCACATTACACCAAGCAAAACAATAGTTAGGGAAAATAAGAGGAAACTACATTCCTCTCCAGCTCTGGAAGGCTATTGTGCTCACATAATGAAGACAAAAAAAAAAACCCAAAAACCCAAAGTAAACAAGACTGTCTAGCCAGCAGTGACAAGGCTGAGCAAAAATTAAATCCCTAGGAGAATTCAAGTTAGTAACAAGACCATGGTTAAGAATCCACAATTAAAGGCAGCATGGTAAGAGTTTGGGATTGGTTTTATTTCTTGATACTACCTCAAGCCATGCCAGAAAGGCTGCAGTCATTGGTATTACCCAGTATAATAGAGCAGGTTTGATTTGATCACAAATAGTAATTTTAAGATACAGCTTTAATTAATGAGGACTTCTGGTAATAAACCCCTAACATCTCTACTTAAAGATTTTGAAAAGCCTGTTTGGATTCAAACCCATTTCAGTAGATCTTTCAAGACATTATGAAGAAAATGCTTTTTCAGTTTTACTGGGCAAGAGTAGAGAAACAGGGAGTATGCTTAAATATAGTTTTAATTTAAGTCATAGATACCATACTCCTTAACAAAATATGACAAGGTACTTCTGGTAGGTCATTTACTTACCTCCACTTGCTGATTCTTGCTCTTCCCCTTCAGGAAATGTAGCCTGGCTTGGTAAGCTATTCCTAGAACGAGTGACTGACTCTAAGTGTGAAGCCCTTCCCAACAGAGATAGCTCATCTAGCACCTCTCCTTCTTTGGCTTCCAAATCAGATTTTGAAGTGGTTAACTGTTTTATGTTACCTGGTGCCATTAAACTATTTGGGTCATTTAAACAAGCTACAGTACCACTGTCCAGGCTTAATACTCTGGCACGATTCTTGGCACTGTTTGTGCTAGAAGTCCGTCGTGTAGATCTTTTTTTGCTAATTCCTTCAGAGCTTACGTGGGTTTTGTGAGCATTTTCAGAGTCTGTGCCCCCACGGTCTTTAGAAACGTATTTGGTCTTTAAAGCACTGTATTTTCCCTCAGGAGACTGGCATGAATGGGAGGTGGTGCTGGAAGAGCTATCACTGCTGAACTGGTGAGCTGACTGCATGCTTGATGTCCTGCTCAAGTCACTTTGATCACTGGAGTCCTCATCGTGACAAAACACAGCACTGTGAGGTTTAGTACCAGATACACCTCGGAAGGAAACATATTCCCTGTGCCGACTTGAATCAAAACTACTAGCCCGCTTTTTTCCTGTCCTCCTCCGGCTGGACTTGTGGGCAGAGGCTGTTCGATGTATTAAACTAGAAGATTTTGGTCGAACATCTCCTTCTTTTTGTTTTCCACTAGTTTCTTTAGCAGCTCTTGAATCTACTAATACAGCTAGTTTCTCACTCTGCTCATCTCTTTGTTCAGCAGCCTTCCCAAGCGGCCTGTCAGCTTGTGTAGTCAATTCATTGGCATGTGGGTTCTTATTAGCCTCTTCTGAAGCAGAGGCACCAAGACCTTTCTGGCTGTGCATCTCATCAGATGCATTAGAACCCTTTACCTCTTGAACACCACCCAGAGGACTCACTTCCACAGCAGTCCTTTCGCTACTAGTCCTTTTGTCAGTAGTAGAACTACTGTCATCCTCTGAGTCGACACCACAGTCTTTTTTCTTACCATCCTTTTTCTCTTCTCTCGGAGACTCCTCCTCGTGCTCTGACAATACACTTTCTATATGCGTTGAGCTAGTATGTTCACTTTTATAGCTACTGATGGTACTGTTGGTGTCACGATCAGTCCCGCTGCAGTAGCTTTCTGTTGAACCGCTGCTTCTAGTACTCAGGCTTCTCAGACTGTCCATACTTTTGTCTGCTTTCAAGGATTTGCTCTTCCCACTCTTAGTCAATGGTTGAGGGCTGCTACTTTTCAGAATGTCATCTAACTGAAAAATTCCTGAAATGCAAGAGTTCTCACCCAAAGACTCTCGGGATCCAGAAGGGGGCTTGGAAGCTTCTAACTCACTGACAGGATCTAGTCCTCGTTTTTGCTGATAGAGGGGGAAGTCATTTAGTGAAGCATCTGGAAAAGCAACAGCAGAGCTAGAAGTCCTTGGTACACCTCGAGGTCTATGATCCTTCCTATAGGAGTGAGAATGCAGAGTTACCAGTGAAGCTACTTCTGTGTCACATGCACTGTTTTTAGACTGGTCCACAAGCTGGTTGTTCGAGAGGCACACTTTATCACTGCTGTCCCTTGGCAAATCCTGTCCAGAGGACAATGAAGGTTGGATGGAGACAAATGAGTCGTTCGACACCAGACGAAAAAGCTTCCGATCAGTTGCCAAATCTGTTTAAGTACATATTTAGAAATATTCATGTAGAAAGTTCATGTAAGTTATACAACTTGCTTTAAAACTGTTTATATCAGACAAGTAAGTGAACTGAAAAATCCAATTGCAAGCACTATGAATTTGTCACATTATCATTTAAAAATATTTTATAACGTTTGGGCAAACCTGACAGGCCTTTTTTTAATAAAAAAAGAAACCATCAATACCAGCTTATCCCTAGCAACTAATCAGATAAAGCAATTCTGACAAGTCCCCAACCTCCTCTATTGCTTGTGTCTCAGACTTAGTATTTTCACATAACCCAAAGTTTCTTAATTATAAAAGAGTACCCTGCCTTTCTTTTTGGTTCCTACATGCAGTAAACAAGCTTTAAAGTTATTAATGAAAGCACAGTAAACCCCATTAACTCTGAAGTCACAAAAACAAAAAAAAATCTTTCCTATCAGATACCAAGAAAGCTCACAGTTAGCAAGGATGCAATCACTGTCACAGGTCTTTTTGTAGTATAATGAAACTCCCTATGAAGTCACTGAGTTTTACTACCTCTAAAAAAAAATAGGTGTATTTTTCTTTTAAAGCAAATCATGAAGATTTACTGTTAGTGCTTGGTTAAAACAATCATTCCTGTTACCCATCACAAGCAGTCTCCTCTCCTGTAAGTGTCCATCTGTAGGCAGTACTAAAAGTCAGGCTATCTTCCCTTTTGCTACGTCACTAAAAATAGAAGATCTGGAGGCCAAGTTAAGTTTCTACAGTTATATTCCTGTAGAGTATATTTGAATGCATGCAACTTCAGAGACTTACTCAGCTGAAAGTCACAGAACCCTTCGGCCTATTACAACAGCATGGCCACCCGTGATGCTCCATTTCAAATACACTTTTTGCACTGAATCACATAGTAATGATTGAATCATCCATCTAATGGCTCTAATCACCCATGAGTGATTAGACTGGCAAAAGTGAATGGTGGTATTCTCAGAATTAACCTCCTCCTAATCACCAGCAAACAAACCAGCAAAATCAGCAAAGATTTCCCTTTGGTTTTATGCTCTGTTTTAGTTTGAGCAGGTCTTTTCCTAGCAATGAAGCTAAGTAAAAAATTGTCCTCTTTTTTTTTTTTCAGAACACAAGCTAACAGTTTCCTTACATAGTAGAAAAAAACTTTTAAAATTTCACCGCTCTGGTAACTTGCATCTTGGAAGCGGCCTGTAGCTCTAAGAACACAGAGCTCTGTATGGGGTAATTTACTTTATAGAAAAGCCTGCCACATTTACATTTGTCTGTACTCATAAGGAAAGCAAATTAATCTACAATGAAGTCCATTCACCACAGGCTATGCATAATCTAAGAGATACTGCTTAAAGAAATGTAAGTTAGCTATCTTTCAGCAGCAAGGTGACAGTAAATATTTATTACCTGCTGGAAGATGTCAGAACAAGGAACACACAGCCAAAGAATAAAGTTATAAACATTCAAATTACGCTTCGCAGAAGCTTGATTAATTGAGAAAGGAAACAGGGAACTTCAAGATAGACTCTAAGAAAGGGTATCAATAAACTGCATTAATTTATTTAGCATATTAAGCAAAGGGTCTTTGGTAACAAAATACCATGTTTAAATATGGAGAAGAAGAAATTTTACCTTGTTCTTCACTCCCTTCTTTACATAGGCTAGAACTCTGGCCAAGACTTAAACTGATATCATCAGAGGTCTTGGCAGTGTCAGTATCACCTGCAAGTTTTAAGAAAAAAGAGTACTAGTGCTCAAAGTATTAACACATACACCTATATTCTCAACTGTCATGAAAGACTGTTACTTGTATTTCTTCATTTATAGGTAAGTAACAATAGTTACATAATTAAATAACACAAGATTTCTTTCAGATATGAGTATTGTCTACTCTATTTCTATTATCTTCCACAGAACTCAATGGCAATTAAGAAATTTTTTTCTCCTTGAAGGTGTATCAATAAATATTGGAATATTTCTTTTTGCATGCTTGTCCATAAAAAAAAAGAGAGGTAGACTAACAAAATACTTGTAATGGTCAGAAAAGCAAGAAGAAAAACAAAATCAAGATGACAAAAATTCACATTCAATTTTTTACCTTATTATTGCCTTGATAAATTTATAAGAAAATACTCACAATATGTAAAATTTTTATCTTTTCATCTCAGAGAAGCTCACTAGGGCTGGAAATTACTTCAGCCAAAAGTCAAACAACAAGAAGTAATCAAGTCATTAATAGACAATACCAGAAGGGTAATTGATTGCACTAAACTCAAAATAGCAGAGAGAAGTCTACTCCAACTCTTCGGCTCTGCATTTTATAGGCAAATGGAAAACCTGTCATTCCATGGGAAGCAGAACACAGGCCCCAGAATATTCTCTCCTCATGTTTTGGTCATATCATTTGCATGTCCAAAGAAGATTTCCCCCAACTAGTAAATGCTGTATTTCACTCAAAAAAGAAAAAAAAAAAAGTCAAGATGACTAAGGCAGTATTTGGAAACACAGTAAACAATAGTGATTTGAAGTGCTCCTGCAAGGTAATTTAAGTAGCTAAAAATCTCACCTTTGATGGTTGCTGCTGTTCCCAGACGAGATAACCCAGATCCAACCTAGAAACAGAAAATTATGTAAAAAGCTGTACACTTTCAGGAAATAAACAATTGTTATTTCCTATTACTCCAACACATGCATTTGCCTAGGAAAGGTTTTTAAAGGCACAAAATGATCCAGCAGCACAGTGCTGTAAAATTCTGACTGTGTTTCCACTGCAAAGAGACAAAAAGTCATGTAATTAAGCATCCAACTACATCACAGTGCTATTCCATTCAAGAGCCAGTGTTTATGGATGACGCTGTTGAGGCAGGACGGCATGAAATGACTCCACTTCAGAAGGTGAGAGAGTAGAGTTCTGATTTATTTCAAATACACCACTCTTTATAGAGAGCTTTGTCCAGACCAATTCTATTGGTCCTGAAGTAAAAACATCTCACACCATTGTTGTGCAGTGAATGACGCACAGTAGCAAAACTTATTTATAAACCATGTGAACAAGAGAGATAAAGAATTATTTATATTTTTTCTCAACCGTTTCCCAGGCTTCTGCCTGGTTAGAAACCTTTGTTTTCTCTCTAACTAAACTGAGAATACCCACACATAGAGACTTTACTATGCTGATTTTAAAAAGCTCCTAATCTAGGAATTCTCCTTACTCAATGTGGCAACAAAGTACAAGTGCAGTGCCACACTAATAACTGCTGTTGTAAAACTTAACATTTAATGCCTTGATTCTGGTTGTCTAAAATGCTTAAAGAAAATACCATCTTAGTACAAAATTTATCAATTTTAATATAAAACTTATCTGTTCAACACAGTAAACACCAAACTAAATCCAAAAACTGCTCTCATGTGAAGAGATACATATTTTTCCAGTTAATTTCACATTCAATGGTAAACCAGCAGGCATGGTATCTGCTCATACAAAAAATTTCGCCATTTAGGTTTGCAACCTACCTTTCTAAATATATCCTATAATCCATTGGAGATTACTTTGCAGAAATGCTAAAGAGAATTTGGTCTTACCTTCAATAACATTTTCAATACAACCTCTCAACTATAAATAGCATACAATAATGCAGGTGTCAGATAATTAAATTACTCAGAAATAAGATAGCGGAAGAGCCCTCAAAGACAAAATCTGAACCTGTAATACATAAACATGATGGCCATTTGATTGATAGATATATACTTACTGGGATGTTGTTTTCCAAAAAATTCCTAGTTAAAATTACTCTGGGGAGTAGCATAATTCTACTAGTTATTTTCTGTAAGCACAGCAATTTCAGGTAACCTGAAGATGTGTGCAGATCCTATTCAGCCATAATAGAGAAGAACAATGGGTTTATGTATAATCTGAAAAAGCAGCTAAGAGCTTGTTTAATACATTTTCTTCACAACATTGTCACCCACATTTTTAGTTACTCATTTTGTCACGTTCCAACATTTTTCCATTCAATAATATGCTTTGATGAAGACTGTCAGTGAATACAAATGCATCATCACAGGAAAGCTATTTCACACAGTACAACTCAACAAAACTCAGATGCTTACTGTTCATGTTCTCTTTTGATGCTGCACATTCAATCACAGAGGACAAGTGAATACTAATTTTATTAGGACAAATAGATTCTAAACACTATACTTTCTTTCACAGTAGCTTGAACTCTTTCACATGCTTTAATATTAAAACTATTATGTTTGGAACATATTTTTTCCAAAGAGCAGTCAAAGAACTAGTCTGGGCATCATGTTTCTATCTTCCTATATGGCCAATTGCTTCCTACTCCGTTGCACCAGCAAATGCCTTCCCTCTTGAAGGAAAACCTCTTAAGAGTATCTATGCTGCATAACTGAGAATGATTCAAATAAAACACCAACATTAGCAGGCCACTGCACTTCGTTATCTACTGCTTGGTCAGAGAACTAATTAGAAGAACATGATATTGTAATACCATGCCAAGGACTTCCATGTCATTTGAAGACAGGTTCTGTGTCTTTACCATTATGCTGCATTGTTCATTATCAACATAAGTGTACAGCATGGCCAGTTCATCTGCTTGTCTTCATGAAGGGTTGATAAAAACTAGTCACAATCAGCTAAATGTCACAAGCCAAACAGAAGGAGTAGCACATCCAATGCTATAGAATTTGAACACATAAACATAGTAGACATAATACAGGAACAGAGCCACTTCCCCAGTGAAATTCAAGGCAACTAGAGCATAATGAAGTTACATTAAAATGCAATAAAGCCATGTTCTTCAGCACTTCCATCTGGCAGGACTCCCTATTTATTGTTTTCTTCCCAACCCTGCTAAACAAATCAGGGAAGTGAAGATTTTGCAGAGGATATCCAAAAAAGTGTTAAGTCTTCCCATTTCTAGCAGTTTATCTTTCTTTATACTTCAGCAAACTAACTATTTTGACAGCAAAATCCAACCTATCAGGAATAACAGTCTGCAGAAAGCCATTCACAGCTGGAAGAAATAATCCATTCTAAGATAACTTAACAGAAGCCTCCTCAAATAGAGCATTTACCAATTAAGCTTTAAATGGCAGATCAAACAAAAGTAAGGTAGGAAGACAAAGTTAGAACATAACCATGAAGATACACCTTGAGTTACCCAAAGGGAAAAGGTAATCCAACCACAGTGGGTTCTTAGTACTTAGCTCACCTTACTCTGAGCCATTTTGATTTCTAAAATCAGAAAAAAACTAACTGAGGAAGAGGGAATACTTTCTGATGGGATAGTAAGCTCCTTTCAAAATCCAGCGATTCCTAATTTAAGTACAAGATGGGTTGAGAGCTACACTGCTGAGATAACACAATACCTTCCTAATAAAGCAGTTACATAGAGAAAAGAAAATTGTTTTATCTAATAAAAATTACCCCAAAACTGCATAAAATAATAGGAAGAGGTTATCTACAGACTGCAAACCAGCAATACTAAAGCAAAAACTGTAAGTAGCTTTAATTCTTACCTGGTTGTTTGGATCTATCCCAGCATAAGAATTGCGTGAACTACAGCCAACAGGGGGAGTTGCTTCTCGAATGAACTCTGACATCTCAATCCCTCCACCAGGGTCACTTAGAGAAACATTAAAAAAAAAAATCAACACATTATCCCCACCAGTTAAACGAAATTCTGTCTATGTTGCGTGCATATTCAAAACAAATTTTCCCTTCTCAAAAATCAGGGCCTCAAATATATCCCAATATCTTGGATGAACACTGGCTGTTTGACACAGGAAGCTCAGTCTGAGCCAGAGCACTACATAAACTGTCACAGAAACTGCTGCCACAAGTCTGCTGTCACCAGCCAACACAAACTGTGAAGACTTGGGCCCCACAAAGCATTCCAAAAGGCTGACATATTAAATTCTCCCGGTCTTTACGTGCACACATGTTACTTTTGGATCAGCTGTTCAACTCTAACACCTAGAAATTCACCAACAGGAAAAAATACTACATAGAACTCAAAGCATGGAAATTACTCCTGGTCCTTTCCTTAGACTGAATCAGGGAGCAAAAGCAAGTATTGCTAATGAAGAAAGCCACATGTGAAAGCTTTTACACATGCAGAGACATACAGGGCCATAGCATCTCTCCCAGGGATGCAAACAACATCTTTCTACTCAAAAATAACTTCCCTTCAGATACTTTACAGTCCCTACCGAGAAATATTTTCAGGTACAACATATATATCATTGCATCCTAGTGATTTCACACTTTCAGGATTAATAACTATTGGCTTGAAAGTATTTCCTAGAGCAACACCATCAAATTGTAATTCCACAGAATTCAGCTTGTCAAAGGCAGGTATTTTATGAAACAAAAGCAAGTTGGATTTGTCCATTAGGACAATGGGGTCTGAAGTCAGTTGAGGACTAGAACACAAGGATCCAACCTAGCACTGATTGTTAATTGCGAAGAGGAAGCAGTTGAGGCACTCTTTTTCCTATCCCGTTAAAGTTCTCTTCAAGCACCTTGATCCAGGAGACTTGTAAACAGAAGTAGCTGCAGGGTAATTTGACACTGATCCTCTCTCCTTCTTCCCACATATGAACAACAGATTCTCAACAATCAGATTCCAGCATTTTGCTTAACAAAGTACACACGCACACCACTCATCCAGCCAGACCAAATACACTAAAGACAAAGGTCCTCTGAGGAAGGGAACAGAAATGGAGAGAAGAACTGTAAGACTTACTTAATAGACAACTAGTCTTATAGGAAAGTCTTATGCAATAAGAACAACACTTAACAGAGTGGCCTGCACAGGGCCAGGAATTGGAATCGATGATCCTGATGGATCTCTTGCATCTCAGCATATTCTGTGATTCTAATAGTTTTTGAAATACATGGACATCAATCAAGGATATTGTAAACAAACTCTCTGTACACTAAAGGACCTGACACATTATTCATTGTACAGCATGACATGTTAAGCTGTTGTCATCTTGGGGAGGTGTAAAGGCACAACCTCAAGACTCACTCTAGACAATATAAGGAGCACAATTCTTCCTGCATCAGAGGTGACAAAAAAAAAGGACAGTTTGAAGTGAGGAATATATTCCTTCAGTTACAATAAGCTAACCTAAAAGACAACCAGCCATTACTTAGCAGAACAACTATGCTCCAGCAAATTAATAAGTGAGAAGCCATCATTTGGTTACAGCTCAGCAATGAGACAGGCATACTCATAGAGATGGCTGTTTAAAGAACCCGCTCTGACGTTGTATTATCAACTACACTAAGGCAGGTAAGGAAAATGAATTTTAAAAGATACAGCACCAGCTTGAGCCAAAGCATTCCTTCTGTAAGCACTTTAAGAATACATAAGGACATAACATGAATTTAAAAACTAAACTGAAAAATTCTCATAATGCTTAAGTTCAGCATACATTATAATGTTAACTGAAGATATAACAAAGAATGCCTTTCACAATAAGATGAAATTCCTTTCCTGTTTGAATAATTCATTGAGAAACACGGCATGTGATTAAAGTACATCCTATGAAGTAGAAAAATAAGTCATTGAAAATAAGCTTTCATACATAGAACCAGGCATTTAGCCAAAGAAGGCGGCAATTTTGTGTAAAACTGAACCATCAGATATCAGCATAAGAAACAACAAAATCTATCACCGTCACTCTACTCACAGCTTCTATATTCTGTAACAGCATGCACAAATGAATGGATGAACAAAAGCTAGTAACAACCATCAGCAAATGAAGCCTACAGTAAGAAGCAAGAAACAGAGATTTCTAGGACTGACCACTGTACGCTTAAGTACCCAGACTTTCGCAACATCCAGAGTTCTTTAGGAGTTACATGACGCTAGTGCTGTAGCCAGGCCTTCCTGATATGAAATTCTACAATCTGTTTCTTACAGTTTGCTGTCTTCATTCCTTAGGCAAGTGTTACACTTTACAGTTTGCAAACAAAATAACTGCAGTGAAATTACGACACAAATCAAAAAGATGGAAAAAATTACATCCAGCAATAGAGACTGCTGTGAAAGAGGCACTCAAGGATGACATAAAGCAAATTACAACTACTATTTCTAATTATTAGTAACTCTGAATGAAAATTACTGTCTGCAGGTGTATCTCATCAGCATGTCAGAGACTAATCAAAAGCGTGAAGAAGACGTAAATCTACATGAATTCAAGTTTAAAATCTGACTTGGGCTGATTGACTACAGAAATCTGACATTCAGACCAGAACTTCAAGGGGTAATTGGAAATAAGTTACTTTGATTTCTGGGCAAAGCAGAGGAAGAGTTTTATTATTTTCTTTTGAAAATCATCAACTGTCCTTAGTGTCCAATAAAAGAGTAGGGTAACTAGTCAGGAGGCTTCTGTCTAAATACATAAGAACTCCTGCATGTACTGCAAATCCTAGATCACAACAGATTCAAGTATAAAAAGAAATTTTCTTCTAAGCTTGAGTCACTAATGATAGCCAAAAATAAAAACTAACTCCAAACTCAAGAACAGGTCTGCCAGCAACAGAAAACTGCAAGGAGAATAAACAGTAAAGGCAAGGCAACAGTCTTAAGAGATCACCTTTTTTAAATTTTATTTGCTCATATTTAAGTAGATTGTAAATATTTCAAAGATGCAACATTCTCCAGCTATTTGCTTTACTTGGTAGAAGAAAATGTGAAATTTATATAGCATCATTATTGTAGTTCCTCATGCTGATGGAGATCAGGAAGCAGTGTCACCAGATGAACATTTTATGATACTTTGAACCATAACAGCCACTGGCAAGAAGCTACATTCATACATCCAAAAGAAGGATTAACTTAAGTGTGGGTCCACTCTCTTATGTGGGTCTACTGATACCAAACAAAGATCATGCTTGCACTGTTTCTTCTATAGTTCTATGAGACCAGGAGCTGTATCCCCTCTACTTGCTTTCATGAAATCTCATACAAACATTACTATACTAACACCTGAAGTATGAAACTGGCAACTCACATTCCTTTCTCTAAATTAAGACTTTCTTTCAAAAACATTAACTAGAGAATTTCAGCTTTAGAAAGAGGACAGCAAAATATAAGCCATTTCTAAAGGAATGGTACTTTGCTTAAACATGTCAAAGTTTCATGGAAAAAAAACCCTCATCCACAAACCACAATTAACTGAAGATAAATGAGAAGTCTGAGCAAGCCCACAAATGACAGCATATAATTTGTTAGATACCTGAAAGCACCACTTGGATGATAAACATCTTCAGAAAAAAAAGAACAGCAGTTCTTAGAAGCTAAACAGAATCCTGAACACAACCACTGCTTAATCCTGCAAATAAATATACTAAGATTTGTATCTAAAGAGCTCTCCATGTCTGTATATGTGGCAGGGTAAAAACTTAAGGATGGCTTTGCAAACTATAAGATATGCATATTTACCCAGTATCACATGCTGTAGCCTACACTATCAAAACTAATAATTCTGATTCTGCAAATATTTAAGATAGCATCTCTGCTCAGATCTCCCCTGTATCCTTGAAATAGGACCTTGTTTTAGGCGAGCAGAGTTTAAAAATCAGAAAACCCTACACACATGTTCTCTTCCCAGACCAGTTTGGGTTTTTTTATTACTGTTCCAATTTCACTTACTAAAAAGTTTACAGCTCAATATTAAACACTCATTCTACATTCCATCTACTGGTTTGAATGCTACCCCAGAGTTCTTGTAAGCTTCCAGGCAAAGATTAGTGTATACTGTACATCCCACTTACCAAAAAGTAACTCCGTAATTTCTGCATTGACCTTGTTCCCAGTTCTAGTTAAGAGACCTGAAAGTGGGAACAAGGATCATATAAAAGTTAATGAAACTTTAGTTGGCAAGCAGGACACACAGCATTAAACTAACCTCTACTTCTGAGCTCACAATGCTTATAATGTAGTATCTTGTCCCATGTCATCTCATCCCTAGACAAAACAGAACTGAAATATCCAGAAGTAATTCACAACACTAGTAGAAATTCCCTTACCAACTTTGGGCCCCTGTTTTGGAAGCAAAAGCTACATGGCAAAAACACCAAACAAAAGGAAAAACCCCACCAAAAACAACTCAGACAAAACGCCTAAAGGTCACACCTAAAATATGCATTATCAAGGTTACATGAGAAAGAACATACCACTAGTTTACTTCCATGAATTTTATTAAGCAGAGTAAGCATTAAGATACAACTAGGGAAGCAGTCTGCCAAAATACCTCAGTACAGTGAGTACAGTGTTGGTAAGGTATAGGGTGATCTAAAGAGAGTCACAATTAAAATCAGCAGCTTCAGTTGCCAAACACATCATGGAAAACGGGTCAGGTTTATAAAAGATTGATTCAAGAAGTTACTGTATATCAGCTTTAGAGGAATCTAAGACACTGTTTTTGCCAACAATACCTGAGCTGAGAGAAGATACACAAGAACCCAGGACCATGAGAAGCTACCCCATATATGCATGGGAATGTCCTTTTACTTCTAGGCTTATCATTTTAAAGAGCAGCAGTTTAACACTTCCTTTCTTTAAAAGCTTCACAATAAACACACTCAAGAGGCTTCTTTCAACCACATTTCCTTAGTAAGACACACAATCTTTTAAGAGTCAGGACAGCATACAAATCATCTCACTTTGAAAACTACTCATGGCTACTAGTACCGGAAACTCAGAGACAAGAGAAAGGTCATTGCTAAAAGCTAACAATTCAAGGTTGATTTATTTCATGCAGTTTAACTTTTAAGATGATCACAATTATCTAAGGCAGGCAGAGGCTTTGATATTAGAGCTTGTAACATCCCCAGTCTGATCAGACTGGTTACGCTGGCCTTGCTGATGAGTCATCTTTTACTCTTCTTTCTCCAAATACTCTGGTCAGAGGAGAAAAACCTCTGGCATTGTTTTATGCTGGCTACAAAGGAGATCTCTGGAAAGGAATCACGTCCTATTGACAGTACTTGAGAATCATTATTGTCATTACTGAGCAGAGCAATTCCAGAATTTACAAATTCACAGGACAGCATTCTCTTTGAAAAGACTATGACTGGAGTCAAGCATTGTATCCAACTCTTGGTTTTGCAACACTAAAATTGAAACACAATCAGACACTCCTCCTAGTGAGGAAAGAATTAGCATGTAGTTTGTGGTCTTTGACAGCTAGATTTTTAATACTACATCTACTACTGAAATTAGATTACTTGTACTAATTATGTTCATTAAGTATTTAGTGACCTAATCGGCTCACATTTTCCATGCTATTGTTTCCATCATGTTCAATGCTGTTCTTGAACTCCTTTGGGTAAGGAACTAGGAAATTATTGCAAATGCATAATTTCAAACCTAACACATAAATACATCTACTTTTCAAGACCAGAACTTAAAACCATCTTTCAGAACCACAGAGGTGTGTATCTATATTCCCCAGTGTTTAATCTCAATCACCATTCCAGTTACACAGCTGATGAAGACAGGACTGTTAGTCATTTGAAGCAGTATGCAAAATTCAGCAGACAACTTACCTGGGCCCGTTGCTGTCTTTCCTCTTGGCTGAAACACTGCTTTGCTCTGTTTTTGCACCTCTGTCCATATGCTCACTGGCATTCCTCTCCACAATTTCTCCCTCATCCAGCGCCCTGTGCAAGCGGTAATTCACCATCTTCAAAACGATAAAGAGAGCTGCTATCACTGGGCAGTAGACAGCTACTATCATCATGGAAGAAGGAAGAGCCTTTCAAAAAAAGAGTAAGGAAAAGTTAATGAACACAAGGTCAGATATCCATAAGAACACTCCCTAGATTTTAACTGTTTGTTTAATGGAGAAAATATGATAATTCTGAAAGTTACACCACCTACATCCAGGCTTCATGTGAAAAATGTTAAAAGTCTAGCAACACAGAAGAAAGGAACTGTGGCACTACCAAAGATACTAAATCACCACAGCATTGTACTAAATAAACTTGCTTGACGGAAGCTTGAGAACCAACTTCAACTCTCACTCTCTTCTTCCATGCTTTTGCAATGGAAGACCTAGACTAGGAAACTTAGAGCTAGCAGGTGTGAGACAAATATTTTTAATTGTTATGAGTAGAAAAAGAAGGGAAGATTTTAAGCACGTGAAAAGGCAACCAAGCATGGGGCGAGATCTTATTTCAGGGCAAGTACACAGCACCAAGTCCATTTCAGAAAAGCTTGATGCAAGTTTGACAGCATGGCTAGATGGGAGAAAACCTGCTTAGATATCAAACATTGGTGCTTTGACTTCACTTGTGAGCTTCCAACAGCTACTGCTGCATGACAAGACACTGATCAGTCATAAAAGCCAAACTGTTTTCTACTTGCATACATAAAGAGGTTGCTTACAAGTGCGACTTGCACACTGCAGAGCAGAACAATCTGCAAGACTATAGGCAGCAAAGATTTGTGCTAGATCATT
Organism: Chloebia gouldiae; assembly: GCA_003676055.1. Classification (NCBI taxonomy): domain Eukaryota; kingdom Metazoa; phylum Chordata; class Aves; order Passeriformes; family Passeridae; genus Chloebia; species Chloebia gouldiae. The sequence goes on along the minus strand of QUSF01000004.1, from coordinate 29,049,289 downwards.
GTACACCCATGAAAAGGTAGCCAACACATGTTCTGAAGAAAATTTTTCATCTGTATGAAAGGCCATGAGAAGCCACATTAAAAAAATCCTCTGTCCTGAATGCAACATTTGAAATTCCCCTCAAAATTAAGAGTGGAATGCATGCAGCACTTGCAGAGGTAAATAAGGCTTTTACAAATCAGTCACTTAAGCAATAGGTATTGATGAAGTCCAGCCTGACAGCTATTTAGGAGAAGTGCTCAAAGTACTGGTTAAACTTCAGATTTCACTTCAATGCATTTACCTAAAAACACATGCTTTGTGTTTTTAAATTTTGCCATTTCCCTAGGCAGTGATTAAACAAAATCAGATATTAAGTCTCTGTATTCATCCCAAAATTGACAATTTCCCTTTACAAAAGCAACAAAAGTTTAGGTTGTGAAGGACTTTACCCTGCTAACAGTGTAGTTTGAGATACACCTCCAAAATATAAAAATACACACCAACAGATGACAATCAGAATTAAACATCTGATATCCAGCTTGCACATTAATGTAGTAAATGAGTAGAACAAATGAACTGTCTTTTTAGACCTCATGGCTGAAGGACAATTTGAGCTTATTTTCCTATCTCCCTAGAGAGACCATGGGAAGAGAAGAGTCATCATTGATAAAAAAAGTCACAGGAACATCTTGCAGAGTCAAAACAATGCTTAGAGTAGAAGACAGCAATGCCTCTCTAACCAGTGCATAGAAACATTTTGAGCCATTTAAAATTGACTGGCTGACAAGATAGCCTAACATTGTTACACTGCATAATCTCCTACCTAGAACTATTCCTCTGAATCTTCGGAGGATTTTAAGTAGCATAACCTAACCACAGTAGTCAAACAATTTTAAAGGACTCAACCTGGTCATTTGTGCTGAATAGAGAGGCCTCCTTTTCCTTTTCTCTACTCATTTTCCCCTTTGACTCTTCAAGATGCCCCTAGAACTTTGATCACCATGATGACTCTTTAAAACCTTAGCAAGGTTATTCCTCCAAAACAAATCAAGTCTGACAACCATCATCAACACCTACCTTTTCCTCCAAAACAAGTTAACTCAACATTGAATATAACATTTGAAGTAGCCCAGGCAAATTAAGCTGAAGTTTTCTAAGTTTCATTTTGTATGCTGAGCTGGACATCATCATGATGAACAGAGATTCACTCACCAAGCACCAGCTAGGGAGGAGAAAAAGGAAACAAGCTACTTAAAACTAGCATCAATAAGCAAACAGGATCCACAATGATATGGCATCTCTACAACCCCTGAAGCCATGCTATGATAGTTTCCTCAAGAAATGAGGTGCTTCTACTTCCAAAAAACTTCAGAGTCGTTTCCCTGCAGGCAAGGGCCAGCCTGTTAATTTTGGAAAAACGCATGAGCTTCCTGTACCTGCTAGGCAGTCTGCTACCCCATCACACACAGCTTCACTTTTCCTCTCCTTTATAATCCCCAGTGTTCAGAAGCATCAGACTAATGCTAGATAACAAAAGTTAGAGTTACTCCATAAAACACATGCCTGTACTCTTCTGTCGAAGAGAGCTCATCCATTTCTCTCTCCCCTCTACTCTATCAGCAGTGAGGTCACAGTATATCCAGTTCATCTCGCAAAATCTACACATCCAGTTTTTCAAAGGAAAGCTTTAAGAACAAGCACAAGAAAAAAGGCAAAACACCTCATGTAACTTGCAGCAAACCTAACAGGGAATTCAAACTTTTTCCTCACATCCTGTTTTCACAGAATTGCAGGAAAATTTAAAAAAAGCTAAGGTAACTGACTACTTTTTCTTCTTCATATTTGTAGTAGATCCTCATCTCAGATCAGGGTATACATTCTGAGAATACAAGACACTTTAGCTAGCTTAGTCTGCCATATGAACACACTTGACATAAAGTATTGTGGTGTGGTACAGCACTGCCACCCATGGTACCAGCAACTTGTCTGCAGCAAAGCTTCAAGAGGAAACTTACTGCAGCCTAAGCTAAACCACTTGCAACTTCTGTTTTTCTAAACCAAACTTAGAAGCCTTCAACATAAATCTGGGGTCTTCTCCCCACAAAACAAATCAAGTTAAAGTGAGATTACCATTTCCAACTGTGCTCAGCATTTTACCTCATTTGAGGAGAGATATGTTTCCTACCAGCATCCCATGTGATATCACCTTCAAGACTGCAATACAAATCTAAGTCATACAAATTTCCCACTAGATTACATCTTAAAATCAAAATAATTTCACATACTAAAGTATTTTAATTGAGCCCAGCACACTAAAACCCTCAGGCTAGAGCTGTTACTAAACACCAGTTGGCCACAAGGCTACAGCTGCAACAGTATTTCAGAGAACACCCATTTTAAATGCACATTTCTACTCACTTGCATTAGCACCAAAAGAACACATACTATTCCACAGCAGTCATAACAGAGGCTCTTGTACAATATAAAGAGCTACACAGAACCATATAAAAACTGTGTGCTTTTAATAATGTTCTGTTGAAAACTTCAGTTATCTAATGACTGAACAAACCCAACTATTAGATAAACTCCTACCTGAGATTATTTCTCTGAATCTTAAAGGGAAGCTAAGTAGCTCTCTCAAATATGGGGGGGGAAGAGGGAAGGACACTGGTTTTCTACCACCTTTCCCACAAGTTACTTTCCAAATTTAAATCCTTCAAGTCAACTTAACAAATGAAAAATATACATATGGACAAAGGTAAGATCCAGGAAAGCATAGTTAAGGAAGACTATCTCTTCTGAAGCCTTCTGGCTGTAAAATTAACTTGTATCACAACACAGCTAGGAGGTTTAAGCACTCCTAGATTCCAATGGTCAAAATAGAATAGAAACCTCCCAGCATCAGTTCCAGCACTAAAATATTTCCTTTCAAACTACAGAAGGTCACTGTATCTCAAATCAATGTTTCCAGCACATTCCAGCCAGGAATCAGAGGAAACTTCATTGATCACAGGCTGTATAACATCCTTATGAAGAAACTAACACTATATGGATCCTACCTAATTTGATTACCTAGCTTTAGCTAGGCACCAAAGATGTAACAGAAATTCCGTATTATTTTTAAAAAGAAATGCATTACTATAAGTGTTTTTAACAGTTAAGTCTTCAAAATCAAACCAGACTGCAGATCCCTACATAAAGGTGTTATCACCTAAACATTTAGAAGTAAATCATCTAGTAAAAAGACTTGAAAGTACGAGTATTTTGAATCCAGTATTTTACAGGAACAGTTTTCCTAGAAAAGAGGAAAGATCAGGAAACAGACATAGTTTTGTCTCAATTCTTCTTTAGAGACAGAACCCTTAAGAACTGCCATAGTCTGGAAGAAAGTTCAGTTACAAGTTATCTAGTTTTTGACCAAAGCCTCAAAGCATACAACCAAAACTTGAGCAGCCAAGAAACTACAAGTATCTTAGAACAATATGGCATACCAGGGATCCTTATCACAAATTGAATTTCAATTATTTAACATCTTAGTTTAAGAAACAGGATGTGTTTCAAAAACTTCCATGTTAAGCTACATTTATATGGCCTACTTCTATAACTATGTACACAAGTCAGGAAATTAAGTGAACTGTTGACTAAACGAGCTCGACTTTGACAGACAAGTTCTGTAGGTACATGTGAGCCCATCACCATAAGCAACGTACAGTCCTGGCTCCTCTTCAGTCACTGGCAAAATTCCACAAGTGCCAGAGCCAAGACTTCACTCCCTCATGCACATGTGGTGGGGCTGAAACAGCATTCCGACTAGGGGAAGTGCTTTGGCAGCCTCCTCTCTTTGCCCTCCCCCCTACGACACTGATGCATCACATTGGCCTCTGCATTCAGGGTATTTTTTTCAACGCTACCATTAGATTTTACAAAGTGATTGGACAGCTTCGCCATATAGGAAGCACATTTTCTTCTCCCAGTTTCAATTCTGCATTAGAGTAAAGCAGGGATCAGCTTTTACAATAGAAAGGCACATCAACAAGCACAGTTGAGTCTGTTACTGAATACAAGTACACAAACAGGATAGACTTAACTAGTCTAGAAAGCAGAATTTTTGTACGCATACGGCCAAACCACAAATGCAAGAACACAAATTCAAGCAGCTTCCCTAAAGCAGGCATATTTTACTCTAACCCCCAGTTCCTTCATTATCTACACGTTTATTTTTGTCACACTTCCAACAAGCACAGTTTAACTGTATAAATACACAAGAAAAAAGTATCCAGATTGGCAAAATAGGTACATTTAGGTATACACTCATCATCTTCACACAGGGTACAACACTCACTTGCACGCGGTTAAGCTCAGAAGGCAGATGAGGGACCAAGGAAGAAAGGTTGGTTATTGAATTCTGATGTTAATTTTTTAAAGTAGGTTTGTACCACAGATTAAATCCATCAACCCTAACAGCACAGGCATACACATACAAAGGAACACACAGATTTATGGCATTACTTACTGACCACAACCATTACCAGATTCCATTCTGAAAATACCAGATCAACAAAACAAATGCACAGAAAAAAGAGCAGCAATGTTCAGTGCACTAAACCAAGCCTTAAAGCAGTAAGTGCACCTAAATTCCCATATCCTAGTGCATTTTATTCCTGTTGGAGGTTAAATAACATTTGGGTGGAAAAGTGATTAGCCTACTGTCAAATGCATTCAGCCTTGAGAGCCAGCTACAAGCAAAGTTCTTAAGGGATATTTTTGTCTTTGTTGCTAAAAAACAACTTGGAAATAACTACAGTTATTACTGATCCAACGCATAAAAGCAATGCTATGATCTTGTAATTCTTTACATGGGGACATTTTATAAGTAATATAAAACCTGTCAGCAGTCTTTCTATACACCTTGATTTTTTAAACACACAGGGTTGTCTGCCAGCAACAAGTCACTTGAAGCTAGCTTAGAAACTCCCTCCTACACACCAGTGAGCCATGCTCAGAATTCAGATTACAATTACCCAAGACGTTTTTAAGCAAGTTCTGCTTATTTATGTATATCCTACAGCAATGCAACACTTATTGTTCTTTATTCTGAAGAAGAACTTACATGATGCTAAAGAGCTAAGATGACCAACACAGTTCTGCCTGTTTAGTTTATGTCTAGACGACACTTAAACGGCAGAGGGTGGAAAGAGGGAAAATGGCCAAATATGATTCAATCTCCTTTAACTTGTGACTAATCTCCCTACTTATTCTCAGGGAAGTTGGCACTTGTTGCATCTTTAACTTGTCCAGAGCTATGAAGCAAGAGAACTTCTCTGACCTCAATAAAAGCCAAAGCAGCTTGCTGCTGTCTTTCCCTTTACACAGGAAAAAGTGTTTAAGCAACACTGAAGTTTGCCCCATTGTACGGGTAACTGAAGCTTACCTACCTACTGCTTTAAGAGCAGCAGGAGACTCAAATGCTGGCCCAGATTTACCATTTGTCAAAAGACTTATGTGCAATATAGATCAGTCCCCTTTCAAAAGTCTCCTTGCATGCAGGATAGAGCTGGTCTTAGAGGTGTGGTCAGCTTTCTCAGCAAGGCAGTACTAATTAAACAGACTGTTCTGTCAAAACAGAAATGCAGTACTTTTATTTCAAAAATTGTAAAGCTATTTTTTGAAACCAAAAGGTGTCTCCTCTTCCCATATTGTGCAGAACTTCTAATATACACAGATTCATAGTTCTCATACAAAATATCTGCTTAGTTAAAAGTTTTATCTAGCTGGTCTCATGTAACTTCAGTTTTATATGCAATTTGTCTCAGCCTTTAGTTTCCCTGTGAGCAGCCCAGAAGTTTTCAAACAAAAAGCATAAGAGCAGTCTTTCTCAAGACACTGTAATATGAATTAAAAACCATAGAGTTGTCACCTCCTTTTCCACACTAGCTATTTCTTAGTATGAAGTATCTCATACTTCAACCTTACAAACTGTTTTTAAACAAAACAAATGCCTGACCTCAGAGCTCTCAATTTCTGCAACTGTACTTGCATATGATTTTATCTCCAACATTTCATTCACTAACTACATTTTCACAAGGCAGCATCTACTTTATGTTGTCACGGCATCTGGCAATCTTGCAAATGATGTTTTACCTCATCGGGACAAAACTGGTCACGACTCACTATTATGACCATACTCTTCTATTGAAAAATCCAAAGTAAAATATTAGCATTTCATTAAGTTAAACACAGCTTACACAGGGGAAAAAAAACTACTGGCCAACAGGAAACCGCCCCCTTTTCTTGTATCTGATCACACCTCTTCTCTATGTGCTCTCAAGTCCAAATGTCAAGAAAGTTTCTAGGTTTAAAGGTTAGTATTTTAACAGCTTTTACTGAAGTGTCAGTTACAAAGATACACAGACAGGAATTCTCACAAACCAAGTACACTGAAATCTGGACACAAACAAAAAAGCCAGACTAACTTCTTGTCAATAACACACAATCCAGGTACATTGCCAGCCAACACACCACACTACATCCAAATAAAACTTCTAGGTTATGGAACCACATCCCTCCATCAGACTCAAAAGTCAGAAACTGATACCGCTGCTGGCCAGAAACACTGGCTAAATCTGACAGTTCCTGCAGAAACTGCTCTTTACTGCCCTACCAGGAGACAGCAGCGGAAGCTGACAGAGGTATTTCCAATTTTGAAGGAAAGTAAACAGAAAAACGAAGGCGAAGTGCCAGCGCCTACAGCCCCGCCGCGCCCCGACAGCGCCCACCCCCGGGTTCCCAGCAGCGGGTCGATGCTCCCCGAGCGGCGCGGCCGCGATGGCGGGGCGCGGGCCGCTCCCGGCGGAGGGGCCCGGCCGCAGGGCCCGGGGCCGCTCCCGGGGCCGCGCC
>QUSF01000004.1:28887294-29037410 GCA_003676055.1 Chloebia gouldiae | reverse complement strand
ACCACGTCCAGTCTTTCCTTGAAGGCCTCCAGGCATGGTGACTCCACCACCGCCCTCCTGGACACCCCATTCCAATGTCTAATCGCCCTTTCTGTGAAGAAACTCTTCCCGATACCCAACCTAAACTTAAATGCTGCAGAGGCACTTCTGCTGGGCTCCCAGCATTGCCCCTAACTCAGGCATGCCATCTCCAGGCTCACCTCTAAGGAGCCCGGTCCAAGGTCCTTTCCCCTTCCAACCTCCTTTCTTCCCTTCTCCCAGGGTCTGGCTCCTAGCAAAGAGCTGCATCCTCTCCTTGCAGCAGGACAGGAAGAAATTTGTCCAACATACACTTTTAGGGCTCCAAACCTACAGTAAGATAGTTACCTCACCATTTTTTGAGCCACCCCTATCCCCCATTTACACTCAATACATCGTGTTACCAAACCCCTTGCATGTCTATCCCCACCACAGGATTTGTTGCAGGTTGCAACCCCTAAAAACTCAGAACCATTGGGGTTTACAGAGAGAAAACAACACAGCAGGCCATGGGTGCACCATGAATCTTGCACAGATTTAAATTTTGACTTCCACATTCACCTATTTTTATAGGTTATCAGTTCTCATCAAGTGCTGGCTTTTCAAGCTTTCCCCTTCAACACGCACATCTCAAAGGTCACATGTTAATTAAAAAGGGACAGATTAGGGAAGGAGTTCAGACATTACTCTCAAGAAGGGTCAAGAAGAGTCCATTTCCTACAAATTCTATGGCCTCCAAGAATGATGAGGGGACTGGATGATCTCTCAAGGAAAGGCTGAGGGAACTGGGCCTGTTCAGCCTCGAGAAGACTTGACTGAGAGAGAACTTCATCATTGTCCATAAGTACCTGAAGGGCGAGTGTCAGAGAAAAGAGCCAGGTTCTTCTCTGAGGTGCCAAGCAACAGGATGAGAGGCAACAGGCAGCAATGCACAGGAAGTTCCAGTGGAACATAAGGAGAAACTTCTTTACTGTACAGGTCACCACATACTGGAACACACTGTCCAGAGAGGTTGCAGAGTCTCCCTGATAGGTGATATTCAAGATATGTCTGGAAGCAATCCTCTGCCACGTGCTCTAGGAGGTCCCTGATTGAGCAGGGAGGTTGGACCAGATGACCCACTATGGGGGTCCCTTCCAACCTGACCCATTCTGTGACTCTGCTAAAGAAAAACTGCAAGAGTGAAATAATCCAAGCACTCAGCCATGACTCATGATGAGCATGCATTTGGGCTGGTATTTTTAAGAGGCTGCATTAATTTCTCAGTCTCCACTGTCTCCCTGACAGCTAGTGAGCCAATGGCAGCATTTGGCTATTCTTGGAAAACCAAAAGACAGAAGTTACTGACTCAAAGCAAATGTATTTCATGTATTTTTTGTTTCCCCAGTGAGAAAATAGGGAGAAGGGATGGACACAAAGCCTCAAACACAATGGCTTTCTCCCCAGTATAAAAAAGCCTCAAACAGAATGGCTTTCTCCTCAGTTTTAGTGTAGTGCATTTTGAAATACAAAACTAGGAGCATTATTTTACAAGAGAGGATTTTTTCACTCTGTCAGACAGGATTGAGATATTAAAGGAAATAAAGATGGGGGAAGGGAAAAGGCCAATACTGAAAAACTACAGAGGATTATCATAGATGAGGAGGGGGAATTCCCTTTATCTTTTTGCATTAAAGCCAATCATGACAAGCCTCACCAGTTATTGTACGCTCAGAAAAAAAACCCAAACTGTTTCAACTGCAATATTTGCCAAAATACTATTAAAAAACTAAAATTTTAAAACCAGTTGTTAGAAGATGTACTTGTTAGATTGTGTTATCCATACATATACTTTGATACTGTTATGATCAGGATTATGAAGCGTTAGTTCTTTCAGCAGCTGTTGTATCAATGTTACATAAAAGCTGTTCACCTTCACACAAGGAGGCAAGAGGGATAACATTCATTAATAGCATGTCTGAAGGCTACAGTAAATGCTTTAGAAACCTTTATGCTTCTGTTCAGGAGCCTTTGATTAAATCTGGACAGATTAGCCTCAGCGTCCTAGTAATGATTCATAGTAAATAGTGCCCCTGTTCAAGAAGCTGAATGTTATAGAAGATTCTAGCTGTTTCCCCAGCCCCACTCCTAGAAGTTCTTGGACCATGGGGCCAGCCATGATGTTATAAAGGCTTGAGGGGTATTGTATGGGGAGGGGTGGGGGCACACAGGGGTGTGGAAATTAAATGCAAAAAATACAGAGAATAAACAAAACATAATTAATACATGTGTATATATATATATATATATATATATATATATATATATTTACATAAAATACAAGTAAAATTACAGACTCAACCCTGATCCAAGCCAGCATAACGTAGGTTTAAATGCACAATTCATCACAGGAGAATCTAGTCTGCAACCAATAAAATAAGGAACAGATTATCACATGCTTGAGAGGAAAATTAAGATTTCATTGTTCAGCTATTTAAATGAAGACAGACTGAAAACATTAGGACACAAGAGGGGGAAATAATATTTTTTAATCCATCCATGACCAAAGGTTAAATTGATAACAAGTCCAGTTGTAGACATCATTAACAAAGCAAGAAAAAAGAACAAAAAAATTATTAGCTTTCACATGGAAGTAAACAATCAACACCTAGATAGAAAGTAACAGCAGTAGATTCAATCTGTGCATGCTGATAAATAAGGAGCTAATTGTCTGCACTGTACTTTAGCCTTACAGTTTTTCTTCAGGATGGGCACAGGAAAAATAGTATGCTCTAGAAAAACCAGAGTGTGGGCATTAAATCAAGTGATTGGAGACCAACCGATGCATGCTATTGCAAGAAGAGGAAATTATCCAAAACAGTAATAAAACACTGAAAAACTTGTCACAAAAATGCTTCAACACATTGCAGTTTCTAAGGATAATGCTTTGCACCATTAGAAGTACATTAATCTCTCATCTTCTCATTCAGGGGAATGAGGTTCTACATTTTGCCTCCAGACATCTTTCACGGGATACCTGAAGTTATCATTTTTAAATTAATTATCAAGAGACTTAAGTTTTATGAGAACAGAACTTATAATTAGGACAAGAGGTGAAACAGAAAATTAAAAAGAATATTTTGCTTAAATTGGACAAAACTTATTAATGTCCAGGAAAAAAGCTTATGACTTGGAAATTTTTGTTACAGTAAATCATCACTGTATGATACCAAACTGTGAACATCTAATAACATAGTCAGCAGAAAACAAGAAAAGCACTGATTTACTCTCTTTAGATCTAAGGGCTAGCACTTGTCTCTGTGGTGGATAAAGTATTTATTCTCATATGAAGACTGACAAACTAGGCCTTGGTGGCTCACTGCCAACTTTTATATATGTCTTCCTATTGATTTGTGACTTGGGATCTGTAATGAGGCAGCAGAAGCATTTCAACCCCAATTTTTGCAACCTGCTGACACAGACTACTCTATGTGAATTGCATACAGTATCCAAAGCAACAACTTTGACTCAAAAATAAAACCAAAACAAAAAAGTCAACTTTTTATATAATTGATTAGGCTAGGAGAAAAGTGCACCTACTTTTTGCTTTTCTGAAAAAACAGTAGTAAAATGTATACTTTACTAAGGAATTAAACCTTTGTGTCATTTTATGTCTTCATTTTTTCCCCCTACCATTCCCTATAATTGCAACCAAGTTAGAAAATGTTTTATCTGAATTTGAAACATTGTCATAAAGAGCAGTAATGTGTTTTATTCTCTGATATTTTATGAGAGTTAAGAAGCAAACTTATCCAAGGGTGAGAGAAAGCATAAAGTCATTCTACAATAATATTTGCTAGCCTAGCTTCACTGTAAGATAGCTAATTTTCTTATAAAGCCTATCAGGAAGTTGTTAGAGGTTAAGTCTTAATTACAATAGAGTGGTTTTTAGCAACTACAGGACTTAACATGACATCAGCAGCTGGCAGCAGCCTGTCTGCTATTTGCACAGGTTTTAAACAAACTTCTAAGCATGAACAAGATCCTCTCACAGACCCCACTTCATTTCTAGAAGTCACAGCAGATTCAGCCTTAAGGGATTGCTATGAAAATCCCTTACAAAATCTAGCCTTATATATATCCCTAACTCCCAACTGGACTACAGCCTTTAGAAACAATACAAAAAAAAAAAAACAAAACTTATTCTTTAGGGTTTTAGTACAGACCAGAAAGGGATTTACTAGCAGGAAGATCCCATATTAGGGGACATGCTCTCCAACTGTGCTAGCAGGCTGGCCACAGACATCACATCCAGCAGCCCCGGCTATATGCAGGCTACTCTCCACCCCCACCTTTATTGCAGAGAGCCACACCACCAATCACACTCCCAGATCCACCTGTGCTTTCTGGATACACCCTTCCCAGCACCTTGTAGGCAAGGCCAAACTATTCCCTCTCAGTGTGGGAGGATGTCGTTCTTACTGTCACATTAGAAGAATGGGGAAGAAAGGTTTAAGTTTGGTTTTGGTTTTTTTGTTTGTTTGTTTATTTGTTTGTTTCAACTATCACTATGACTAATGCAACTCTTCATATTATCTCACAGTGCTACTGAGGAGGAGACACTGGTGCTACTGGGTGGAGGATTCTAATTACTCATCTGCAAACAGCTGAACTGTGAAGTCTACAGCCCCACTAATCCTGCCCTTGCAGTTTATCTCAGCTGCCTGCTGCACTTTTTGAATATGTAAGCTCTCTTTGTATGCTGTCTGAGCCCTTTGGTTTTCTCAAGACAAAATAAGAACACCAAAGCAAGAGTCTTTCCGAATAAGAGCACTTACATAAGTTTCTTATTATCAGGGAGTGCTGAAAGGGGAAAACTGTTTAAAATAGATCCACACAGACAAAGAAGTCCCGTGACAGCTAATAAAAACAAATTCTTACCAACATGTTGATAGCAGCTTTCTGTAAGTTGCCACTCAAACAGTAAGCTGCCACTCGAAGAACAGTAACTTCAATTCCATTCCTTTTATTTAATGTTAGAATTTGTATTTATATATCTTTCTGCTCCACACTTTTAACAGCTATGTAGGCCACAGTCTCCCTATCCTAACTTCTTGTAGCTGCTTCAGCATGGTTGAAAAATTAATCAGAATGGCTTAATAGTCCCATTGCTGGAAGAAGAGTAGAATTTTAGCATGGTTTTTCTCCTAAAAATAGTTCTGCCAGTGCTTCTTACAAGAAAATTGTAAGGGTATCATGCACTTTTACATTAAAGGACCTAATTGTGTGAATGTGTCCAAATAGAAATCACAACGAGAAGCATCATCAATGTCCTAGTGACCATGTGGTCTCTCTGAAAAAGAAGAATTTTCTAACATTGCTGGTACATGAATTGCCTAAAAATGCCATGGAGATGAAGCATAATAAACAAGGCTAAAATTAGAATATCCAAACACTCAGCTGACAGTATTTTAGCAGCATTTATACCACATTCTTTAAAGTACAGCAGAGTGGTGCCTCACTGTAAGAGATTTCTACAAAACAATGATTCATGATGTCACTGGGATAAATTGCAATTTAAGATCTTTGCAGTTAAACTCTCTGTCTGAAGTACAAATCTCCCATAGTACGATAATGAGCTCCCAAGAGCATCTTCTCAGTTTTGAAGGATTTTCACTCTGTTATGGCTCCTCTTAGCCATTTTTTCTAAGAAAGTTCAGCCTTTTGTATTGGTCAGCCCCTGCCTAGGAAACAGTTCTGGTTTAAAGTACACTGCCAGAGGCAGAATTAAAACATATATTAAATGCTTATCAATTCCAGGGTACTGAAAAGAGGCAAAAATTAGGAACTCTGAGGAGGAAATGTGGGTAGAATTTGGAGAATAGTGTTAAGACAACTGGCTTGTCAACAGGGAGCTGTGGAAATCTGTAGAATAACTAGTGGCACTGCAATGTGAGAGTGTGGAAGTAAATGTAAGTCACGATTGCATGTAATTGCATTTCTTACAAGGATTTGCTTGGGAAAATTAGTTGAGAGGTCCTGCAAGTCTTAGCAGTTTCCCTAGAACTTTATTGGATTTTAAGTTCATTCTGAATAATTAGAAAAGTAACTTCATAATTCTGTCTGTTTTCAACTCCTTTGCTAAGTGTGTATGCAAGACTCCTCACTGAATACAGCCTTGTCTGAAGTGGAACATGGCAGTGACTCTGTGCTTCAGTAGGAGGTGTGAAGAATAATTTTGACATTCAAGACTATTGGAAACAGTATGTAATTCATTGCCTTGAGATGGAATGTGGCCATAGTGAACAACCTGAATCTGAGCAAAGAACTGCAGAATCTCAGTTTTAAATCCCTTTTGGAAGGTAGCATCTCTAGTCATACAGTGCTTCAGTGCCAATATAGGTTGATTGTGGAAGAAACTGTGCTATTTTTTAAACAACCAAGGTTTGAATTCCCAGAAATGTTGCATGATTTATATTGGCAAGAGATCTCAGCTGCCTCACAAGATCTGCCCATTCCTGTACTCTTCTTTCTGGAGGTCTCCCAGATAAATTCTGAGCCGGTCAGACCTGCTTAGTGTAGAAGAACAGATTAAATATGCCCTGAGGTGTTGTGAATACTCTTTTTTTTTTGTATTTGCTTGAATTGGCAGTGCCTGGAGGTATAGTTGACAGATTTCAGAATTTGAAAATTATTAATCAGGATGGGGGGGTGGGGGGTGCCCCAAAACACTGCCACTTTATGGCAGAACTGAAATAACTTGTGTTCCAGCAACCCTTTAAAGAGCTATTTAGAAAGAAAATCCATATGAGCTACCCAGCGTGTAACATTTGCTGCTAGACAATTGTTTCTTCTTCCCTAGGCCATATTGTCTCTGAGCACAAGCTGAAGAAAGCCACCATCCTACACTTGCATTGCTTCATGAACTAAATGTAATCAAGCATAAGTACAGCAGAATGATGGAAGCCTGAAGGTGTGATGAGAGCTTTCTTAGAGGAGACATATGGCCTCTAAAGAAAGGGCCTTTGGCAGCCAATTGGAGATGGCACAAGTATTCATCAAGGAAACAGCAGCAACAAAGGTCTTCTCCTTCTTGTGCTGGTTGAATATGTTTGGTACAGCCATTCAATGGGCAACTGGTTTTGGCCAGCCTCCAAAAACAGCCTTCCATGTTAAACTGATGTGGGGGGAAGCTCTTAGTGTAAAAGAAACCCATAGCTATAGAGAAACACCTGCACACATTCGACTTGTCCATCCTTGCAGCCTCTGCCTTCAACCAGCTCTCTGCTGAAACCCAGCAAAGCAATCCCTGTGAACACAGAGCACACATACCTGTATATATGGACCCATGTGTTCATGCACAACTGTATTTACACCACAGCTTCTGGGACAGCATAATTTTTCATGCGAATCTTCTTTCAGCTGCATGACCTCATATTCGTCAGCCTCTTCTCACAACAGACTGGATTTCACTTTTTATATTTATGTCCATGAGGTCTGATATCAGAATTCTTTGCCACACAAGTAAAGCCTGATGATACTCATCATGAGCAGTGTCACTGTAGCACCAGATTGATTAGAGAACTATGTGCCACCAAAAAAAGTGGATTTAGAAATAGATGAACTCTTTGCAACTCAAAGTTATCTGTTAAGTGGCACTGATACTAATGCATGTTGGATATATTTTTTTAATCTGGATGAAAGCAACCTGCAAAGAAGGTATCCTTAATTGCTTTGTACAGATGTTAATACTGTTACAAATAGAGTAATCTGCTCTGGGTCATGATATAAATCATAGGCAAATCCAGCATGTAGATCTCCTGATCGATTAAACAGGGTTAGGTTTTATATGAACATAACATGTGCAGAAACTGTCACAGCTTCTGCAGACTCAGTGGTAGACAAGTGAGTTTTTTCTTGGTTCAGAGAAAGGCAATAGGACGAAACTAAAGCTATTCTTTCCCCTATACCTTTTAATCCCATAAGAGTATCCCCTGCTTATATCAGGAGCAGATAATGACCAGCACAGAAGTGGTGATGTTCATAGGTCAGAGAATTGCAGGTGGATGAATTCCAGCTCTCAGCCAGTCTAAAGAGTTTTCTACAAACATGGCTCATTTGTCCATCCCTCCTGTGGAAAAATCCAAAGGATACTCTCTGAGAAGGTGCAAGCCTTTGAAGAGTTTCTTCCTGATCTTTTGCTCAGAAATGAGGGAATTTACCCATCATGGAACAGCTTGTAAATCCCTCATGGCAGATCCTTAGGAATCCTCAGGCATCCAGAGATGCCTGTATTTCCCAAGACCGCTTGCATGGGTGCCTTGTGCAGCTGCTGTGTTCTTCACTCCAGAACACAGTCCATATTAATAGCACTAGTCTTGGTGCATTCTTTATTGGTCTGCAGCATGGAAAGATATATTCAATCCTTTGGGAAATGTTTGATGGATTAATTTCTCCCTGAAAAATTATCAAGAAGAAAACTATTAGAAAGCAAAAGTATTAGTTGTAGGTGTAGGATGCTGATGGTAGTTGTATATTGCTGACCACATCTGCCAGGGAAACATATAACTTTCATTTTTTCATAGGACTTTCCAGAAGAGTGACTGCAAAATGGTCTGGAAACACTTTTCTGGAGATAAACAATGGAAATGATCTAACATTAAAAATAACCCTAGAGGCAAAAAAAAAAATCAGAAGCTGCTTTGAAACAAAGGAAGGGTGGAGTAAGCAACCCTTTTGGAGAGATTTCTACTGTTTTGCACTCATTACAGAACCCAGAAATGCCAGTGAAGGTTGTGTCAGCTATATGCCTATAGCTGTTATGTACAGTGTTCTGAACATTATAGAAATTAGAGCTGCTGTTACAGCATCCTTATTACAATCCATTACAAAATTTACAACAGTTAAAATTAGTTTTGCAGTAATTTATCTTTTTGCCATTGTTTCAGCATGTGCTGTGACATGAAAAGAGGAAGTTTTGTTACAAAAAATATTTTACCAACCAAAAGATATTTTGCAGTAGGACAAGTGTTCCAAAGATTTAATTCACTATTGAGCATTCATAAATCATAGGAAAAATGGTTTCACTGTGTAACAAGAGGATTAAGTACAGGTAGCTAAAGTAATTTGACTCTTGGACTGTATTTTGAATTTTCTCCACAGTTAACTTGTAGCCATGCAACTAAATACTTTCTTGTAAATCTTTAAATGACATATGATGGAAAACAAGCAAAACATTTTAGATTTTTTTAAAGTCAAAGCTTCAGATGTAATTTTGAAAGCTCTAGATTGAAAAGCATCTTTATTCACAACTATTACTTCTACTGACATCAGGAACACTATGCTTATCTCTGCTTTTCTTTTAATGCAGAAAGTGCTTCAGATCTGAATCTTACAAGTAAAGAATTTAGAACTTATAATTATCCAGCTTTTCACTGGCCTCCCTTCTGTCTTACTTCTTAGAACTGATCTAAACAACACATACTTTCTCAAAAATACTTCTGTGTGACTGGCAGGCCTGGTAAGAGCTTCTGTCAGATGCTATTCTCACTAGCTAATTTCATCTGGTTCTGTGTACCTCATCATATCACAGACTTTGAGATAAGTGATTAAATTGTCAGTTTTGCTCATAAATACAACAGAGAAATTATGAGGGACTGAGTTTAATGGAGTGATGGATGAATATCAGCTCCAGGCTAGAAATGTTTAGAAGGAAGGGGACTGATGTCTCCAGAAAATCCATCAAATTCCATTAGCTAGAGTGACCTTCAAAGAAATTCAGTAGGAAGTAGCTGTACAGTTTGCATGTGTGGCTTTGTGTAGTCTTCAGGAAAATGAGAGATTTTATTACTGAAATCTTGTCTTTTATAGTAAAACCTCATTTTCCCCCCACCAATGACATAGCAATGGCCATTGTGTTTCTGACTCATTTTTCTTTCTAACATTCTCTATACAATATAATGGATAGGAGTGAGCCAAGAATTAGTCAGTCTTTGAGTGTACAAACCTGAACACCTGTCACACTCTCTGATTCCATCCATAGCAGAGCTGAGGAAAAAGACAGAAGTCCTAGATGAACATGTACAGTTACAATTGAATTAAGACTATTCAAAGCTCAAGTGAAAGTTAGTTAACCTGCTTTGCCTCCTGCAGAGTTTTTAAGAAAAGGAAACAAGATTACATCCAAAATGCATGTGTTTCTTTCTTTCCTCTCACTCTTACATCACTCTTAGGATTTGTAATAGCAGCCCTAAAATCCACAGAAGGCTAAAAGGGATAAACTGGAGAACAGAAGAGAACTGAAATCAACCAATTTCTGAGCATAAAAGACCTTGTTTGAGGGTGAAGCTGGAGAAAAATATAAGAGTAGTATGAAGACTGGACCATAAAAAGGGGTCTTACAAGGACAAAATCTGTGTTTAAGGGAGCCAGTGGACCTAAGTCTTCCAGGCTATCTTGTGGACCTAGATAAGCCTGGTGGTGTTATTTGTAATAAAATGAAGGTAAGAACAGTTGATGCTTCTACTGAAGACAACTGTGATACGGTTTCTCATATATGCTAGGGGATTACTTGATACAGTTCTATTTTCAGTGCTGTACCTCTGGCAAGGCTTACTGGTTGTGGGATGTAAGCAGGGCCTGGCAAATTCCCTCCTGGATGGTGCTAACTTTACCAGATGAAGTGCTCATGAGCCGGATGACTCACACTACCGCATTTCTTCACTATTATGCAACTTGCTTTTTTCCCACAGTAAGGTTTTCTTCCACATTTTTTAATGTGATTTTTTTTTTCCTTTCAGTAAAAGTGCCTGCCTTTATCATGATTTCACCCTGAAACAGGCAAGGGAATTCAGTAATGAAGCCTGGCAGGGTGTCAAAAGTCCATTTTTTCAAGAGGATCAGGAAAAAGGTAATAATGGTTTGAGGAACTGAAAAACAAATACATCCTATGTAGACTGCAGTTTGTTCATCTAAGTGAACAAAAACAATGAGCTCTGAGCGCTGAGGAAACAGCGCAAGGCTCCAGCAGGGCCAAAAATAGACCGGAGAGAATCCCTCCGTTTTCTAGCGCGGAGCGGCCGGAGGCGCTCGGGGCGGCGGGAGGGACCGCGGGCTCCCGGCGCCTCCCGCAGGGCTCCGGGGGCTTCACCGCCACCGCACCGGGCAAAAGCTGAGGTCCTACCAGCAGCCGAGCAGGAAGAGTTATGGTCAAGCAACACTTAGTGTAAAAATTCTGTCATTCACACGCTAATCAGTTTTATTCTTACCGGCTCTTTTAGCAGCATAATTTGAAGGGGAAATAGGACACCATGAGAAAGAAGGCGGCATGTATCCTTCGTAAGTTGCTTATGTTTAGTGTTGTCTTTTGAATACTGCTCAGGTACCAGTTAGACTCAATGACGCTGACCAGTCTGTAGTCCGGGACTGAAGTGTCTAGGCTCACTCCATGAATCATGTTTCCCTTATCCTACAAAAGCTTCAGCTGTACAGTGAATTATACAGCACCTTGATGGTGTGCATGACCAAGCCCACTAATGAACACCACCAATTTAAGAAAGAAAATAATGTAAAGAGATAACACAAATCAATTCTGGATTGTACAGTCAGAGTTCTTGACGTGGCTTCAATCCTGTAGCACGAAATCCCTGCTCAGTGCATGTCTCTGGCTGTCTGGGGATCTGGTGCTGCCAGTACTGAGATAGCATCACAATAAAAACATGATGTGTCTCTCTGCCCACACTTAACTAAAAGATCATAACAGACTTAGGTCTATTTTCATATAAGTATGAGGAAATCTCCTTCTAGTTGCCTCATGAAATAGAGAATGGGTACAGTATCTGAGCTTAGTCACCAGGCATAGAGTAGACACTGTAAGGGGAAATCAAAACAGAAAATTTTCCAGTGGTAATCAATTTTTTAAAAGAGGCTCCTCTAACTAATTATGCCAAGGATTTAAACTGGGATTGTAAATAAAAGGAAACAGCAGGCAAATGTCACCTGTTATCTCAAGACAATGTGTCAAAAAAATTACAATGAAGACTGAGACAGAAGAGAAGGCTGGGGGTGGACCTTATTGAAGCCTTCTAGTACATAAAGGGGGCTTCAGGAGAGCTGCAGAGGGTCAATTGACAAGTGATAGGACAAAGGGCAATGGCTTTAAACTGACAAAGGGTATATCTAGATTAGATATTAGAAAGAAATTCTTTAGTAGGAATTTCCTAGGAAAGTGAGAGTGGTAAGACACTGGAACAGGTTGCTCAGGAAAGCTGTGTCTGCTCCATCCCTGGAAGTATTCAGCATCAGGCTGGATGGGGCCCTGAGTCATCTGGTCTAGTGAAAGATGTCCCTACCCTTGGGACAGGGGACAGGGGGGTTGGAACAAGGCAGGGGGTTGAAACGAGAATATCTTTAAAGTCTCTTCCAACCCAGGCCATTATATAATTCTATGATAATTACTACTGCACTGACCTAGTTGGTCTTATTTTAGATTGAGGTTTGTTATTCTGAATAGTAAGTTAACTCAGTAAATACAAATTAGGAGAAAAAATACATCGGCCTCAATCGACAAAAGGATTATGCTACTCCAAATGAAAGGTTATCTATTCTGTATCCATAACTTTATAATAGCAGATTTAGCAGAGTGATGATTTTGGTATGAGGCTATGATTTGCATATGAATGTTGTTATCTAATGAATGTTGTGTCTCTGTATGTTTAGAAATGAAGTTTGCATCTGTATGGCTTGAACTCAGATGCTTCATTTTTTGTGTTGTCTTTCTGAAGCTATTCAAGGATGGTTTTGGTGATCTGAAAACTGTCTCAAAGGCTTTGTTTGACAAACATAAAACCTAAACAAAATACCTTGTTTTCCTTCTTGGTGTTGTTATTTCCAAACAAAATCTCATTTTCCCTCACAAGCAAGGAGACATGGGCATAAAGCCTTGAATAGGAGACGAGGTGCTGGAGGCAGTACAGAGTGCTCTGAGTAAGTACTGCACCATATGCTGGCCATGACACTGCAGGGTAGTCTGCTGCTGCTTTATTTTTCACATGAAGTACGAAAACAAAGATCAAGGCTATCAGCACCTATAAAGATTTCAGAAACCTGAAAAGTTTTCTGTAGCGTCTCTCCTCAACTCTGGTGAGAGCATTTGCATTGCGCTAATCGCAGTTCTGCAAATAAGTTAAATATTTGTTCCACACATTTTCGAAACTGTGGCACAATGTTGCCAGTGTGGCAGCATGGTTCTGATATTCCCTTACAGGAGCAGCAACTCAGTCTCTGACTAATCAAACAAGAGCTGTATGTGTGGCTTGGATTGATTTAATACACAGTGTGCAAATGTTAATCATTACTAAACCAAGGTTAACCATTATTTCTGTTATGGGTATATCTTCTAGTGCAGACAGCAAGCTCACTTGAAAGTGTTCCTTTATTATATTTTTCTTAGAGGGATGCAGATGTATGAATGATTGATGTTGCATGTAAAATAATGCTGTGACCTATAATAATAGCCATTGCTATATTTTGTTATGAAACCAGATCCAAACTAAATTTAAAATCCAAGTCTGTCTGTAAAATCTACTGCAAGCTTCCAGATTTTGGCCCAGAATTCCCACTCTCCAGTGTTTTTATCTTTTATTTTTCCAGGTCATCTGTTTTATGGAGAAAGAACATATAGCCATCTGGGAGATTAGCATATATATTTTATGAAGCAGAGTAGAGCTCTCTCTTTACTGACTCAGATGCTCAAGACCCAGATTTGCAGCCTGCCTCCTAGCTAGCACAGCACAGTTCATAAAGCTTCTGTTGCCAGTGGCTTACCCCTCTCCCCCTCATCAAGTCAAGAACAAACCTACACTAAAATGATGTTGGAAAAGCAGTACTGTTATAAAGTGGGGAAAAAAAAACCTAGTCCAGCTTTACAGCCATGTAGAGAGGCATTTTTTAATAATATAAAAATCCATTTGTCTGTAAAGTTTACATTGTTTGAGTAGAAATTATCAGCAACTGATCAAAATCTGGCTACTGGAGTGAGATTCATCTCTAGAGTGGTATATATGGCTATATCTGGGGATATAGGCATGGAACAGATCTGTGGTATATCCTGTGAAATGTACAAAAGCCAAATGAGAGTGCTGTGTTAATTTATTATGCAATATAAATTACCACAGGATTTAAAAGGAGTGAGCTGCAATAAGATGAGCCAAGGGGCATCTCCTTAATCTTTTATACTTTCTTACTGTGCTGAGAGAGATGTGCTGTCATTATAGCTATTGTTGGAATTACAGTATGTTTCTAGTACTGCAGTGTAGTTGAACTGTACTCACCTCACAGTCTTTCCTTTTTTTTCTGGACATTCCTCTTCCTTTTGTTTTTTAATACCATTCTGGTGTTTTTTTCCTTTACAGAACACAGATACTAGGAGCCTAGACTGCCAATATTTTGATATCCGGTTAGATTTATAACTATGGACTGCCAAGTTTTAACATGTTACAGAGCTGCTAAGTCCAGTGGTAGTCTGCACAAGCCTCTGGAAAACTCAGGAAAAAAGCTGAGATCATAATCCTAAATTTGTATTGATAATGATATTGAATAAGCAGAATAATTTCCATTGCTTCTTAAAACAAAGACTGGGAATAGACTGGCCTTTTTGTTTACCATCTAATAATTTGCTGGTACCTTTAAAATGTAAATGCAAAAATGAGCCTGAATTAAAAGCTTTGGTTCAAAGTTCTCAGTTTGAAGAAAGTTTGAAATAAATTCAGAGTATCATCTGCATTTTGCAGGTTAGACTCTTCTTTTGAAACACATTATAGCAAAGTCCATGTCCAAACTTTAAGAAGCACAGAGTGTGTATTCAAATATAGACTTTAGGAACTGGATATGTTATATCTATAATCTAATTCCCATTATTCAGATGTGCTGAATAATAATGGAAACAGATACAGTCTTATTAGAAAATGCATAAGAAAAAACTTTCAATGTAGCATTTGGGCTATATGTTCACCAGAAATGCATGCACCATTTCAAAAATCTGTCTGTATCTTGCCAAAGCTAAAATGTCATCCTTCAAAGACTGCATGCAGACAGTATTTAATGTTCTTTTCACCTACCTTTTGCCAGTTACTGGAATATGAATTTAACATTTACTGACAGTTCTATTTACCTTGATGTTAAGAGCAGCCTACTCAATCTGGCCAGATCTTTTAATTCAGAACCAGTCTCTGACATGGCTGGTAAAAGATGCCAAGAGAAGTCTCTGAGAGTGGGAAAATCCTATGATGGTTCTTCAGAGTATTTCCCTGGACACTCCAGGTGCACAAACAGCTTCCTGAGCCAGTGACACCACTTCTGTAGAAACAAACATATAATCTCAGGAAATAAAAAATAAAGAAAAGAATAATAAAAAAAAAAGTGTGTATTTTGAGAAGCAAAGCAGTGTACTTTGATATCAAAGCATTCCACAAGATGGCAGGGTTCTGTCTTGGCAGGTCACTACAGCAGGCAACCTGAGCCTCTACAGTAGCAATTTTTTTCCTGTCACAGTTTGTTTTCACCATCAGTAATATAACTCTCTACTTTAAGCCTATCCGTGCTCTATAGCAGTGATCGAAATAAGTGGCAAACAGCTGAAAGATAGGAGGCCTCTATTTTCTTATCTCACTTTTTTTGTATTGGAACATTTAAAGCACCTTATTCACATAAAGCACTGTAATTTCTCACCTGAAATTTTTTTCTGCATAAAATTAGACAGAAAATTATTGCATGCAACTGCAATTACTTTAACTAGGAACATTAACAGTAGTCTTTCACATTCTGTATCAGTAATCTATTATTTGAACTCCAAAACCATGAATACAGCTATTTGTTACCCCTTGTCTTCATGATCAAGACAAGGTAACCTAAAGATGGGATGGTCCTGAAAAAGCCAAGTGGCTGTCCCTTTCACCTGCCCTGCTTCCTTGTGCTGGCTTTAATGTCTGTGTGTACAGCCCTAATGCAATTCAGATCAACCTAAAAAGCTGATTGAAAACTAGCTGCTTTTACTCAGAGGCTTAGCTTTCAGCTCAATAAATGATCTGAAATTACTCCACAGCCACACAGTCACTACTGTTGCAATCAGGAAAGCAGGTCAAGCATGTGACAAGGGGCAGGAAAGTCTCTTTCAGCAACAGAGTAGGATCGGATAAGCTTACACTAATTGTGAAAACACACCCTTAAGTAACAAAGGAATAGTGGAGAGGATGCATCCCCAGTTCTGCCCTTGCTGACAGAGGCAGTGGAGAGAGAGGTGGAAAAGCTAAAGCTCAGTTCTTAGACAAATGAAATTGAAAACTTGTGCTGGAGCATGCCTAAATCTTGCGTTCATCACAGTGAAATGTTAGTTCTGACCTCAACTTGACATGTTTTGGTCTCTATTTGTAAAATAAGGACACATTAATATGCCACTCTTTCTAGACCATGTCTATTTGGCTTCTGTGAGAAATAAAGGCTCTGAAGTTTGGGTGAAAAAAGAGAGAAAAATGAATAATTGTAGTTCCGCAAAGAGTTCTCTGCAATATTTGTTACTAACGATCAGTTGAGTGGAGTAAATTTAAGTAAATTCAAATATTTTACAATTATAAGGTTTTTGAATGAACTCAGAACATGTTATGCCTAATCATTATTCTATTAAAAGCCTAAACGCTGGTGCTACCTATAAAGGTGCTACAGCATAATGCTTATGCAAGGATAGATAAATAGACAAAACTGCAATGCACAAAATTAAAGAATTACTAGCAGCTACTCTGTACATAAACCAAGCCTTACTCAGGGATGGAGAATTTTTAAGAAATCTGTCTTGCAGAGAAGAATTGTGTAATTGCATTTACTAAATACTAAAGAATAACAAAGCCTTGCATTTTATGTATAAGTGTGAAGACATTAGGTGTGGTCAAAGTACTTGGGCTTCTCATTTGGCATCAGTGGGCTTTGTTACGATGAAGCATGAACAGAGAATTTTCATTTCCAGTTTTACCACTGGAATTCAAATGAGGATTAAAAAAGAATGGAGTGAAATGCAAAGAAAATCTCCCAGTAATATCACCAAGTGCAAACATTGACAAGATCTGGTGTCTCCACAAGCTGTGAAAACACTGGCAGCAGGGAGAAGGAAATTGGATTTTCAGGACGGAGCAGCTACATGCTGATTGCAAGAGTGAGAATTAAATTCTGTTAATTTTTAAGAAAGGCATTCGGCAGGGATACACGCGCGGTAACTTCGTGCAGAACCATCTAGCACACCCGTGCCTAAGCTGGGACGGGCGCTGGAAGTGCACGGCCCAGCAGCGCACAGCGACTGTCCGGCTGCGGCCGGCCGTGCGCCGCCTCCGCCCGCCGCCAGGGGGCGCCCGCCCGCTCCGCCCTCGGGCGGCCCCACCCCGCCCTTGGCCCGTGTCATGCCCCTTTCCCCAGCCAATGAGACGCGGCGAGGAAGGCGGGGCTCGGAGCGCGCGGCCCAATGGGAAGCGAGAGCTGGCCGTGCGGGGGCCAATCGGGGGCGCACCGGTGAGTGCGCGGCTCCGGGGCCGGGGGCCGGGCGGGGCCGGGGCGTGGCCAAGGGGGCGCGGGCCCTCAATCAGGTGAGGGCGGTGCTGACGGGCGGCGGCGGCGGCCAATGGCGGCGGCCAATGGCGGCGCGGGGGCGGGGCCTGCCCTGCCCACCGCTCGCGCCGCCGAAGCTGCCAGAGAGTCAGGTGGCTCCGGGATGTGCGGCGGCGGCGGCAGGAGGCGGAGGCGGGCACGGAGGAGGCGGCGGATGGGGGGGATGCGGCGCCTCCTCCACGGCACGCGCTGCCCGGTCTCGCCCCTGCCCGCGCTAGGCTGAGGCGGCCCCGCGCCGGGAAGTCCCGGCAGCGGCGGCGGCACCTGGTGCCGGCGGGCGCCGGGCCGCATGAACAATAGGCTGCGGTCCCGGCCCCGCCGCCCCCCGCAGCGCCCGGCTGCCGCGGGCGCCTCCCCCTATGGAGCAGCCTCGCCATGGAGCCCCTCACCGAGCTCAGCCAGGAGGGCGCGGGCGGCGGGGAGCCGCCGGGCGACGGGCCGCTCTGGACCGCTGTCTTCGAATACGAGGCGTGTGGCGAGGACGAGCTGAGCCTGCGGCCGGGGGACGTGGTGCAGGTGCTGTCCCGGGACTCGCACGTGTCCGGCGACGAGGGCTGGTGGACGGGCAAGATCGACCAGCGCGTCGGCATCTTCCCCAGCAACTACGTGAGCAGCGGCGTGCAGGGGGGCGGCCCGGAGCTGCGCGCCCGATACCCGCCGCCCCCCGCCATACAGCGTAAGGGAGCCCGGGCAGGGGGCTCGGCGCGGCCCCTCCGCCAGAGGGAGGGACCCAGGGGAGAGGCCCGATCCTGACGCCCTGTCGCGGGCTCGGGGTGGGTATGGAAGGGGGGAAGAGAGCGGCGGAACTGCCGAGGTTGTGGGGAGAGCCGAGGCTCCCGATGTCCCTGGGGAGGGGCCTGGCCCGGTCCGACTGGCCCGGCCCGTCCGTGTGTCCTGCTGGAAGCCGGGGCCGCCGCTGAGGGGTAGAGAAGGCCCATCCCGGTGGCGAGAGGCCGTGGGAGGCCGCGGGCCCAGCCGGCGGCGGGGTAGGGGGCCTGCAGTGGCTTTCGGCGGCGAGCGGAGGGGCTCCGGAGTCCCAGCCCCCCGCCCTGGGCCGCCCCAGGTCCCCGGTGTGTTCCCTTTCCCACCCGCGGAGGTGTTCCTGCTGCTCCAGTGCCCTTCTGTCTTCCAGGCTAGAGCTTGGCTCAGTGTGTTAGCGTTTCAGCGGCGCCGGGAGCAGTTTCCCATTGTTAAGACCTGTGTTTGCAGGGGCTAATAAATTTTCATCAAGCGACTAAATCCTGGCGTCTGGGCAGTTGTGGAGTAACCAGGGCTCTGGTCATTCTGCCTTTAAGGATATTCTTAAAGGTTGTATTTGCTAACCAAAAGCTTGTTATTTCTGACTGAAAAATTCCTAAATTGACTTGTGTTACCAGGTTCCTCTGCCCTCTTACAAATTCTGTCCTAAAATACTTGTGAATGAGTTGTATCCACGTTTGGGTATCTGGATCTGCCTGAGGGTCACTTGACTATGTTGTGATGCTGTAGGCACTGAGGGATTAGTTTGTTTCCCTGAATTTCAGTGCAGTTTTGAAGCCTTTGTTGGAGACAGAGAAAAAGGCTGTTTCATCTCTACATTTTTTTATCACTGTGTACAATTGTGGAAAGAGAAACAACATGGAATGACTTTCTAGATCCCGTTTCTCTATCACCTCTGACAATTCAGGCAAGGATGCTTTTTTTTTTTTTGGGGGGGGCAGAGAAAAATAATTGGACTAGTAGGCTCTTCTAGAAAATAAAGGATTGAAAGATGCTTTGTCCTATCTAGGCCGTATCTCCAAGGAATACAACTAATAGCTTTTTTTTTAAATTTTGTATTCTGCTTGAAAGCATTTAGGTAAAACTCAGTAATTTGTAGCATTGCCCTTGGGCTTGTGAAAAGACTAGGTGCTGTTCCTTTCTTTCATGCTGCAAGAGCACTGGTAAGTTATTTTTTTTCCTACACACAGCAAAAGCTGTGAATGAATGCTTATTAGGTTTTGCTTTTGAGATACTTAAGAGAACCATTTCTCTAGAACTTTTTGAACCCTCGGCTCCCATGCTGTGTTGAGTGTTCAAGTTCAGGCTTTGTAACTGTGGATTCTTCTGTCTTGCTGCCTCTTCTATGGTTTGATAGCTCACCAACAGTTGTACCTTTCCCCTTCATCTTTGCCTTATTTTTCCCATGCCCCTACAGCCCTACACTACTTCTTTTCTGTCAAGTCACCAACCATATGTTCATAACAAAGTAGAATTTATTGCCCTCCAGAGGTTTGTATAATGCTTAAGGACTATGTTTTTAAAAAAAAAAAAAATGCAGTTTGGACAGGGGTTAAAGTTGTTTGCCATCAAATTGGATTTTCAAGTTGAGTATTAGAAATCCTTTGCAGGGAATGCAATCCACTTTTAGAGCTGCTGATGTTAGCTTGATAGCTGTTTGGAATAGGAATCACCATCTATTGTTTAATACTTCATACTCCAATAAGTCCAGTTTTACAGGTGTATTGTGAAAGTGTTGTACTGGACATGTACCTCAGTACAGAACCTATTTTTACTCGCTTTCCTAAGGTTTATCTATTTATTTAATGGAAATTTGGGAATTTAAGTCCTAGAGATTCTCCTTCTCCTGCGAGTTGTCCTAGTTTAGCTGGTAATTTTAGCCATCCATGTAGTGTGCTTGAATCTTGCTTTGGTGAGGATATCATGAATGATAAAAAATAGCCTGTAGTGTCTGTCAGGAGTGGGCCAATTCGAGGGACTCTCATCTGTTTTGTGGGTTCTTAAACACTTAAGACTGAATTAAGCAGTTTAATCATATGGTCTAATGAGGTCTGATTAAACAGCACCTACTTTGCAGTTGTCAACGTGGCCCCTGGTTCATGGCATACAGGCTCTGTAATTCCTTACCAGCCCACAGGGGAATGAGAGGACTTCAGTTCTTGAATTCTGTACAGTCCTGTACAACACATCTGCCAAATGACACTGGAGTTAGTATGTTTAGAAATGTGAAGAAAAACAAGTATTTTATGCCCTAATGTACCTGTATAACTCAAACTATGAAATTGAATAAACTAATTCAGCAGAAGATACCTTTTAAAAAACCCTAAATGAAACATTTTTTAAAAATCAGTTTTTTTTAATGAATAAGCTACCCACGAGAGTAAGCTGGCCACTTTGCCTTATAGAAGTATACATTTTCAAACTAAATTAAGGTCATACTTCCAGATAAAAGAACATTCAATGTCATGCATTAGATTTCATGTGGAAGCTGAAGTCTCTCTGTTTTACATCACACCCCTGTTAATTTGTTCCTCCAGCAAGGATGTGCTTTTTCTGATGGAAGATGGGTGGTGGCACACAAAGTGTTCTACTTTCCAGCCCTTCGGTTTCCTTTGCCCATCTTGTTCTCCTGCCTGCCGCCTTCCTGTAGCGCTTCTCGCCAGCATCGGGGCGGATGGGGGGAAGAGGATGTGGAGGGGGAAGGCGGAGCGCTGCCCGCGAGGCCGTCCCGTCCCCGTCCCGTCCCCGCTGCCGCCGGAGCTGTCCCTTCAGCACCTGCGGACCAGCGGGCGGCTCGCTCGGCGCCTCGTTGACGTGCTCTTAATCCGTGAAATGCCTGAGCAGAGCACCCGCTGTGAACAGCACCTGAACGCTGTCTGTTCGGAGTTGGCAGGGCAGGAAGTCACCCTGGTTTCCAGTCTTTTAACTGACCTTGTCCCTAGGAGCAGGTTAATTGAGGATTCTAGCAGTGCTGAAATTCGATTCACTGAAGAGATAGGACTCAACATCTGATTTCTTTAGATCTTTTATTACTAAGAAATACAAGAGTGACTCTTCATTGTATTTTCAGTGACAGGGTAGCCTCACATCTGGAGTTATTGTCATTACAGTCTTGTTCTAAAATGTCAGTGTTTCTGGTTTCATGTTTTCTAGTAATCTCTGTCTCAAGCATTTGAACACCAAGGTTGCTGCTGTAAGACTGAAATCTTTATTGTGCAAATCCCTGAAGCTCAGAGTGTTACCCAAAATATGTATTCCCAGTAGCAGAAAACTAAGTTCTCTTGGTGTTCTGGACTGGAAGAGGCCTTTTTGCCTTCTGTCAGAGTTTCATGGTCAAATTTCTGTCTTTTTTCCCATTAGTGTTTTGTTCATGGAATGCTAGGAAAAGCAGCAAAGGCATCATTATTAAACTAACTCAGAGGTTTGACTAACTTGGAAAAGTAAGCCAGCTTCTAAAAATCATGTTCAGGAAAGGTAGAGCTCAGACAAAATAAAAGCCTGCACCTGTGGACAGAAGAGTTTGTATTAACTCCATACAGTTTTGTGACAAAGTCTTGTACTGTAGGCTTATACATAGGAAAGGCATTTGGACTAAGGAAACTAGTTTATTTAAGTGGGATCTAACTTGCTCCCTTACAAACTTAATTTTCTGCTAGACAAAGCAGGGGAACCATGTCAGATTTGGCATTTCAAATGCAGGAAAGTACTAAAAGTCTTGGTGACTTTTTGTTCAAATCTTGCTTTATGGTACTCTTCCTTTAAAACTTTTTAAGATTTCATTGACTGTAATTGATAACCATGCAAATGTCATACAGAGGAGAATCAGTAGTAGCCTTCCACTACTGTAAATTAAGCTGTGTCAACATATTTTCATTGGTCAGTATGTAGAATTTTCCTTCTACATTAGTCAGTTTTGGATGGGTTCTTCTGGCTACCCATAGGGACTGTGTTTAGTGTACAGTTGTACAGGATACATTTTCTCATTGCTTTTGCTCGGGGTGCAGTTTGTGTGCTGAATCGAGGCAGCTGGATCTGTAGATTTTTTGTGTCAACCTGTTAAGTATAGCTGTCAGTGCATGGGAAAAGGAAGTTTTTGTAACAAAAATGCAGTATGAGTTAATCAAGAAGTGTTTTTCTTATTGCTTGCTCTGTACACTCTGTATGTGGTTTGATCCATCTGTTTGTCACACTGTTGTTCGTAATGTCGGAACTGGTTAACAGATCTCTTGTGGGGAAGAAATCTGTAAAGCCTGGAGGGGTGTGGAAGAATAAGTGTGGTTTGGGATGGACTAAAACATTGTTGTGGCAGTTCAAGAAGAGACATTCAAATAAGGGACAAATGGAGAAGCAGATGCATTTTGTGTTGAGTTTTAGGTATTTTACATTAAGCACTGTATTGTGAACACAGCAAAGATTAGTTGATTAGTGTGTTTTTCATTTTCAGAATCGTGCACTGTCACTGAAAGTTTATCCTTAATGGGGGTAGGGGCAGGGGCATCAGTATTATAAGTGTTTAACTCTGGTAAGAGAAGGCTATTCTTTTGTTTTACCATTTACAGTGAGTACTTCATACCAGTTTTATGATTCTGCAAGGTCTGTTTTACCATACTATTCAGCACTAAAATGTTTTCAGAAAGGCCCACTGCTTTTCTTTTTATTGTTTTGGAGTGAAAATTGGCCCTTCCTCCAAGGGCAGGGGTGAGGTTGGCCAGCATGGACTTTTAGCTAATGTACGGACAGCATAGTTGCTAAATGCTTACATTTTTTTTTCCTCTTTCCCTAGTCCTAGAGATCGACTTCTCAGAGCTTGTTCTGGAAGAAATCATTGGCATAGGGGGCTTCGGAAAAGTGTATCGAGCTGTATGGATAGGAGATGAGGTTGCTGTCAAGGCAGCTCGCTATGACCCTGATGAGGACATCAGCCAGACCATTGAGAATGTCCGCCAAGAGGCCAAGCTCTTTGCAATGCTAAAACATCCCAACATCATTGCCCTCAGGGGCGTGTGTTTGAAGGAACCTAATCTCTGCCTGATCATGGAGTTTGCCCGCGGAGGATCGCTCAATAGGGTGTTGTCTGGTAAAAGGATACCTCCTGACATACTGGTGAACTGGGCAGTGCAGATTGCCAGGGGAATGAACTACCTGCACGAGGAAGCAATTGTTCCCATAATTCATCGTGACCTCAAGTCCAGCAACAGTAAGTGCTACACAGTGAACAGTCAGGGTGCTGGGATATGCTTTTGGGGAAGAAATCATGCAAAGAAAAGAGGGGAGTAATGTTAATTTAGTGAACCACTGTATCCTCTAATTCAATCCCAGAAGGGTTTATTTTTATACAGTATGGTGCTACAGATCACAGGAAACATGTAAATGCCTTTAATCTGTAGAAGCAACTTAAATGATTGGATGCAGAAGCAACTGTGAATGAACCATGCTTTGCTAGTAGTTCATATTCATATAGTGTCTAGGTTTTACTGGCATTTCAGCAGACTTCTTTTGTTAGAAAATTTTATTGAACTTTGAATGGGTGTTATTCTTCGACTTTTGGAAGAGTAAGTGCTTCTTTGTAAGGGTAAATGCTCCTAGGCTTTCATTATATTTGCTAGATTTTGGTGTGTAGATGAGATGCAAGCCTGTTTTCCTTATGGGAGATTTAACCCATCCCAGCTGAACTGGATCTTCTCTTTATCCATCGTAGAGCTGGTGTTGACAGAAACATTAACTCATGTGAATAAAATGTCCTTGTACACGCAGGACTTCAGCTGATATTTGTGATGCTTTACATGATACAGCTCACCTATTAGAGAGGAAGGGGAGCTGAACTTTGGTTCAGTTAGGATTGTGGAAATGATGGTGATTTCAGCTGTTCTGTAATACTGACAGCATTACTGGGTGTTGCTTGGGTGCTGTTCTCGTAGTGTCTCTTTTCACAAACTAACTTCTCAATGTCAAATGCACACATAGAACATAACATATGAGTGTGGGAGCAAAGTGTTGCAGTGGTTTAAAGATCATAATTTCCTCTCCTGATGCCTGTATGCAGCTGTTTAGCCTTTCTCTCTGCTTGTCTATGTCTAGATGGCAAGAGCAAACACAGACTTGCATGTTAGATGTGGTTGTTTAGATTGGTGTGTTAATATGAACTCACTGTCATTTGAGTCTTGACTTAATAAGAAGCTCTATGAAATGCGTGGCTTGGATGTGGGCATACATTCCCTTTTTCTTTGAGGACAGAGACATTAGCACATTTTAATATCTTAAATAGATTCACTAGCATTAACCATTGCAATGCTGTAAATTTTCAGGCCTTGCAGAATCTTTCTGTGTTTTTCTGGCCTCAAATGTTGTGGCTGTGAATTTCCTTAGTTGGTTGTGGAAGAGGTAAAAAAAGTATTATTAGTCTTTGTTAGTGGAAAAATAGGAACTATAAGGGCCTTCAAGTTAGTTTCTACGGTATTGTTCTTATAGTAACAAGGTTTCCCATTTTGTTAAAGTAAGGCAATCTTAATGTCAATAAAAATTTCCTGATATCTAAACCCTTCCCTTACAGATGGCAAATATATGGGCATGTTAATAATTGTTGTAAAATTAAGGAATGATTTGCTGCATGACTTAATGAATGACTGACTGCATCTGTGAATGAGAAATAATTACCTTTCACTGTTGTGCCTTTCCTCCTTACCTAAGAAACTATTTACTTGCTTATTTTGCTAACAGGCCATTAAGATTTCCTTGCTTAGTGCTAGCTGAACATTTTTGAGGTTTAGAATTAAAGTTATTTCTAAGATAAAAGACTTAGCTTCTAGTACTTCACTGTTTTATTCAGACCAGAGACTTCTAGGGAAAAAGGGAAAAACTTCAGCAAGAGAACCAGGCCAACCAGTGGGACACCTAGTGCACAGTGTTACCATCAAGACAGATATGGATGGTAGAAAACAGTGGATTGTCAGCAGCAAGAGTAAATGTCTCTCGTCACAATGAATCAGCAGAGTGTAATTGTGCTGCACTGTAAATGGTCAGTGAGAAGTTGCTACATGTATTACTATAATTTCCATCATTTGGGAGGAAGCAATAGTAAAGAAAGGGGAATAATAGATGAGAGTGCCTCTGAAAGGATTCAGAGACATTCTGTGTTTGAAGAGGGAAGATAAGAGAATTTACATGGTGGTTGTGATCAAGATAGCATCAGATCAAGTAGAGAAATGATGAGTATAGGAAAATTCTATCCCAGATAAGACTGGAACAAGCAGCATTACATGTGAGAAACTAAGTGGATGTAGGAGCTGGTACTGGAGGAAAGGACTTAAGATATTTTAAGGAAAAATTATTGGTTTGTTTTTCTCTTTTGAAATCAGATAAATTAGTAGCATCGGATATGCTCTTGACACATTGCAACAGCAATGAAGTTCTCTATTCTGTGCTGTGTGGTTGAAGAGAGATTTAAAATATATGCTATGTTAAATATTTGAAATACATGTTATTTTCTGAACGTATTTACAGAGCAAGAAACATAAATATTAGATTATGACAATGGTGGAGCTTTTTTGTGGGGATAAGGGATTGTAGGATCAACAACTTTGAGCTGCCTAAGTCATGTCTTTCTTGATTACTCTGTCAGTGCATGGCTGAAATCCCTTTTATATATAATAAGCATCTTAGAAATTCCTCTGCTCTGTTGTCTGTGGAAAGCTTTGTAGTAGTTTTGTAAAGATTACTGGGCTGAGTATATTATTGCATCCTGATTAATATATAGCTTGCATTTTGTCTGTTTTTCTGATGAACTTAGTTTTCTTAATTACCATGGATAACAGAGAATGGGCTGTCTCATTAGCTTTGTGCCTGTAGAATTACAAGCTTATATTTTCTTTGCACAAGTTACTACCCACTGGGTGACAGGCAGTGATGTGTCTGTGATGAGGAAAGAGCTTGGAAAGGTTTCTTGCAGATGCATTTCTTATGTGCACTAAACATCTGCAAGTGCTGTAGGGCTGTCATGGGAGCATCAGCTGTATTGAGCTATTGATTGGTACTGCCTATGTTAAGTAATAGATTGTGAGTCTTGTACATCTCAACTTGCCTTCAAGCACCAGCTGGGATGTACACAGTGCATCTGAAGCTGCAGGATGAGTTAGTTTGGGAGTTAGAGAACAAGACTGGGCAGTGGGAAAGAGCAGAGTTGCCTTATTTAAAATCAAATTTCCTACTAGAATAGAAGAAAATCAGAGAATGCCTTGTTGTCAGATGTCTGGTTATATTTGGACAGACACAGAATGCATGAGGACAGTACTTCATGATGAATCTTTTAAGCAGGTCACATTACATTTTGAACATATCAAGTGGGCACCCTAATGCAAGTCTGAGAAATTACGCCATTGTATAAGGATTTGGAAAAATCTTTTTGATTTCAACTATTCCGGCTTGGTGAACTCAGATAATAAATATCAAAACAATGCTCAGAATAGTTGTCAACATTTCTGGTAGTGTAATAAATAACATAGGGTTTTGATTACTTTGGGAGATAACTTCAGTTTAGTTCATCTGAACTGAACTTCAGATGATTATTTGAAGATTCCAGGGGGTGTCTTTTTCTTGAGATACTCTTCATCAAAAAGCACTCCAAATCACTTGACTGTTATCCATATTTTTTGGTTAAAAGAAGGAATTTTTTTCTGTTTTATAGTTTTTCTTAATTTTTTCTTCTTTACATTTTTGTAACTTTACATGTAATGCTAATACATTTAGAGTGTAGGAAAAGTGCTCTGTATGTTTAATACCATGTTTGTTTGAGGAAGATTTATTGTAAATCTTGGAGTTTCTGAGGGCTGCCTGTTTTATTGCTTTAGGGATGCAGTCAGAAAGTGGGTACAGAAAGATCTTTACAGAATGAATTGTACACCTGTGATTTAGTTTTAGAGATGCTGAAATTATTTTTTTGAGTCTGAGTTCAGATGGCATTAAGTCTGGTAGACAAGTCTTCCAGTGTCACTACCAACTCAAATGTCAGTCATATAACTACATGAGAGAGAAAAGATAATTTAGGAACCTATTTGGTTATGCTGTGTGAGGAGATAAGTATTTCTCTTTTTATTTTGGTAATTTTATTTAAGGGATTCAAGTTATTCTATATGAAAATTAATTTTAATAATCTGACAGAATCTTCAGTGGCTGCTGCTGCTGCTGCTTCTCTTCATGTGGTGATATTTCCAACCTTTCCTTCTTCAGCTGCCCGTTGGTGAGCCATTGAGCATATGTTATGGAATCCTTAGTAGGCCTTTCCCAATGTGAGAGCACCTAAATAATCTAAATCCTGAGCTACAGGAAAAAAAAGCAACTAGAAATGCCCACTGAAATCAACATCTCTGCACTTAGAATAGCTCTTAAGAGTTTCACTTTCTTTTATCTCTCATCTGTGATTCAAGTCTTATTTCTGGCCAGAGAAAAGTGCCTGCATATAATGCTTAGGATCAAAAAGGGACAGTCCTGTTGGTTTTAGTGAAGTATTGTAAATAATGAAGTTGGCCCTGTTTGTCAGTTTTAGATATGCCAGCATTGCTATAGGAATAAAGCCAATTAACTAATACTGTGGAGAGCTAGCAAAAGCATATTTGATTTTTTTGACTGTCTCAGCAGAACTTGTTTGTTATTTGCACTACATTGAAAGATTTTGCTGAGGATATTCATGCCAGTTAGCAAAGTGCTTTTTAAAAGTCACTATGGTTGTGTTCCACAAAGTGGCACAGAAGATTAGCAGCAAAGTGACATTGCCAAAGTCAAAGAAAGAGGAAAGGACAGAGGTCAAAATAAATTCCAACAATTCTGATTCAGCCAAGTCACTAGTTCTTCCTTTCAAGTTATTTTAAGTCTTTACCTCTCCCACTTTTTGAACCACCAAACCACCAAAGTAAGCTTGTGGTGTCCCAATATTCAAAGCTCTAGCTTTCTAAAAGAATTCCAAACTCTGCTATAGCTTTGCTTATTTAATGTAGTTAAGCCTTTATCTGTTCATAAAGGTGCCAGTAGAGCTGACTTTCCACATGATTTATGGATAGTTGTTCCTAGGACTTAAAATATTCCTTGTCTTTTTTATTTTAATCCAATTATAGCTGATACTCTTCTGTTGGTCTTTTTAGAGAAGGAAAAAGTACTTGTAAACCTTTTTGTCTGTCTGGCAGAGGTGTAGAGGAGAGCTCTTCCAGGGTCTGCTGCATGTATATTGACAGAGCAGTCTGGAACACAGCACAGTGGTGCTGCTTCTGGTACTCCAGTGTAATTTGCTGACTAACTCTCCACTGTTGTACCTTCTATCAGAATGGATTTCCTTTTCAGTGCAATTCAATGACTGAGTAATGCTTTAGGTAGAATATTGTGAAACTGTTTCATTGATGTCTCAATGCTTTTCACTGGGTAAGTAATTGTAGCTGGGTAGGCCCTTGGCCTGTAAGAGGAAAGTGGTAAAAAGGTGATGTTTTGTAGGGGGGGTGGGTGGTGTGAAAGACAACAGCTGGGACATGAATTTTCTGGAAGCTAAAAGCAGTAAAACTCCTTTTTTTTGTTTCTTTTTTTCTGAGTTTAATACTTGTGTACAGGAGATATCAGGGCTTTCAAACAGCCTGTATATACTCCTAAGGCTGATGAAAGATGACTTCAGGTTCTGCCCTTATGCAATTACCTGATTCTATCAACAAGCTATAAGACACTGCTGATGGTGCATAACTCCTAGTTCTGATTATTCTGCTTATATTTCTCTTTCTTCCCAGAGTATAATAATTGGTACTGATATCCTGGCCATGTGTTGTAGTTTAAAAAAATTCCAAGTAGCCATAATTTTTTGCATGTGGTAATATGATGGGGAAATTGATGTAATTAATACTACACATTTTCATTGAAAAGAATGAAAAAAAATTATTAGTGCAGAAGATGTAAATTATGCCTGAATTTTTGCTAATTTTTAAGGTGTTAAAATACCAGGAATTCACAGAAGTAGGGTGACAGTTTCTGAGTTGTACTTTGGTATTTTATTGGACTTATTCTTCATTAGCTATTGTGCAGCTGTTTTCTTCTTAGAGAGGTTTGACAGATGCTTTCATGGTGCAGTCTTATTTTCATGTCTTAGTAGATTTCTGAGAATTCCAAAATTAAATACATCTTCTGTAAGTGGCTTCTGAAGATGGATTGATATCTTCACTGTTAAGTGCAAATCAAAAATATGAAGTCTTTATGAAATGGTTGATGTCCACAAGAAGACTTTGGTGTCCTCCTGCCCACACTAAGTAGTAAAAAGACAACTTCACTGATGGAATCTGTTACCTTTGTAGACAAGTATGGGAAAATTACCTTTTGTTTTTAAGAAATGAATTTGTGTCTATTACATATAAACCCTAGCTAATATCCTTTTCATATAATTGAGCCATTGTGTACATTTTTGCAGGGTTCTCTCTGCTCTAAGAAAAAATAACTCAGAGTTGTGGTATTAAGTACTTTATTCAAATTGTGCACATGGAAGCATAGCACAGACCTGAGCACTGTCATGCAGCAGGTGTCCATAGGCATCCCCTGAATTCACTGTCTGACCATCTGCAACAGAGCTGGGAAAGATCTGTGTTCTTCTGAAATTTCTAAGGAGCCAGTTAAGGGTGAGAACAGCCTTGTGGTTGTTCTGCAAAGCTAGAATAATACCTTTATCTCCACTTTTTTTTTTGGGGTATTTCTTCCACATCAATAAACTTAATTTTAATTTTGACTGACTTCTGTCAGCAGGTTCACTTTTTCTTTTTTTATCAAACATTTCCATTCAGAATTTCAACATACCTGAAACAAACTCGCTTTTGAAGCATCAGACTTAAAACACAGTCTTGCCTTTTGAAGTGACAATTCATCATTCAAGATTATTCTTTAAGTTACATCCCATCTTGAAGACTGTGTACATTTCCTTATGACAGGACAAGGGAAACCTTAAGTCATTTGAGAGAATACAGGGAATCGCACATGATTTTAAGTAGCTGCCTTTTGGTACATGTTTGCTTTCTCATTCTAGGATAGTTTGTTATGTTGGTGTGACTTTGCCAAAAGATTGCCAAAGTTGACTGGTGTGTCTGCTAATTGCTTGTTAATTGTCCCACTGCTATTGGAAAGTCTTTCTTAGACCCAAACCTTTTGCAGATATGAAAAAGAAATAGAACCTTATGCACTGAGAAAATAAACTATTCCAAAGCATAACAATTCAGAAGTATGTTGTTTGGTTTCATCACTGTTTCTAAAGTTCAGAAAGAAGAGCTCTTGCAGAAGAGCCCACAGAACAGTGAATTGTTGTGTCCCAGTCTGTAGAATAGTCATTGTGGTGGTAATGGCAGCTTGGTGCAGCATCACTTAGGGTCCTCTTGGGAAGGAAGTAGCCAGAGGACACGCAGCCTTCCTGTGAAGTGTTTGTATTACTGCCACACGCAGCCCTTCTGCTTTGCTTTCTAGAGGCATTGTTGTATTGCTCACACATTTATTATGACATGATTTTTTATTAAAAACAAAAATACCCTCCCAAAAGAGAAAGTATTATCTTGTGCACATATGCATTCCAATTTGTCTCTGAAATTCTGTATTTGAATGCTGTATGTCTTATGTCTGGGATAATTTTTAAAGCTACAAGCCAAGCTCCTAGTGTTCTGTACATCCACCTCTGATGTGTGAAACACGCTCCTGGATTTTGCTTTGGCCATTGAGAAATACTAGGATCTCCTATTTGTATTACAGCTGGAAATCTAAAATGCAAGCATGGCTTCCTCCTTGCCTATCTATAGACTAATTGTTGAGATATGTAGCAAATAATAGTCAGTGTGCCAGTAGCTCCACTTACTAGTAACAGGTAAATACTTTAACCACTAAGATTTTATTGCAATTACTGTGCTTAAACTGAGGATACCTGGGAGGTTCCTGGTATACTATAAAGAAATGCTAGTATGAATAATTGCTGTAAGGATGGTACATATAAGGGTGGTGGGATGTATGTGGACCAGGCCATGTGATCCACCTACGACAAAAGCATTGCATTTCTTGTTGTTTCTCCTTTAGGAGTATGGGCCTATGGAAAGATGCTAGAGAACAGTCTTTAGTTCCTTTTGACTTTGCATTGTTCAAGGATCCTGAGAATAAGAAAAATCCTATAACTTTGATTAATAGAACTCAATATGCCTAATTCTGCTTTTTGAAGTGTTGTCAGTCTTGCCCTGGGTTTATTGATTAGCTTTTTCTTTTTTGCTGTAATCGGTCACATCATGTAGTTTTGATATGCTTATGATCCTCTGGTAACCACAGAATTCATCAGGTTATTGTGTAGTTAGAATCTTTAATCACAGGGTAAGCTGGGTCAAAAAAAAATTTAACAGAAATGTAGCACATCAAAAAGTCAACAGCTTTTTGATACCTCTAT
The DNA here is from genome assembly GCA_003676055.1 of Chloebia gouldiae. Taxonomy (NCBI): domain Eukaryota; kingdom Metazoa; phylum Chordata; class Aves; order Passeriformes; family Passeridae; genus Chloebia; species Chloebia gouldiae. The sequence continues at coordinate 29,005,588 of QUSF01000004.1, read as the reverse complement.
TGTTATATTGTGTGGACTTTCATGTAAAATAGTGCAAGAATGCCCTCTTTCTCACCAGCTGGCAACTTGTTCTGATCACTTTAAGGTCAAACTCAGCAGTATCCCAAAAACCTCTTGAGTTTTACTGTTGTCAGATGTAGCTTGGTGTTGATTTTACATCTAAGAGCCTTTTAACATTTGTTCTGATGAATGAAAATACACCTCTCTACCTTTTTAAAATATTTTAAGTTGAATCTGATTTTAAAAACTCCAAAAACACCCCAGCTTCTGTTGTGGATTGTGCTGCTGCCTGTGAAGTGATGTCTTTCTTACTTTCTAGATTTTGGAGTACCATCTTATTCAATGAATGAGTTGGTGTTGGTGTTATTTATTTACTGTTTCATAAAGATGTCTTAATTGAAACCAAAAACAAAACAGTTTGGCCTACCTTTTCCCATAATGATTTTCATGTTTATATTTGCTTGGAAACAGCTCCCACTGAACCAGCATTATTATTAAATCTCTTTTCAGACAGTCTCTTGAGTGACAAATGATGAATGCCATTCATGTGATTTTACTCTTTCTTTTTTTTGTTGTTGTTGCCTAATACAGTTCTTGATTTCTTGCTGGCTTTCAAAGTGATAGAGTTTGGCAATGCCCTGTGTTGAGTACAGATGTAATTATATTTTTTCTTTGGAGCATTTAACTAATTATGAAGAGTACAATAATCCATGCCTAAGCTAGAGGTTGTTGCAATGTCAGCAGTATGTTAGGATTTAGTCTAAAACCAGAACTGAACAGCTCTATTTTTCCCAGAAACTCACCTGAGCAATCAGAGTGTTTTGTACAGATCACTAAAGCGATAAGACTTTTTACAGCCTGGCTAGGTGAAAGGATCGATTCTAAATATATCGGGGCTTTGGAGGCCTTTCCTCTCCCCTCCCCCATTATGCATTAGCTCTTTAGAGTTACTGTAGTGCATGGCTTACAATCCAAGAACTGCTGTGCTGTCACATCCATCAGCTCCTCTAGGCTGATAGAAGAGGACAGTTGTGCAGCTTTGTGGATTTGCTGAACCCTGACTCGTACCCAGTAATTAAGAAGGTTTTGGTTCCAAGGTGTACATATGTATATTATTTAATGTACTGTTGCTGAATGGTTAGTGATAAGAGAGAAAATACTTATTACTAGAGGCAATATTTGTGGGTTTTGGTTTTGCTTCTAAGATGTGAAAGTTTGAGTGGGTCTTAAATTCTGTCCTCTGTAGCATCTCATGCAACACTTAGGCTTCCGTAGCTCAAACAGATATTAAAGATGCAGCCCTACTGAAATTAATGGCAGAGTACCCAGCAGAAGGTAGGAAAGGCTGCATGCAGAAAGCCCAGACTTATTCCATGTGCAGATCTGTTAATCGCTTTAAGTACTTTGAATGCTGGATCAGGAGCAGATTGCTCATTATCTGGATACTTGTGAAGCAGAGCTGTGCTGGCTGACTATGGAAGGGAGAGCTAAAATTGCAAATTAGATTTTGGTAAACTGCTACTGAGGTCTCATTATGGAGCGAATTTTTGAAATCCTTTCCCAAATGTTTAGTTCTGTCCTCAAGACAGAATGCTAGTGTACTGCCAATAGGACTTAATAATTTAAAAAAAGGATTGCCTGGCAACCTCAGTCCCTTGTTCCCTTTGCAATAGTGCTGCTTTTTTGACTTGTTAGGTTACTGCAGACTTGATAGCTATCCTCTGTCTCTCTGAGACAATGCAGCAGCATGCAGCAGTATATTAAGGCTATCTTTTTACCTAATATCTAGGTTTTACCACCTCCAGCATCTGAGCTGACATGTATCTTGGGAAGTTTTGCTTATTTATAGGAGGGAAAATAGGATTGGAACAATCAGAGTAAGTTCAGTGAAACCATCTTCTATTCAAGAATATTTTAGTTTCATCTATGAATAGTTGTCTTCTTGAAATAAGATCTGATCGAAAGCTAGAGAAGAATGTTTCATACTTCTACTACTATAATACCTTCTGTATAAAAACCCTGAAGATTTCAGATTGCATTGCATTTCTTCAGAGTACAGTGGAACATTTAATTGTTTTTTTCAGATAGAAGCAAGTAGAAAAAGTAGTAATTGTCCCATGTAAGAAGCAAAAGATGCTTATCTGATTTTTCTTAATTAGTATTCATTTAAAAGTATTAATCCATATTTGTATGAATTTCACAGCCTTGCAGTAGTTGAAAGTATTTGATCTGGAAATTGATCTAGAAGACAGTGAAATGGATTTGTGCAAAGTGCAAATTATATTGTGGAGAGATGAGTGAAAAATATTCTGTAGGCTGAAGTTGTCTTTCCTAGTTGTGAAATTCCAGAGTCTGTGTGTGTGTCAGAGAAGAAATTAAAATAAAAATAAAGCTCCTTCAGAGGTCTCCTTGCTTGCATAAGTATTCTGTGGTCTGAAAAACATCCGTTAGAAAACATACATGGTTGAATGAAAAGACTCTTTGTTCAAAACAAAGTTTCCTGTAACAGATTGGCTCAGTTTTGGACATATTCTGCCGTGGGTGGGTGGCAGAGTCTGGTTCCTGTGATATTACTCAGTCTTTTATCTGCTTTGGCAAACTGTTGACTTCAGTAAGCCTTTAGCTTTCTTGGGAGATTTGTGTCAAGCAATTTTTGGATGAATTTGGATTTGTTTGGAAATGGAAATATTTTCTATTTCCTTCAACTCTTGCACTTGAGACTTCTGCTGTATTGGTGGCAGAGAGAGCTTTTAATGGTAGCACCTCCCTGTATGGGCTTGGATTGCTTTTAAATCATATCACAGAAATGACTTGCATTATTTAGAGCTGAAACCCTGCTCACGTTTTGCATTTAAGGATCTTGGAGTGAAACAGTGTTGGCTTTTATAAAGGTTTTGCTTTATTCTTTTATTAAAGTTCTTGTACCTGGGATGTTGTGGACTCAGTATCTGATCTATCTCTTTACAGTACCTGAATTATCTAATTGAGGAGTTAAATGGGCTGAGCATATTCACCATCTGACCACTTTTGGTAGTTTGCATTTTGGTCAGTAAAGCTGCAGTAGGCTGTTCTCTTTTCAGAATGGATGAACAAATAAAATGTGTCCAGTATTCCCACCCACAATGGTACTCCATCCAGTGGTCTTTCACATTCCAGCCACCACAGGGTAAGCATTAGTTCCCTTCTTTACAGCTGACCATAGTGATGTTGGAAATAGTGATGGTACAGTAGCAGATGAGCAAAAGCCTATGGGAAAACAAATCCGGTACGAGGCTGTTGTGCCCATTGATTCTTCAGTTGCTCTGGAATGATCTGCCAAAACACCTAACCGTGTAAAAAGGTGTGGTATTATTCAGGGAGAGAAAAGTCAGGTGAAATAATGTCATTTCATGTTAGTTTGACTTTCCTTGCCATGTTTCAGCCTTTCAGGTCATAACTACTGGTCTTTTCACTCTCTTCAGTCTTAACAAAATAAGAATAGATGTGTTGAAGCATTGGAAGTGAAGCAGAAACTTTGTTTAGAGTTCAGATAAAAAGGGAGGCTGGGGAAGAAACTTCACTGAGTCCATGCAGCGAGTTAATGATTTAAATATTAGAACTGAACATTTCTACAGCAAGTAAAATAGCAATGACATTTATCTTATTTATAGTCCTTCCTCTTTTGTCACTCCCACCCATTGCTGTTGCTGCCATCTAGCTCTTGGCCTGTGTCAGCAGCTGATGTGGCCCTAAGGGGATGAAAGCACTACACAAAGTAATGGGTAGCAGCTCCTGGGAATGGGTGTGAGTGGGATACATTTACAGGCCGAGTGCTTTTGCTGGAGATTTTCCTCTTGTTTTGATATGACTGCTTTCTGCATTTGTAGAATGTTGGGGGGCAAAGCAGTGCTAATGTTGGTGGAGACTGAACTAGAACTACTCAAGTGCATGGACAGTTACAGGTGTTCAGGTATTTCCAGCACCTTTGAGGGTTTCAGGCCTTCTCTACATGATGCAGGTGCTGTGTCTGTTTGATAGCCGGCAGGCAGGGCATCAGCTGGGACATCCACCACCCGCTTTGTCTCCAGGTGCAGGAGCTCCCTTTAATAAGCTCAGGCTTGCTTGGAGTGCCTTTATAGTCAGTTTTTCTTATATTTGTAGCAAAAGAGCTTCTGATACTTTGTTCTCCCAATCCGTTTCAAAGCATGGATATCTTCCCTGGCCTGCTAGGAACACTATTAAATGGTACAGGTCTCTTTGAAAAATTGGTAAAGCATAAAAATATAGCAGTAAAATGCATTCATTCATGTTGCTTTATCACTAGGTAGTAATTTTTTTTTATGGTCTGCCTATTGTATTTCAAGAAAAGAGTAGTAGTTACTCTGGCACTAGAATCTGACTGTTTTGTCTCTGCTGGGGAGAACTTAGATGGAAGTTAAGTATGAAGCCAGCAATCATCCATCAAGTTAGAATTATATCCTGGTGTACCACAGAAGACAAATCGAGCTCTTTTCCCCCACAGTAGGTTTCCTTGTCTTCTAACCTTCTTCCTTACATATTTCTTGCTGTATGCTTTCAGTTTTCATTACACTCAGTCCTGTTCTTACTTCTTTATCTCTTTCTCCTTCAGCTAATTATTGTGACCATTTCCATCAGGCCTGATATTCATTAGCTAATAGCTTTCTATTCTTGTGTGCCAGGTTTATTGAGTAGCATCATGCACAGATAATTGACTTGGTATGAGCTGAACCATACAAGAGACTATTGTAGATTTTTTTTCAATTTTTTCACATTTCTTTATACACACACACATTCTCTGGACTGGGAAATGGAGCATGAAGTTGTTGATAGAGCTGTTGTCATGAAGTACCGGGGCAATGGGTAGCTTGGTGGCTAACTCTTGTGGTGGTCTTCCAGGGTAATTCTGATTTCCTTGGTATTGTTGCTATCAATTTTTGCCTTTTAAGTAATGAACTTCTTTATTTTTTTTGGTGTACTTTTTATTAGTATTTTATTTAGTAACTTATTTTCTTGGTGTGTCAAATAAACAGGGAATATGACAGCAGAATAGTTGAAAAAGCTGAAGCCAGCTTTTGGTATGCCTGAGTGTTCATACGATTTTGTACTGTAGACAGCAGCCTCTTTCTTCTACTTTGATAAATAAAAGTGGGAGATCACACTGTAGAAGTTGCTTCCTGAATGTTGTTCTACTTCTGAAGTGTTGAGTCAGCTTGTAACACAAGCAAAGCAAAGGAGTATTCTCTTCAGCACTAAACTGTGCAGATTAACCTAATCCTTTCTCTAGGCTCAGAAATGAGAAAAAGGCAATTATGACCATATTTGCTGCCTTGACACTTAATGTTGACAGTTGAGGAGACATTTTCTACCACTTCTTTGATGTTGCTATCAACTGGATCAGAATATGTTCAGGTGTTTATTTTTCCTTACTAGCTGTTCCCCATTGCTTTGGCCCACTGGATGCTAAGAATGCTGTCCAAACTGTTCAAAAGTGCATTTGGAAACTAAAACAACTATTTCAAAAGAAACAAGCAAAAGTCTGACAGTGTTACCACCTTCCAGGGGGAGTATCTGTTTGTGAAAGGAGGTTATAATACATTTTCTTGTTTTGCTGGTGTGATGTGAGCAATACAGAAAATTAAAACAGCAGCTGTTCATTTCATTGCCAAATTTTTTTTCTTAATTTACCTTGTGAAAAATTTCCCTTGGTGAAAGCAATCTACCTCTTTAAACTATCTTTTTTGTGCATACTAGAGGTAGTATAGCGTTGGATTAAAAATAGGAGGTGTATGACTGACGTTTTGTAGTGACCAACTTGAAACCTAAGTAAAGATTCATTATATTTATTTTAGTGGTTGGATGGAAAAGTTTGCTGCAGATGTTTTTTCTGTTTGTGTAGGATAGAGGAGCATGTTTAGAAGGAGAGTAGATGGGTTTAAGAAGAATAAAATTAAAGGAAAGGGATACAAATGTATATATTCTGGCAGAAGGAAAGAGATTCAGACTTAGAGCTTCTAGCATAATTGGAAAGAGGTGAAGCATTGTAATACAAATAAGCTGGGTTAAGCAGGAAGAAGAGTATATCAACAGTGCAGTCATTTGCACTGCAACACTACAGCAAAGTTCAAAATATTCCCAAAACAAAATTTACTCAACAGTTTTTAAGTTCCTAATGTAGTGGCTAAGAAGTAGAAGTGATACGCATTAGATATGGTTTACCCAATCTCTTCAGGTGTTTTAAAACATAGGTACAAGTAGATTAAAGGATAGATAGCTCTGTGCCTCTCAAAGGTTATACATCTTTTCCCCCCATCTTTATTTTGTTTTGGTGTATCTTTATGTCTGTTCTTAAGTCTTTCTGGTAGATACATGAGTAGTGAAAACACAGCTGTATAATATCTGGAAGTGACATCTTACTTGCATTTAAGGTTTTGGGTGTTTGTCAGTGATGTTCACCATTGACTTTTCAAATGATTGAGTTGTTATTAAAGGTGAATGGTACAAGATGCAATGAGAGATGACCTTCAGCTGCCTTTGTGGACAAAAGGACAGTTTTACTTAAGACTTATTTTACAGTAGTACCAGTTTGGCTTACATTAGCTGTCATACTAATAGACAATATATTTCTGACTAATTAATTTTAGACATTTTAGACCACTGAGGTAATCTTGGAATGATAAGTAAATTGGTTTTTGTCAGATGTCTCTCTAACATCTTGCATGTAGGGGAATTTATGTAATTGAAATAGCTTGTTTATACCAGAGAGATTTATGTGGCTTGAGTAAGCACTTAGGACAGATGTGCCTCTAGTTATGACAGGCTCCTGTAGAGGGTAATTCAGACATGTATAAGTGTCTGAATTAGATATATGTTTGGAATCCCCTTCTGTAGAGGCTTTGTCTTTTCTCTGACTCTTTGGAGCCTGGGAAGACTGCCTTCAGAGATGCTGTGAGTTGGTTTCATGTAAGCCAGTTTTCACTGTAATAATCCACAGCTACAGATGGGGGAGAGCAGGAGGGAGAAGACACCTTTTGAACACGTGAAGCTGTGGCAGGTGTACATCTGTTGAAAGCATGCAAGACAGAATTTTATCTCCATAGAAATGTTTATTATTTGCCTTCAGGGCAATCCTTCTGTAGTTTTATCTGCTAATTTATGGCAGAGTTGTAACTTGGCTAGCATTTAAACTGTTAATTTTTGTATCTTCAATTTGTATTCCTTCAGAATTCATTTGATCATTTGGTCCTCTGTTTTGCCACTTAGAACTAACCAGTGGTTTTGGTACCATACACGATGTCTTTAATAACAAAATTTTGAAGCTGCAGGTGTCAGTATTTTCCCTTCTGTGATTTCTCCTTCTGAAAGGCATCTATCTCCATAGTGACTTGTGATGATGAGACAGAACTGAAGATCCAGCGGTTGGAACTACGTGAAGGCTGAAGGATATGATGGCATTTTAGAAATCTTAACCAAGTTGGGTTTTGTATTGTTTTGAATACTAAGGCAGATGTTTTTTGTCTTTCTAGTAAAATATAGTAATGTGGAATTTGGTGGAACAGGAGGAAGAGCTGACTCAGTGTCAGATAACATTGTGTCAGTTGTACTTCAGCCTGTGATATTTGTTTTCAGTACAAATCTTTGTTTAAGTAAATAAAGCATCTAATTTGGCTCTGGCTCTAGAAAAGGAACCCTCATTCTTCTTGAAGCTACTGGTATACAGCTATGGCTCATGAAACTGAGAACCAAAAACTTTGAGATATGTTATCACTAGAATCTGGATGCTTTCACAGGCTTAAGACTGACATTGGAGTGTGTGGAAAGCCTGCTAGCTATTAATGTACATACAGAATGGTGCTAATGTGGGAGAAGGTAAATTGGCTTCACCTGGCCTCATGAAGTTGCTTTCCATCACTTTCAACTCTGCTAGAAAAGCTGCTAGTCCAAATCACAGACAAGCATAAGAGGATTCTGGGTACATCATCTATTCTCACACTTCCATACTAAGTAAGAAACCACCTTTAAATGGTACCAGCATTGACAGAGTTAACACCCCATCATTCTTTGTACTGATTGAAACTGGCATGCCGTGCTGTGTTGCCTTTCCTCTTTATTACTGCAACTTGTTTTGGCCAGAGCAGAAGCCAAAGCATCACATAGATGGAAACCTCCATCAAAAAGTACTGAAAATTTTTCACAAGAGTCTGATAGGAAAATAACTTCATGATTCTTGTAGGGCACCAAAGATGTTCTTGAAGAATATGGAGGAAGCTCAGTAAACATTTTCATTTCAAAGAAAAAGGACTATCTCATCATAACCTAGATAAGAGGAGGCTTAGTATTTAATTTCTAACTTTCTGTCTCAGCTCTCTAACATGCCTTGATTGACTGTTGTCTCTTAGCACTTGCAGTCTGCCTGGCGCTCAAGGGAGAAAACAGTGGGGTCAAATCAAGGGTCAGTAATGACTCTTGAAAGTCCGTCTGGTAATAAAGTTCTTGGTATACTCTTAGTGGTTGAAATTACACACCTAAATCATACGTATCTGTATCTGGATGACTGTGTGATCTAAGCAAGGTCTTGTGAAGAGGTACTAAAGCAAATTAGATCATATTCATTCTACACTGGGACACATGGAGATACTGAAGAGCTGTCTTGCTGGGTAGAATTTCTGTGAGCTGTAATTAATTTCTCATTGTCAAATGCTTATTTTCTGGAGGACAAGTTCTAAGTTTTCTAGGATTAAATGGAAACATACATAAGCACTAATGTATTATTACTCCTGTAAGGACACACATGCATGGCACACTTCACCAAAGGTTGCTAACCATATGAATGTTATTTTAAGCCACCATGCTTTCCTTTGCACTTGCACAGTATGCAGTGAACATGGTGATTTCCTATATTGTTTTTTTGTAGCATTTGGATGGTGAAAGCTGTCTAAATGTGCTTGTAATACCTGATTTGCTTCACCAGTCACCTTTGCACACTCCTGGTTGGCTCCTACCATGCTGCTTAAGATCAGTGTTTAGCCTGTGCTACAGAGGAAGAAGAGGAGCTACTAGTACAAAGCAGACCTTAATCTACAATTTGGAGGGCTCTGTGCTTGTACACAGGAAGAGATTTCTTGCATGGGCCTTGCTGAAACAGGGAAAGACTGATCCTCCTCTAACAAGCTGATGCACATTCATGTTCCTGCTGGTTTGGATCTCGTTCTTCCCTGGTTGCTTGCAGACTAGGTCCAGTGTCTTTGCTGCCAAACAGACTCTCTTTTGAAGGCTAGGAACATGGAAGATTTTCTGTTAAATTTTCTACCTATTTTAAACCTCTGTATCACTCGCAGATCTTTAAAATCAGGAGACAAGATTGAGATTTACTTCCTTGGTATATTAGCTCTGTTTTGACGTGAGTGCTCTATATCTGTACGTGAACTTGTTTTGGTTGTGTAGTAGGTTGATGCTGGCTGGATTCCAGGCACCAACCAAAGCACCTCTGTCATTCCCCTCTGCACCTGCATGGGGGAGATAAAATATAATGAAGGGTTCATGAGTTGTAATAAGGACCAGGATAGATCACTCATCAAATAACATTATGGGCAAAACCAGACTCGAGTTAGAAATATCAATTGAAATTCTAAGTAAAAAGCTCAGAGTAAGATAATGAGAAGTAAAAGAGCACCTTAAAAAAACCCCCAACCTTTCCTCCTTCCCAGCTGTATTTCCTCTCCCCATCAGCATAGGGAGACAGGGAACGGGGTTTATGCTCGGTTTGTCACACATTTTTCCTGCTGCTGCTCAGGGGGAGGAGTCCTGCTACAGCTCTGGTGTGGGGTCCCTCCCACAGGAGACAGTTCTCCATGGGCTTCTCCAGCATGAGTCTATCCCACAGGCAACAACTCCACAAACTGCTGCAACATGGGTCACTCTTCCCTCACAGGGTGCACTCCTTCAGGCACAGCCTGCTCCAACATGGGTCCCCCATGCAGTCACAAGTCTTGCCCAGAAACCTTTACACAGATCTGCAGGTCCCTGCCAGGAGACTGTTCCAGTATGAGCCTCCCACAGGGTCACAGCCTCCTTAGGGTCTGCTCTGACATGGGTCTCCTCCATGTGGTAGAGGTGGATCTCTGCATCCATGTGGTCCTCCATGGACTGCAGAGAAAGCTCAGCTCCAACTGACATTGGTGCCTCCAGAGTTGTTCCTCTCACATATTCTCTTTCCACTCTTCTCTTGATGCAATTACATCTGCATGATAACTTTTTTTAATTCTTCTTCTGAAAAATGATGCCACAGAAGTGTTACCATCACCCATCACTTGAGACTGGCTCACCCTTGGCCAGTGGTACATCCGTCTGGGAGCCTCCAGGGATTGGCTCTGCTGGCCATGGGGAAAGCTTCTAGCATCTTCCATCCATCCCACTACCCAAACCTGGCCATGCAAACTCAATGCAGTTATGCCAGATGTTGATCATCTGGCTACTGTTATCTCAGTTCTGAGTGACCAAATCTGTTAAAATAGGGAACAGTGCATTCATTCTATAAGTGTAGAGAGCATGTTGCTTGTTCTTGTTTCATATATCTTGTTTGTTTTGTCATGGACTAATAAAACTGCAGAAGTAGTACTTGCAGAAGAGGACTTGCACTGAGAGTATTAAACAATAACTGATTGTAGGTAAAACTCAGAAGCAAATGAGACCATCTTGATTAGCATAAGCAAAATGCATATGCAGTGTCCCAGCAACCTCCTATGTGTTCTCCATAAAAGTTTTTGTTGGTTTTGTTGGGGTTTTTTTGGGTTTTTTTTTTTTTAAGGAGGAGACAGAAACTAATTAATATTTCACCTATTTACAAGTTCTTCATTGAAATTCAGGCAAAAACAAGAGGGGAGAGTCAAGGCTTTTGGTTTGAAAATCTGACAGATGGGTGAAGGAGACTCCTGGCAGTTAAAAGTGAGGCTGTTAATACTGAATAACACAATAAAGAGAACTGAAATAGATACAAAAAGAGATACCATTCTTAAAATTAATTTTTAAAAGTTTGGATTGCAAGATTACTATTCCAAGCAGTTATTACAAGGAAATAGAACGGGGAGCTAAGGATGTAACTAAGGAATCAAAGAGTTACAATAAATCCGTCTCTTTTGTTTTTCTTCTCTGTGGCCTTTTGTCATGGTAATTTCTCTTACTACCCTGCATCTGACAAAAGAACAAGTTCTGGATACAAAAGAACCATGTAAGTACTAATTATTTTGTTAGAACTTAATACAAATCAAGGTAATTAGATTTAAATAACCTCTTACCAGGAAGGTATGTACAAAGTATTCATCAGCTTTGAATATGGTGCTCTGTCCTGCTATTGACGTCATTCAGACAGAATACGGTCTGTGACCAATAAATTTGTTTGTTCCTCATTGTGATTATGGAGGGAGGCAAAAAAATCCCAAGACCCCCTAAACCTATAGTTTCTGGTCTCAAAGTTTTGCTTTAACTTTACAACATCACTGTACATCTCTAAATTACTGCATTTAAATTTAGAATTACATTTTGTTTTTCTGCCAGTTCTTTAGGCAGAATGGGTACAAGCTAGAAAAAGAAACACTATGTACATTCTAGGAAGCTTTTCACTCTGCAATCAATGAGTGACTTGCTAGCAATTTCTTTTAGCACTTCATCTGCTAGAAGGAAGCAAAAAAGTTGGACTTAATTTGAAGAAGAGGCCCAAAGGAAAGAGCCTTGTCTGTCTTGGTTTCTTGTGGTGGTTCTGTTGTGCACTGAAGTATTGCTCTAAAAATGCATTTGCTTTTGCCAACATGAAGAGAACAGTAACTCTAGGCCTCAGTCTCTTTTCTCTGTGATTAGGAAAATGGAGCATTCAGTCATGTCAGAAATTTTGCAAAAGAAGCAAGAACCAGGAGCTTAACCATAGATCTAGCTTCTTTGCACCTTAAATTGTCCCACAATAATCTTTGCATTTTGTCAATTCTAGAGCCTTGTAAAAGATTTTTTTAAAATTTTCAAAGAATAGACAATTTCCTTATTATTGAAGTAAAAGCAGCATTTAAACATTTTAAATGTGTGTTACTTATAATGTAGAAGGATTCAAATAACACTTTGGGGTTTTATTTGGTGGGAACCCCCATTTTAATTATTGGAAAGAATGATACTGCCCCACTCAAAAAAAAAAAAAAAAAAAGCAAGCTGTGTTAGCTTGAGGCTAACATTTGAGTCTTTTCATGGAGTGCTGAAAATTGTCCTGAAGATTATTTTCTTTATTTTTTGCAGCACATTTACCTTTCATAGGTTTTGTTATGATCCACAATTGTTTGATCATGGAAGTTATGGCGTTTCTTTTGTTTGGTTGGGGTTTTTTTGGTTTGTTTTTTTTTTCAGTTGATGCATCCATAGAAAAAGAAAGAAAGATACTTATGTTTTCTAAGAACCTCTGTCTGTATGTCTGTAATGACATTAACAACAGAGTAGCTGTATAGTGATGGTGTGTAACTGGCTTGGTGATTTTTGATGTGAAGTCTTAGGAATAATACTAATACAAATATTTTTTTCTTTGTGGTGCTTTATGAAGTGGCTTAAAAACATTTCAGAGGCTCATGGTTCCATTAGTTATGGAAGTTTATGGAAGCCTTCATATTCTGTTGCTTTATGTTGCATTGCTGGTGTGACTCGTGTGGTCACTTTGCACTAAGATGAAGAAAGAGGATAATGAGATGCTGCTAAAGCAGAGTGGATACTGGTTTAAACTCAGTGGTGTAACAGTACAACTTTCCAACTACAGAGGAATATGTCTTCTATCACAGCATTCTTGAGTTCTCCCTCAAGAATGCTGTGGTAGAAGGTATATTCTATCACAGAATAGAATATGTCTTCTATTCTAAACATTCATTAAAAATACCTTTTAATGTTTTAAAACATTAAAAGGTGTTTTTAATGTTCTTGGCTATGGACTCCTTTGCCACTGAAACAGGGCAGAAAAAAGTAGTTTAATAATTATGTGGGAGGGAGTCTGTGGGGGTCTGTATGCCTTCTGGAATTGGGTATGTTATTACCAATCAAAAATACATTTTTTCAATTGTGACTTAAAAAAAATTGTGCATAGAGCTTCTACTCCTAACATATTTGCATGAAGGTTATATCCAACCTATGTGTGTATTTGGATTTACAAAAAAAAGTCTTCTAAGCAGTTCAAGAAAATGATGCTATTACTGGCTTGCTGAGAGAGGATTAATTAGGAAATGTCTTCCCTTATCTGGATTTCTAGAAGTTACAGTGGTTCACTTCCTTTTAGCAGAGCATTATACAGAATGACACTAGGCACTATATTAAATAATTATGTTATTACATATTTTTTCTCTGGGACTTGATACTTTGGTTAAATTTGAAGTTATTTGCTAGAGAACTGTTCAGTTGTCAGATGAACAAATCAGCCTGAAATAACCTGTAATAGGTTATGGTATGTTTGAATAATGAAAAGCCAGGGAAAATCTTGAAATCTGGGGGATCTCCAGGAAAATCTTTTTTTGCATAAATACTAGCTTTACTCTGCATACGTTTTATTCCCAACCCCCCCTCTTTTCTCCAGTACTGATACTCGAAAAAGTGGAAAATGGAGATCTGAGCAACAAGATGTTGAAGATCACGGATTTCGGCTTGGCCAGGGAGTGGCATAAAACTACCAAAATGAGCGCAGCTGGGACATATGCCTGGATGGCTCCTGAGGTCATCCGCTCTTCCATGTTCTCCAAAGGCAGCGATGTTTGGAGGTATTGATTTAGCATTAAGTGATTGGATACTAAAGGGTAACTAGACCTGCCAGGAAGTCTCTTTTATGTATGAGAATGAATAATGGTGAACCAAATATTAAAACTTAGGTCTTAAGAAAACTTTATCCATCAGCTTTCCATCTGTCGGACTTATCTCAGACTTATTGTTACTGTAGAAAATAAGTGGTGGACCAGCTACTGCATGCCTCTAAATATTGTTGTTCTGTAAGTTTTCATTCAGATTATTTTGAGATTCATAATCCAAATCCCCTCTGCTTTATCTAAACCAAACATTTTGGGCTTATTTGGCTATTGACTGACATAATCAAAGGTCATAATACAATCTGAGAAGTACTTTATTTTTATACTGTTTTACATACAAGATAATTTTGAAATATTTTGTTTTGGTAGTAATCTGTCACTAATGTATGTGTATACAAACACACTGTATTTAATTGAAGTCCCCATTCTGTTTCAATCCCAATATTATGTTTTTCCTTTTCATAATAATTAATTATTTTCACCCTTCTAGTCTTTTAGATAGGATAATAGATCTCTTATCTGGGTCCATCTGAGTATGTAATCAATAAATAGTAACTTGCATGTGTATATTGTCTTGTTCATTCATGCACTGGAATTTTTGTGAATGAGCTCATTTGGTGGGGAGGAGTGTAAGGGTTGACCCATATACTTCCAGAAATTGAGTTTGAATACCACTGTTAAGTGGATTGGTAAATACAGAATTCAGTAAATAGCTCCAGGACAGTGACTTTTCTGAGTGCTGGATGACTTAGAATTAGTACTGAATGTCTGAAAAAGATAAAATAGAGAGAATTTTGTTTTTCTTCTGGAGGAAAAGGTGTTGAAATGTCAGGATCTTTGTCTTCATAGCAGTAAGATTCTGTCGCCAGCTACTAATGCTCCTCCACAAGTTCATGCATGCTGTAAAATCCATCAGGATAAAGAAATAGCCCAGCTAGTAGATGTGTCTGGCTGTTATGGCAGCTGTTTGCTGGGGGATTTTAATTTTCCTTGTCCAGTTTTGCTGAATAGATATTGTGTTGCCTTGTGATAAGTCTGTGAACTTCCATTTTGCACTCTAATAGCGTAGGTAAAATTCTGACTCTGTAATTAAATGTGGTAGCCTCTGTAGCTAATCTGCGACAGATTGAGCAGGAACCAGGCTTTTATTTGGAGTGAAGTCTGGCAGAAATGAAAATCTTGAGGCTGTGCACCTTTTCTGTGCACATGATGATGATGCTGGTTTGTACACAGCTTGTCAACCTCAAACGTAAACTTGCTGTTCTCTGAAACAGTGCCAGGAAGGGCCTTTAAGGGTAACTTAAGGGAAAGGGGGAACAGTATTCCTGTAATTGTAACTTTAGTAATCCAGGCATGCTATGAACAGATCAGTAGATTTTCTGTACCAGAATGAAGTAATCTTTAAAAAGTTAAGAATTTTTCAGTTGCTTGGTGATTTTCATGAAATGCCTCTATGCCCATGCTAGTACTAGTTTGATCATTGTTTTAAGGACTGTGAATCACTTCAGGACTTAAGGACTATAAATAACTGAAATTGTTTGTTCATTTTTCAGAATACTTTATTTCTACTTTTAAGATTCCTTTATCACTTTCTCTTGTTATAGTTACCAGTCTTCCCTTGAAAAGAGGTTGAGTTCCTCACAATCCTCTCCCTTAAACAGAGAGTCATCACCATTAAGGGAACTTATGTACTGTCTCTGAATAAGCTTTTTCTTTCTGGTGGCTAAAACCTCTATTCACAGTTAAACAAGCTGAAAAGAACATGTATGCAGAGGACAAATGCTTGCCAGTGCAATCACTACTAGTTTGTCAATGACTGTAAGCCCTAGATTTTACAAAAGCGGTCATGGACTTGTGTAATAATTGCTGTCCCCACCCAAGGATGCAACCTGAAATTCTTAACAGGATGAACTTTTTTATCCTATTAGACTTGCTCCTCCTCTTGTCCAGTTCAACCACTTGGTTAATCACTGGAGTCATAGGGTTTTTTTTGCCTGACAGCCTTCCAGTTAGTTTGTGCAGCATCTACAGAATTGTCTCTAATGTTTGAGAACCCTTTTATTTCAACACCTTTTCTTTAAAGCTTATTAGAGTAATACTGCTGGCTGAACTGTTGCCCAGCCTTTGAACAAGAATCTTGTTCTGCTTGTGTTCTCGCTGCACAAACAGGTGAAGAAGATGCATGCTAGGACTGAAATTTCCTGCGTCAGTCTTATCATAACTGACTGCTTCATCTTTTCAAAACATGTTTCAAGCTCCATTTAAAAAGCTCCATCTGTTCACTCTAGAGTAGGGTTGGCAAAGAACTTAAAAAGAGTAAGGAATGGCCACACATGGTACTTATCACCAGGGTCTGGGCCACTGTGAAGCTTGTTTATAGTACCAGTACTTAGTAAATCTTGCTAGTGAAAACTTTTTGTTGTGAATATTGCTGTGCTGTGCCCATAGGCTCTAGATATACAGTAGAAGCCTTGTGCTTATATTACACAGAGGACAGTGAAACTACAATTTTATTTAAATAAGTCCCTTCCTGTAAATCTGTTATGTGTTTGTATTTGCTTTGGGTTTACAGGGGTAAAGTTGAAGCTTGGATATTGCGGCTCATCCAGTACTGTATGCTAATGTTAGTAGGCATATAAATAAAATTTTGTCATTTGGCTGTTTAAATATATTTCTTGTTTGCTGTACACTTAGTTTTTCACTGCTTAAAAGACAGTCATATTGTCAGTACTACTGGTGTGTGGAATATAAAGGAACCATACAATCTTCATCTGGGTTCTATATGTTCCTTAATTTAGATGTTTTTAAGCTATATCTATTCTGAGACCAGTGAAATAATTGGGAATTTAATTTCCATTTAGGAATGGAATACCAACTCTAGCTAAAACCATCAGATTAGCAGATCAAGAAGTTTCAGGCATTCAGTGCTGGGTGTAGAAACTTCAGTCATTAGAATATTTTGTTTTAATCAAGTGTTTGTAAAGCACTTCCACCCACAACTGAACACTTGTAGGCTTCTGTAGTTTTCTGTATGTAATGAAGCACTGTCAAGACTTCAGTACCTGGCAGATACATTCTGACTAGCAATATTAGGAGAAACTCACCTGGGAGAAGAACATGATACTGATTGTTGTGAAATGGGCAAGCAAATGGAACTGTCAGTTCATTAACATGCAAAATGCCAGCTGTTAACAGGCATAAAAATATAATGAAGTTTGGGGGGCTTTTTTCTTAATGAAGGTCATGTTCTAATTGCTGTTGGAACTGGGATCTCTTTGTTAGGCTGATAATTCCTTCCTCATGGAAAGTGTTGAACCTGGGGAAATGGGTAAGAGAAGTCTATGGTACATATGCTATGGAACAGTACCATTGAGGAAAAAATTACTTGTTTTTTAAAAGTTCACAGACTAACAAGGGAGGTGGCAAAATCACATGTGAAATCCTGCAGACCTCCAGCCTCCCTTGCCCTGAAAATCCAGTGAGTAGGATTGAACTTGATGTTAAATGGCTTAAGGGATTACTGGATCACTGAAAGATGGTTAATTATTCACACAAGTGTCAGTTGACTTGGATGCATGGGTTGTGTCACATGGTTAATTTCATAATTAAAGTCCAAAAATTACTACTAGATGCTGGAAAAATAAATGAGCTTGATCACTTTCTCTTTCTCCCCACTGAGAATGTATAGAGGGCCTTGTTTCTCTCTTTCTATGCCTTTTTTTGTTTAAGTCTTCTGATCTGGCTTTTTCCTTTGTACTTTGCAATCTTCTGCTTGAGAGTTAATAGGAAAACACTCTGTTCAGCACCTCTCTTGGTGTTTATTCACTGGGGATTATCATTCAAGTGCCACAAAGCAGTATTCCCCAGTTCTGTGGAAGCAGTATTCTCAACAATGAGCTGTAAGTATAGTGGCATTGAGTTGTGTCAGAAGCAATGACCTTTCCTGCAATATACACTTCTAGTGTCACATTAGACAAGAAGAAACACCAATCTGTCTATTCCTTTTTCCTTTTAAAATTACCCTGCAGAAGAAGTGCTTTGAGCACATCTGTAGTGCTTTATCCAATACTAGTGTTAGGGTAATAATACAGCTCTTATGTAGATTTTATTACCTTTTATTATCAACAGTGATATCCAAACTGAAAAATAACATGAATGATCAATCAGATTTAGACAGTCCAAATAGACATTCAGTTCAATTTTCATTTTCTTTGGGTGTTTTATAAATCCTAGAAGGCCAATAAGAAAATGGGAACTCCTTAGATTCTAGTTTATTTTTTTTTCAATAATGCTCTCAAGACAATAAGAAATGATAAATTATAATATAAAGAATGTGAATTACATAAGGAAAAAGTGAAAGATTGTGTAGGTCAAAAATATTATTTTCTGCTTAATAAAGTAAAATAGCCATGTTAACAGCAAAGGTTGGATCTTTAGTTACTAAAATCCTTTATCTAAGTAGAAAAAGTACTGTTAAAGGTGTCCAACTAAGGTAGCAGCAATTACAGTGAATGTTAAAGATGTGATGGGGTGGAAGGGAGATCACAAGAGTACAGTTTGTGATAATATACTCCCAAGTGGATAGGGAAACTGTTGCTTTGAAACAAGAAAAACTTAATGTTTTAGCTTTATATGATATTTATATTTTAACTCTTTAATGGAGCAGTTATTTAAGGAGCTTGTCAGAAGAGAAGCAGTTTTTCGTTTGGTCTTCAGTTGTGCTTAGGAGGCCTTCAAGGTGGTATACTATGACATGGTCCAAATATATGTATATTTAGATTTTGTATCTTTGCAAGCACAATTAAGAAAAATTAGTCCATTACAGTAGTGTTTAATCACAAGATTATTGACAAAAGTGGGAATTTTGTGTAAAAACAACAAAAGCAGAACACGCATCAGGATATCTTTTAAGGACATTGTTAAAGCTCTGAGTGAATGTATGGGAAATCCTCGAAAAGAATGAAGAAGACAGTGTAGAAAAGACTACTGAAAGGCATCTTTTTAAAATCTCAGTCTGTATCCAAATGAGGAAGATTATGCATTGACTTGAGCTCTTTTAAGTTGAACATCAAACAAAGAAGATAAAAGGGTTTTGAAGACAGTCTTCTTAAAGCATAAAACCAAATCCCTTGCTTTCAAATGCAGCACAGGTGAGAACCCTGAAGAACATAACAGCCCAGAGGTGGGCAAAATATGGGAGTGCAAAGAAGATACGGCTATATCAGAAAAAGACTTCAGTGGCCTGTGTCTGCCAGAATAGAGCAGAGGCATTTTGAGCTGAAAATTTCTCTTTAAGGGAGTCAAGCCTAGAAGACTTCTCTTACTGAATTCAAATTCACAGAGGTGTTAAAACTGACTGATTAAATGAGCAGTTAAAATTCCTGAGATTTACAGTAACACCCAAGATGTCTACAAGAACATGAGAGTCAGCTGAGTTAGTAGCTGTGCTGTCTAATCTCTTGCTTAAAGCTGGTGTAGTACCAGAGAAATGGAAGACATGGTGGCAGGTCTTAAAAGAGCTTCCTGAGGATTAAGAAGTATGATCTTGAATTCTTCTCAATGGTAGAAACAGCACTAAAGAGCAGGGAGCTGGTGGACATGTGAGCATATCTGGGGAAGAGTTAGCTTTTGTAGAAGAAAATGTAATACCCTGTGAAAAGTGAAAATGCTTGGAGGAGATACTGAATATGTGGATAAGTGGTGAGGTTGCTTATACTATATTTGGATTTATAAAGAATTTAAGCAAAATCCTTCATCATAAACTTCTAAGTAAAATAAATTGATGGGGGAAAAGAGGGCAAGTGTTTTTCCCATAATTTAATAAATTCTTACTAAAAGAATAAATCAGTTTTCTTGGTGGGGAATTCAACACAATGATAAGTGATTTGAAAAAACAGTACATGGTTAGGTAGCATGGTTGATGATACCAAGTAATTCAAGATAAGAAAAATTAATGTACTGCAGAGAGATGAGGAAAGGTTTCCCTGTAATGAATGATAAAACAGATGGTAATAAATACAAAGTAGTACCCATGGGGGAATCTCATGTGTACAATTTATGGGCTCTAAATTTTGCTATTGCGATTCAGTAAAAACACATTGGAGCTACTATGGATAATTCAGCTTATTTTGTAAAGAGTGAGAAAGGCAACTGGCAAATGAAAATTTAGTAGGAAGGAAAGAAAGAAAACAAGCAATACCATTTGTGCCTCTCCCCATATCTTTAAAACCTTGTGATTTTGCTCTTTCCAACAGAAGATGTCAAAATCAATGAAAGATATGAAATGGCTTCTGTTCAGGATAGTAACTAGATTAGGATTTAGCTAGATAGGATTTGGGGGTCTGGAAAGATGATCATTTAGGCAGGATGTATGGGAGCCTGTGAAATCATGGAGAGCGTGGAAGGAGCTAATAGAGAACAGATGTTTACTCTTTCATGTATTGAGAGAACTACAGGGAAGCCAGTGAAATTACGAAGTGACAAGCTCAAAACACATACACAGAAGTATTTTTTGGCAATGCATCATTAAATCTGTGGAGTTCACTACCACAGAATATAATGGATGGTAAATGGGTTCAGATGAGAGTAAGAGATCAGTGGAAGAAAAAACTGTCAGGTCACCAAGTATGAAGAAGCAGTTTCTGTTTTGAGTTTCCTAGAAGCAGAAAAAATATTCTGAGGTTATGTTTTTCATCATATACTTTGGGA
The DNA here is from genome assembly GCA_003676055.1 of Chloebia gouldiae. Lineage (NCBI taxonomy): Eukaryota > Metazoa > Chordata > Aves > Passeriformes > Passeridae > Chloebia > Chloebia gouldiae. The sequence continues at coordinate 28,985,072 of QUSF01000004.1, read as the reverse complement.
GACAACAGTCCTGGAACTATTGCCATAACTTCATGGGCAGTATTTTTTAGAATATCTTAAGATGACAAGTTAATTCTAAATAAGTATTTTTCACTTGTTTTTAGAAATCACAAACCACCAAATAACCTTCCTCATATTTTTGGGTATTTTGAGAAGTTCTGTTTGGAAACTAAATTAGAAGATTTATGGTTTTCAGATTGTTCCCAGTTTCAGAAAGAAAATTATTTTTGCCTAAAAGGTGAAAATGTGGTCTTATTTCAGAATTACTGAAAAAAAGCAGGTAAAATAGGGCAGATCACCAGCTTGGCATTCATGATAAGCTTATCCTGCAAACTGAAATTTCTTTAGTATACTAAACTCCCAGGTTCAGGTACCTTGTTGCTTAACAAAGGCTGTATTAAAGTCAAACACCTATTGTCTTTTTTGTTTCCTTCCCAATAGTTATGGTGTGCTGCTTTGGGAACTGCTGACAGGAGAAGTACCATTCCGAGGAATTGATGGTCTTGCAGTAGCATATGGTGTTGCTATGAATAAGCTTGCCCTTCCAATTCCTTCCACATGTCCTGAGCCTTTTGCCAAACTCATGGAAGGTAAGCCAGCTGTGGTGTGTGTGGTTTGCTGTTTCTAGAGTGCTGTTGAGCATGGCCTCTTTGTGTTGGTTTTGTTACCTAAGAACACAGATTTCTCCAGTGGCTTTATTCAGTGGTGCAGGTTATTGTGGGAGCCAGGCCTGGCTGTTAGTGTGCTGTGACAAAGAGTCTACTACCAGAATAATGAAAGATTTTTTTTTTAATCAACTGGCTTTATAGGAAAAGGGGGCTGTTGCTGTTATCTCTTAGCTTGTTTTCTATTAGTGAGGACTCACCAATACCAAAATTTCATCTGTTTAGGTCTTGTTTGAAGTCTAACTTGTTTCAGAATTCATAGCTCAAACATCTTGCTCAGGGTATCAGATTGGTTTGAAATGAAGCTTTAGCCTACTGACATTTCAGGGAGACGTTTTAAATGTGGCTTTGACATTCCAAAACAACTCATATTTTCAGTCAGAATCATGTGATTTTCTGCTTTGGAGGTAGTTCATGCCCAAGGTGGGCTACAGAGAGGTGAAAGAAAAACAAGAGTTAGTCATCAGGGCTGCTGTAGTTATTCAAAAGGATTGTGTGAGGTAATTTTTGGGTGTACTTATGTGACCTGGTCTGCTGGCCATTGAAACTACTTTCAGTGGCCAGCATTCAGCATTCCCAAGCTTCAGTTGTTTCTCCCTCCCTCTCTCCTGCCCTCTCTCTCTTCCTTACCTTCAGTATTTTTCTCAGTTTCCCCTTTCCCAAGGATTTCTAGGTGTTTATATGTAATAAACATTTTTATACCTATCTGGCAGAAAGGAAAACAGAGATAAAGAGAAATCAAACTTGGTTTATAGTCTTGGTGAGCAAAGAACGAATCTCAACACAGAACTGGTACTCTGTGGCCTCTGGTGGTGCTTTTAGCCTCTGGAAAAGAATATGAATTATGAAAAAAATGTTTCTGATGGATTTTTTTCCCCTGCTTTTGGAATACTTTTTCCTTTCTCTGGTGTCTTCTTTAGGTTACAATCTTCAGTTAACTTAAAGTAAAAATTTCATATATGTTCTGCTATGAAAGAAATAGCCTACTGGATAATAAACAGTAGAGTTGCAGGTAGAATTGCTTGGAGGCAGTGTAAAGTGAGAAACTGCATCTGAAAGAGTTGATGAAACTACCAGCTCAGTGTTGTTCCAGGTAGTTTATTTTGACATGCTTTCCTGGATTTCTTAACTATAAGTGAGGATTTAAAAATCATGCCCTCTATTGGGAAAGTTAGGCAGAGGCATATGGCCAGTGCCTGAACCCAGCAGCACAGGGGTGAGCACCCACGTGGCTTTGGAACTCTTGGCTTCTCCGTGTGCAAGGGGAAGATGAGAACAAAAGAACCCAATTACTTTCTGCCCCTTCACCAAAGCTGTTTTTCAAACAGGCTGTTTCCCATCTCGGGTGAACTCTTCTTCCTCTAATGTTGCTTTCACTTTTGATTTACTGCCATGGTGGTCTTCACTGAGACAACAAAGCGGCTTTTCACAGAGAAGTTATATGTTACAACTGTCTTCATTAGTGCAAATAATGGCTGATCCAGACCTGGGAAAATAAAAGCCACGGGCCACCTGCTAGTTATCCTGTTCACTCATTCATGCATTTGGCTGGCTGCAGCATTTTGTTCTACTTTGGGTCACGTTTGCTTTGCCCTGCTTAAAACCTGTGGTAAAGAGACAGGGATTATGGCACTGACAGTCCCGCTGTAACACCCATTGCTACTAATTGGCCAGCAGCAGGGGATCATCGGAGCACTCTTTAACATCCTCAGTTCTCTATTTTCATCAAAGAAATAAATACAAATAAATACAAATGTGTTCCAGCATGGAACCTGTTGATATCCACAGTTTTGAAAACAGAACTTCCAAATGCAAAATCTCAGTAAGGCTAAATTCAAAGGAAAGAATTGCAGAACCAAGCCTTGGCTGTTGCATAGGTCTTGTGAAGTGATTTTTAATTTTAATTACACCTGCCCCTTGGTGGACTTCAGTCCACAAAACTGACAAATGAACGTCTTTTAAGACATGACTTAATATTTTTAAGAATGTTCCTTTTATTCTGACTTCAAGGCTAGAAAACTTCTGGAACATTTTTATAACTCTTGTCTTGTGCTGCAGTAATTCTTGTCTTAAGTCCAGTGACCATGTGGAGCAATGCTGTATGATGAGGGACACCCATGTGTTAGTTACTTCCATTCATGCAAAAAGGCAGTATTCCTTACAAATACATGTGAATGTGAAGTTTTTGTGTTTGGTTGTTCTGGAATTTTGGCATGCAGGCATCAAGCAGTACTAAAGAGAATAAGGACACTTGCTGAACAAGAGCCTGTGTAAGTGCTGTTACAGGACAACATAGGATGAGAAAGTAATTTTTTTTTTCTGCTGGAGTAGAAATGAGGGGGAAGGAAGACTGAATGAGTGCAAATTTCCTATTCAAAAGTGTTGTTAAATCAAATGTTTTGATGTAATGGTTTAGGGGATTGTATGTAATGGAATGGGGGTTACTTCATACTATTTTCTGTTTCTGTTTTCTGCGTTCAATTCCCATCACTGTAAAACATTGCCTTTTGTACTCAATGAGCTGCTTTATGTGGTAAGATGGCTACCTTCAGTTCTATGTTTTTAGAGCTGTGTAGATGGAGCTCTAGCTGCAATTGAATAATTGCATTAGATTGTAAATGAAAAAAGCTTGTTCACATCTGTGGTTTCTCCTAAAAGCAAAAGAAAAATGACTGATTAATTTTCTCTCAAATAATAAAAAAGGACCTATAAAAACAGGAGAACTCCAGATGCACCATTTGATGTTATTATTTACTTGAATCTCCTGTTTTCACACAAGTTATGCCGAATTTGCTTTGCAGGAGGGGTTTTCCATTCTGAGAAAAGATTCATAATTACTCAGCTCAGTATTAGATTTGGCATCAGGAAAAACCCTGATAGATATCCTCCTGCAGTATGGCTGTTAACTCTGCAGTGTAACTATTATAAAATAAGTATTTTCAAGAGCCTTGCATAGTATTTCTACTCTGTGAACACATATATGCATCTTAAAGCAAAATATTAAAGGAAATTATTTGTTACTTTTAAAAAATGCTTTAATGTGTACCCTTCTATAAAATTAATAAATCTATATTTTACTTGACATATTATTGCAATAAAACCTAGAGACCTAAGTAGTTAGATAGTTCAAGATTTTAAGTGTTGTTGGATATTGTACTAGCATGAAAGCATGAATTCCATACTTGACAATAGTCAGTGCAAGTGGGCAGTGGGAAAGCTGGGGTAACATAGGTAGTGTGTATGCCAGTCTTAGCCACTGGGGATCAGTAAAGTACTACCCATCCTCTCAGACCTCCATACTTAGACATGCTTGACAGTTGTTTGTCTTTATTCTGTTCTAGATTGCTGGAACCCTGACCCACACTCACGACCTTCCTTTGCCACTATCCTAGACCATCTTACTGCCATAGAAGAGTCTGGTTTTTTTGAAATGCCCAAAGATTCCTTCCACTCCCTGCAGGAAGACTGGAAACAAGAGATCCAAGAGATGTTTGATCAGCTTAGAGCCAAAGAAAAGGTAAGTAGAGAGTAATGCTCCCTGCTTGTGCTCTCTGGATTGTAATTTCCCCATTCCATAGTTCAAACAGGGATCACTGTTTCGTGCATCTCAGAGCTAATTTTGTCTGTGTTTTGCTGGAGTCTATATTAAGTCCCCAGATCAGTGGCAGGTTATGATGTACACAAGGGAAGAATCATGAGAAAAATAAATATCCACATCCTCAGCTGCTACTCTTTCTAATATTGTAGTGAGCTTCCATTATACTCTGTGCAAATTGCTGTGATGAGTTGATTGTTTATTGCATTTGATAACTGTTTCACTATTAGCATCTTAATTGAGAAACCCAATGAAAACTATTAACAGGAGATGCAGGAGGGTAGTTGCAGCACACATATACTCTAGTTAACATTACAGCTTTGTTTCTGCTGTGTTTGTATTTTCAAGGTTTTGAGCACAACCAAAATGCATAGACTAATAAACATGAGTGCTACCAGGGGAAGGGTCCAGTAACTGCTATAACTGAAGTCCATCTGGGCAAGTAGCAGGAAACAAAAATGCTAGCAGGAATAACAGGAATGGTGACCAGCAGCCTGGAAGGGGAGATGTGAAAAAGCTGAAGTTTTCTTCAAGCACGCTTGCAGAAAGCAGTTGGCTGCATCTAATTTAAGGTCACTGTCTTTAGTTGTTGGTAAGAAGAATTGCAGCAGAACCAAAATCATTAGTGTAATAATATAAGTTCACAGTCTCTTGCCTGAAAGTAAACTCATAATAAGCAGCCATCTTGATTTGGGCTCAGAGGTTGGGTTTGGGAGGCAGAGAGAGAAGGAAAAGAAGGCTTTGGGTCAGAGGATAGAGGTCAACTTCTATAAGAATACTTAAAACATTTCTATTCACCTATTTTAGTAGCTTTTGGGGAAAATAAATTAGCTGATAGGCATTTCCTTGCTACTGTTGTCCCATGGCGTATCTGTGTTGGAACAGTTTTTGAAAACCAGAAACTTCAATGAACAGTACTAACTAAACACTAGGTAGTTTGGCTAGTTAGTACTAGCTAAACAGTACTAACTACACGGCCCTCAGGCTGAATACTGCATTCATCTTAAGCAATGGGGAAATAATTTTATATGCTCTTCACTTATTGGACTCTCCCTGGTGATGAACCAGATAGCAATGCCATTATTAAAAACATCTAAACTAAAATCTGTCTGATTATCTGTCTGATGTTTAACTTGAATTCTTCAGTTTTTGCCTTCTGCACTGGAATTGGCCATCTAGAGAGAATTATTCAAAGTGCTGAATTCTTTTGTCCTTGTGGTGGGAGGAGAGGAGCACAGTGGGATTTTGGGATTTCAAGGACAGTTTCAGTTAATTCGTTTTGTCAGCAAGGGATAGAGCGAAAGGTTTGCTTTATGTGCCGTTGCCAGGATCATATCAAGATGGCTTTTGAATATCCCTAAGGAGGGAGACTCCACAACCTCTCTGGGTAACCTGTCCTAGTGCTCAGTAATGCAGTCAAAAAGTGTTCAGAGAGTGTCCCCTGTGTTGCAGTGTAGACCTGTTGCCTCTTCTTCTGTCACTGGGCACTGCTGAAGAGAGCCTGGCTTTATCTTTTTTCCACCCTTCCCTCGGGTTTTTATTTACACCAGTAAGATACCCCTTCATCCCACCCAAGCCTCCTCTGGGCTAGGATGAACAGTCCCATCTCTCTCAGCCCTTCCTCACAGGACAAATGCTCCAGTCTCTTAATCACCTTCATGGCCCTTCACTGGACTCTCTCTGGTATGTCCGTGTCTGTCTTATACTGGAGAGCCTAGACTTTTACACAGGATTTCAGGTGTGGCCTCACAAGTGGTTATGTCTGAATTTTAATACTGGTATGAAGGGCTTTGAATGGCAAGCATTGAAGTCCTTGAGGATTGGTTTTGGCTCTCAGCTGAGCCTTTAGCCAGTGAGTGCAAGCCATTGATGCTGTGCCTTCAGATCTTGTAATGTTAGTCTTAACCCAGAGGTCACAAGGTAGCCTTTTGTTTGTGCTTTCTTATCTCCCTGCAGGAGCTGCGCACATGGGAAGAAGAGCTGACTCGTGCTGCTGTTGAACAAAAGAACCATGAGGAGCTGCTACGAAGGCGGGAACAGGAACTGGCAGAACGCGAGATTGACATTCTGGAAAGGGAGCTCAACATCATCATCCACCAACTGTGTCAGGAGAAGCCTCGGGTCAAGAAACGCATGGGGAAGTTCAAGAGGAGCCGGCTCAAGTTAAAGGATGGCAATCATATCAGTTTGCCTTCAGGTTGGTGATGAGTTAGGCTGTGCCAGATTAAATGGGAGCAGCTTGTAGGTTTGAGAATTCCTTACTTCTGACCTGTATGCATTAGAAAGGATTTGATGTACTTCAGGAAAAGCATGCCTCTTTGTGATCAATAAACTAAATTTAATGCGAATATTGCCCAAAGTTCCAATATGAAGGCCAGAAGAAAATTTGAAACGTAACATGTTTGTTAGCCATTGGCTGTATATGGCTTATTATAAAAATGTGGTGTTGCAGTTTAACATCTTAATACTCAAAAGAATCAATTTTTTAAAGGATGTACATACAAGATGATGGAGGCTCATGCTCGGGAAATATTTTACATAATGCTGCAGGAGAAACTAATCTACTGGATTATTTTGGTGTAAAAAATTACCAAAAATATGTTGATAACTGTGAGACTAAACCCCTAGATTGCTAGTTCATATGTGAACTATTATTAACCGGGAAGTGACTTCTGGAAGAAATGTTAAATATTAATAAGGTGTTTGCAATATCACTCTTAGGACTAATGATGGTGATGTTGAGAAATACTGAATCCTTAGCATTTCTACTGCAGATTCTTTATGAAGATTTAAATTTGTCAAGAAATCAAATGTCTGGGGTTTGTAAGTCACCTGGTACTCATTGTTACATCAGGGATGACGACTTGCACTATATTTTTTGTTTTCTGGGAGATACTGGCTGTTCAGAAGAGAAATTATGATAAAATGTATATGTTACCTATGCCTTTCTTTGGGTCTGCAAACATCTATTTTTGGTGGTGCTTAAGAAACTGAGATGTAAGGTGCAAGGATTTATACAGGGATATAATTTGGCATGTCACTCAACACATCTGTGTGTGTATGTGTTTCACACATAGACTAAGAAGATAGATTTTCAGGGGTGTAAGTGCACATCTTTGTTCTGAATTCTTGTTGTGTTTACAGCAATTAGCTGTAAAACTTCATTTCTACATAGATTCTGTAAGTTGTACTCTTTGAAACTTACCATAAATTATTATTTTTTTTTTCTTATATTAAAAAAGGAGAACTTTAACTGTGACTTTCTGCTTTTTTTTTTCCTTTTGCTAAACAGATTTCCAGCATAAATTCACTGTGCAGGCTTCTCCAACAATGGACAAAAGGAAAAGCTTGATCAGTAGCTGCTCCAGCCCTCCTGCAAGTCCTACCATTATTCCCAGACTCAGGGCCATACAGTGTAAGGATCATAATGTACTATTGAATTTGGGAAATGTGCAGTCTGTCGGCGTGGTAAGATGCCAAGATTCCATATCTAGGACAGGACTGTTAAAGAAAGCACCTAAAATGTTTTCCTTCTGCCTTGCATGTATACATTTGGAGAGAAAAATGGAGTGTCTTAGTGATGGAGGGAGTATCACCTCCTTTGGAGCTAAAACCACGCTTACTCACGTTTGTGAAATACTGCTGTTTCTGTAGCAAGTATATTCCTTAGGTGTACAAGTTAATTTTAAAAAGTACTAATTTGCAGGGTAGATGTGTAAAACATTGCTGTAGTGTATTAAGTTACTGTTTTAAGGAAATAAAAACAAGAGCACTTTTCATGCAAATAGTGTTCCCATAATAACACAGAATTAGGCAGACATGCATGTCTTAGAATCATGAAAGTCATGTTAACTAATGTATAGTGTTTGTATTGGATATCACAGCACTTGTGGGTTTGGTTTCAAACTGATGGTTCTAAAGAGAAACTGATGATGGAATAAAGCTGGAGAGGCTACCTATACTTGAAAGGATTGGGGAATGCTTAATTTGGCATTTGGTTGTTAGATTTGTGTTGATAAATGGTCAGAATTATGCGAAAATCACTTCTGTTACTATATCTGTTCTGGCCTATGTTTTATTCTTTATGTTGCTGTGGAACCAATTCTTTTAATGTGTGTATCTGTTTTTCCTTCCTGTTTTCCACTGTTCCTTCCACTTGTGAAGTGACACCTGCTGAAAGCAGTAAAACATGGGGACGAAGCTCAGTCCTTCCAAAGGAGGAAGGAGAGGAAGAAGAGAAGAGAGGCCAGAAGAAAAAGGGACGCACTTGGGGACCAAGCTCACTTTGTCACAAGGAGCTAGGTGCAGGAGAAGAGGGGTAAGAGAGGGCCAGGAGGAAGACTCATTTCCAGGTTCTAAAATTGGTTTTGAGCTGGCTCACAGGATATTTGCCTATCCACGTGCAAAACTGTTTCTGCTTCCAAACTTCTTTCCTGTACCAGAGATGTCAGAGATTCAGAACAGTTTACAAAATTACAATCAATTCATTTGCCTAGCAACAGATGTTTCACTGTCTAGTATTACATTTGACAGCTATTTGTAAGCTGTCAAACTTCTTAGCCATGCAAAACTCTCTGTAGTAGGTTTTCTCTGTTTAAGGCTCAGTTTTCTGTAGTTTCATTGTTAAATACTAGTATATAAAAAGTATGTGGTAGAGCCAAGTAAATATCTTCTCTTTAGTCTTTTGAAAAGGACATGTACCTTGAGTGAATCAGTCCTGAAAGTGATTTTTGCAGAAATACAGGTTCTACCTCTGTTTCTATAGGTTATTGTTCTGTGGCTTTTATTTTTTTTTTCTGTGTATGTGTGAATTATTTATACCAGGACTCCAATTAATCGTTGCTGGAATGCTGCTTTAAACATAGGGCTATTTTGGCCTTCTAAAAGATTTGAATGCTTGGTAATTTTTAGTAATGTTTGAGTGTTTTCCCCCTGATAAATTGATGGGTTGACTCTTGCCATGTTTTTTAGCAGCGAAAATAAAATAGCTGGTTATAATCTTTATCTTTGCTACTGTGTGGTCAGGTGTGAAATGCCTGAAAAAATTGATGTTTGCATAGTGCATTAGTATTGTAGCCCCCTGCAAGAGGACCTGGATCTATTAAAACATGTTCTCTCTTTGAGATACTCAAGACATGTCAGCAGGACAATATGGAGGAAGCTTCTTTTACTGCTGCCCATGCTTTTTACCTATTCTATAAATGAAGGAAGGATAGGATAGCATTCTAAGGAATTAAAACAGATGTCACCCTTTACAATCATTAATTATGTAAAAGGAGAGGAGATCACTGAAGCTGAAAAAAACCACTTCTATCTTGAAATCACATTCTTAGAATTCTGGGAATAGACCTCTTCCATTTTCTGTTCATTACTGTACAGTCTGAAGCACTGATTGCTTTTGGGCATAGACAGCTGGAATGGAGTTGCTTTCAAACTGTGGTTGCCCAGCTGAGATGTTCTGTAGTACTCAGAGGCTCTCCTAGGGAGACTCGATACGGAGATCGCATTTTGCAGAGTGTCTGAAACATGAGAGTTTTGCTGAGAGGGCAGTATGGCTAACATACAATGAGCCACTCCTTGCTGAGATCATGCCAGACTGCAGATTTTAATTTAAAGGAAGCAGAGTTGCAGTAAATATTAGTGACTCAAAAGATAGTTCTTGCTATTTTTTAGTATTTTTAAATTCTTATTTTACACAGGGTAGGGCAATAAAACTTCATTGAATATTTAAGATTGGGAAAGACCTTTAAGATTGAGTCAAACCATTATCCTAGACTGCCTTGTTCACCAATAAACCATCTCTCCAAGTGCCACACCCACACAATTTTGGAACATTTCCAGGGATGGTGATTCTACCACTTTCCTGGGCAGCCTATTCCAATGCCTGACCACCCTTTCAGTGAAGAAATTTCTCCTAATACTTAATCTAAACCTCTCCTGGTGAAACTTGAGGCCATTTCTCTTGTGCCATGACTTGTTACTTGGGTGAGGAGGCTGACCCCCACCTGGCTAGACCCTCCTTTCAGGGCGTTTTAGACAGTGATAAAGTCTCCCTGAGCTTCCTTTTCTGCAGGGTAAACAACCCCAGCTCTCTCAGCTGTGCTTCATATGAGTGACCTTTCCCTTCCCTAGCTCTGTTGCTCTACTCCAAACATGCTCCAGCTCCTCAGTGTCTTTCTTATAGTGCGGGCCCCAGAAATGAACACAGGATTCGAGATGTGTCCTTGCTGGCACTGAGTACAGGAGAACAATCACTTCCCTTCCATGATGCCTTTTGCTTTCTTGGCTACCTGGGTGCACTGCTGGCTCATTTTCAACTGCCTGTTGACCAGCATCTCCAGATCCTCTTCCACCAACCAGCTTTTCAGCCACTCATCCCCACTGGGTAATTCAGATCCAACATGCATTACTTGGTGTGTTGTGTTACACAGCTGAGTTACACAGCTGTGGAGGGAGTAAACCAGAACAGACCCACACACTGAATGGCATGTGTGTTATAAAACTTTGTGGTTGTCTGTCTTGACAAATAGGGTTCAGTGTTGTGCTGTCTGGATTCGAGATCTCAGCAGAGTACTGCATGTGCCAGAATGGTTAATGAGGATGGACTTGCAATGCAGTTCAGGACTGCACAGGATACTTTTAGTGTAATGTCTACACCGCAGTCATCAACCAACTGATCATGTGCTGGATCAAGTTTAGGTCCTGTGGCCTTGCTATTGCTGCAGTATAGTTTGGTGACAAGTACAGCAACTCAGTTGGGTAGAGAGCAGAGGAAAAACTCATACCAAGGCAAAAAAAATAACCCAGCATAATACATTTTTGAAGTCCTAGAATGGAAGCTATCTTAGAAATGCAGAATAATTCTGGTGGAAAATAAGACTCATGAGCGGTAACTTACATATGGTTGTATTTTTCTTTCTCTTTAAGGGAATTATGGTAGTGAATTATGTGGCTTACTAAAAAACAATGCAAGTTAGTAACAGAGTTGGAAGTGATCTAATCTCCGAGTTTTCTGTTTTTTCAATAACAAGTCGATGCTTTTGTGTGTCTGGTTGAGATCATTCAGACTATCTGCAGATATTTTTATTCCTTCCATGTAATTTCTGCCTATCCTAAGTGTGTGTGGCTTTTCACCAACACTGTGATGTTTCATGTTGGATTTTGTGGAGAAAGGCACAAAAAATTTTTGAGTTCAGACTATGTTGATAAATTAATAATAAAATTCTGAATATTGATATACCAGGAAGTTGTGCTGCTAACTGAAGTGGTTGACATGTCTGATGTCATGAAAGTAGTGCAGGATGCTGATAATGAAAACCTATAAAAAGAGATCACTAATTAAAGTTCAGGAGTCTGGTGATGATATGTTTAGACACAGGCCAAAGTACGGATTTGGGCTTGGGTTCTTCTCTTGGACTTTTTTTGTTTATATGTAAAAGAAACAATGACATGGTTTATAAGTTTAGTTGACATTTCCCCCATAATGTAGAAGTTGTGCTTTTAACTGTATTTCAATGCCATGTTTTCTTTCTAAGAAAAATATTGAGGTTCATGACACAGAGACATGGCTTTGCTGTTACAGTGACTTTAGCTTATTATATTTGTCCTAGTGAGTGATATTTGAATTTCATTGTTCATTTGTGTTTCACATGAAAACATTTTTGGAGGTATTTTTCTCTCACTTTGCAGAGCAATTTATTTTTTACTTGCCATGGAAAGATTGATTGCAGAAAGGAATCAAGATTTAAAAAGATTATGCCTTGATTTAAAAAGAAAATATGTAATCTGTTTTTTGTAGTGCTGCCTTCTATTATTCTGCATTCATGGCTTGTTAGTTATCAGCAGAGGCCTTTGGACTGCCACAGTGTAACAAATGAGGAAAAGACTTTTTTTTTTTTAAGTGCTGTAAAGATGTCACAAAATGTCTTGCTGTGGGAGGGTTTCAGATCTGTTTAGTTGAGATGGATATAAGCATATCCTAAGCAAACCAATAGAGAATATATAAGGGGAGGGGAGAATGGAAACTGCTTGTGAGCATGGTACATTTTCTCACATCCTTCTACTATTTTCAGTCTGAAAGCTCTGGTGGAAGGATGCAAGCAGTGGTCATCCAGTGCACCAAATCTTGGGAAGATCCAGAGAACTGCACCTGCTTTTCCAGGATTCACCAGCTTAGCAGAGATGGGTAAAGGAATTCCCTGAACTTGGTACTCTCATCCCCACTTCCATTCACATTTCAATGAATCTCTTTCCTGACCTTCACCTGGTACCTTACAGCAATGTTTTCATTTTGTTTGGTATCTGTTTTTCTTTTGTTGTTTGTCAAGTATCCACTTTCTCCTTCTGGATTTTCTTCTTGCTGACCTCACTGCTTGTGCTTCTCCTTCTGTCAAGCTAACAAGCTTCTGTTAATTCTCCTCTAGCTCCATGCTGTCTCTCAGCTCCTTTTCTGAATAATGATATTTACATGTGCAGCGTGCTTACACCTTCACTTGCAAGGAGCAATCCTTAAAATTTTTCTACCTTTTGCTCCTCACTCACAAACGCATAAATTTACTCTAGAAGTTACTGAGGTGTAGGTTGCCTTTGAAATGCTGTTCTGCAATTAATCCCAAGTGGATGAATGCTTCACTGATTTCTTTCACTTTGGCAATGTTTCCAGTTACTTCTCTCAGCCTGTCTTCTTTGGAAACAATAGACTGTATCTGGGAGTTGATAAATGATGATTGTGAGGAGAACATTGCATCTTCTGAGGAGAAGCTTATTTTGAAGTACATTTTTGAGACAATGAAATTTGCCAGAGAAAATGTTACATTGAAAAATGTTACAAAGTCTGTTTTAATTTGCTTTCCAGATGATGAGGACAGCGAATGTTTTAATGGAGAGGGCAAAGTGCACCCTTCACCTGTGCACAATCAGTCATACCTCTGCATCCCATTTCAGAAGAATGAAGAATGGGATGGCCCTTCTAGTGATGCCAATGAGGAGTCCACCCCTGTAAACTCTGCTACCAGTACTCCACAGCTGACACCCACCAACAGCCTCAAACGTAGCGGCTCCCACCACAAGCGATGTGAGGTTGCATTGCTTGGCTGTGGAGCAGTGCTGGCTGCTGCAGGCCTGGGTTTTGATCTATTAGAAGCAGGGAAGTGTCAGCTGCTGATTGAGGAAGAGCCAGAGATGCCCAAGGAAGAGAAGAAGAAGCGTGACAGCATTTTTCAGCGAGCTGGCCGCCCACGCAGGAGCACTAGTCCACCTTCCCGGAAGATCTTCAAGAAGGACGATCCCCTGTTGTTGCTAGGCGAGCCATCCACATCCCTCACCCTTCTTTCCCTGTCTTCCATTTCCGAATGTAATTCCACCCGGTCCCTGCTGCGCTCGGACAGTGATGAGATTGTGGTTTATGAGATGCCTGTCAGCCCAGTGACAGTCAAGGCTCCCTTGCCAGCCATTACAAACCCCCTGGTCAATGTCCAGATTGAGAGGTTCAAACAAGACCCCAACCAGTCCCTGACCCCCACGCACGTGACTCTCTCTTCCCACACCCAGCAAAGCGGACACAGGCGCACACCTTCTGATGGAGCCATCAAAGGGAGTGGACTGGTTGTCAATGGGTGCCCAACCAGTGGATGCCCTTCCAGTAGCTGTTTAACTGGAGCACTGGGAGCAGGTAGGTTTTCAGCCATCTTCCTTTTCCTCTTCAGAATAAAGACAGAAGCAGTATTATTACTTGTTGCTTATACATTTATTGAGATGACCAGCCCACAAGAGTTGCTTGTGGAGACTATCTTAAAACAAATAGCTAACAGAAGAATGCAGTAATCATTTTGGTTCCAGCATCTTCAGATTGCCATAATCTTGAAGATACAGAGTTTGTAGATTCTGGATGAAGGCTTTCTGCTTTAAATATGTTTTTGCAGTGCATATACAATAAACTAAGATCTGTAGGAACCACTTAACAGTGACATCTAACATGTTTCTTCCCTCTTCTCTTATGCTGTCTGTTTTGGATAGGTGTGTTAAAAACACCTAGTCCAAGCAGAGATCCCAGTGAGGTCCCTCGCCTGCCAGACCCCAACCTTGTTTTTCCTCCAACCCCGAGACGATGGAATGCACAGCAGGATCCCACACTGGAAAGACCCAAGACACTGGAGTTCCTACCCCGGCCACGTCCTGCAGCCAGTCGGCAGCGGCTTGATCCCTGGTGGTTTGTGTCACCCAGCAATGCCAAGGGTGAATCTTCTGCCAACAGTTCAAGTACTGATACTCCAAGCAATCTGGACTCTTGTTTTGCTAGTAGCAGCAGCACTGTAGAAGAGAGACCTGGACTGCCTGCACTGCTCCCTTTCCAGGTGGGTCCTCCTGCAGAGGAGCGGACACTGTTGGACATGGATGCTGAGGGGCAGAGCCAGGACAGCACCATTCCGCTATGCAGAAGTGAACTTAACACACACAAAGCTGCAGCATATGAACTCAAGCAAGAATACTGGTCTTAATATGAAACCACTGGGGGCAGTGAGCCCCTCTAAATTCAATCCTATTTTTTGCACTGAGAATGCACTTTGAAAACAGATGAGATGGAGGGATGCTACAGAGATCATATGGTGCTGCCTCTGCTGAAGATGTGTTGTCAGCTGCCTGATTTTTGTCTGCATTTGGGTGAAACTTGGCAACTCTGAGCTGCTGACTTTTGCTGTGGGGTTTTCCTGTAGTCTTCCCTGCCCTCTTATTGCAGTTTGAATCTGCAATGAGCTAAAATATCAAAGTCTTTTGTTACTGACCTTATAGGATTTGGCACTTGGCAGTAAGTATATTGGTATCCTGGTATTAATCAGTATTTTCAAATAATATTCAAATATTACACTACAGCAGACATCAGTGTTTGATGTTTTGCCAAGGAATCCAGGACAGAAACATACACATATCTGGAGACTACCTTCTCTGAAATACATTCAGATTGTTAGACAGGCCTGGGAATCATCATACCCCCACCGAAATAGCCGAAGTAGCTATCTTAAGACTTGTTTGTCCTCTTTTGCTCATGTGATAGTGTAAGGTGGAACAGATGGCAGGGGAAGGGCATGGCATCTCCACTGGTGGAAGTCTTTGAGAGCAGGAGAACCAGAATGTTGGAAGCAAGTAGGTGTAGTTGATCCCGGCTTCAGGGTAGGTTGGATGAACTTCACTGATCTCCTGAGGTCCCTCTCAGCCCTATTTATTTTATGACCCTGTGCTTTCAAGATGAAGGCTTATGGTATAGCTGTTTAGCTTGGGTTATTTTTTTTTTTCAGACTTAAATTCCATCAGTCTCTTTTCTTCCCACCCTGTTTCTCAGGCTCATAGTCAAGTTGCCTCAGCTTTGGGAAGAGAGTTAGCAGACACTTTCTTTAAAGATGTGTTGGCTTGCAGAAGGAAGTAAGTTACGTGTTTCCAAATCTTTTTCTTTCTATTTTTTTTCTCCTTTCTTAACGCCTTTCAGGAGTGACCCGTGAAACCCGAGACTGTTCTTATGCACACTGGTACTTGCTTAAGGCTGTTTTGAAAATGAGGCTTGTTAGTAGTTAGATTGAGCAAACAGGAATCAGAACATCTGGATTCTGTTTTATTTTGTCACTGACTCACTGTGTGACCCTGGGCAAATAATGTAACCTCTGTGCCTGAATTTCCCCATCTGTAAATAATAGGAATAATACCTACCTCACAAGGGGAGGGGTTGGGACATATATAATAGGTATAAAGTCCGTTGAGATCTTTGAGTGAAAGGCACTATAGATATGTAGAATTTTAATCATGTTCAAATATGTAAAACACTCCTAGATCTGGAGCAAGAACAGACCCCTGTCTGGAAGGAGGAAGTCACACAAATAAGGTGTGCCTATGCTCAGAGTTTTCTGTCTAAAGACTTAAAGCGTGTCTGTGCCACTGCAGGTATGTTCTACTGGCTGTATGAGAGCTTCAATCTTCCCCAAATTTGGCATTATATATAAGGGTTGTGGCCTTTATGTGAGTGTAATAGGGTAGTCTGCTTTATTGCAGGGTACAGCATGTCTGTTCACTGTTTTTGTACAGATCTATGCTTGTTTTGCTAATCTGCTGATACTTGGTTGCAAATAAGTCATTTGACAGTGCTGCCAATGCAGTGCTCAGCCTGTTGGGGCAGTCCAGTCCTGCTGCGAAGGCAGTAGGGCCGAATACTTCCTGCAGCTGTCAGCATAGTGAACTTGTGTGTTTAGATGTTTGTAACCTGACTTTACAAACCAGCATGTTTGCAGAGGTACTGTATGTAAGGGTTTTTAGTTCTGCGTGAGGACTGAAACCAGCATGTTCCCATTAGTCAAGTGCACCTTTTTTTTCAAGCAATTATAATATGTTTTGCTTTGAAAGGTCACATATTTCTCGTTTATCACATTCTGTGGAAAATGCTTAATGGCAGAATTACTTTCTGCTGCCTCCCTATTAAATGCTCCAGAGCTAGCCTTAATGGTGCTACACTAGATGTTGAAGCTGGAGAGACTGTTGACTCTTTAGACAAGGTATTATGATAAGGCAAGATGGGATTCAGATACATGAAGAAAACATTTCTGACTATTTTGTTAAATTTAGACCTTTGGCATTATTGATTTAAGCATCCTTTTACTTTCCATTTCTGAAAACTTAGTTTGTGAACCAGACACTAGCAAAAAGGCAAAACTCATCCAACAGATTGCTAATTTTGACTGTGCTATAAATCAACTTTAATGTAATCTCAGTAAGAGGCTGTGTCAGAGGGATTTAAAGGAGGAGATGAAAAGAATTTATTTTTTGTAGTCTTCCTTATAATTTTAAAAAGTCTGGAACAAAACTGGATCAGCTGTTCTGAAATGTTACATTTTCTACCCAAAAGGTATCATTATAAATGTCATAGGGAGTATCATCTGCTCTGCAAAGGCATCACCTGGAATAGCTCCATTTGAACAGCAATCTTTCAAATCCATTTACTTACATTAAATGGGAGGACACCTTTCTAGGTCATACTATATGACTGATATAACTCAGCCTGCTAACTTTGTAATATCTGGCCAGTTGATTTCACCAAGTGAACTTGTAAGGTTTCTGTCAAGTTCCCAAGAAAGACAAACATAAAGGCAAGTTGTTCAGCCACCTCTTTTATTTAGGAAAGTTGAAGAGTTAACCCCACTTGCCCCTCTCCCCCTTTTACAAAATCACTTGGTGAAGGTGGTATGTAGCTAAACTTTGAGAAGTACTTTGCTCCAGGGAGTATCTTCCCTAATGCCAAGTGGACATTGCTACATCAATAAACTTCGTAGGACAGATGACAAGAGTCAAGGATCCAGGTCAGGGTTACCAAACTAGATACTGTTATTACAAAGCTGCTAGACAGACTAGTTAGAAGCATATTGGTTGGTATGTGTTTGTTTTGTGGATTTTATTTTTTTTTAACCTTTCTTTGATGCAATTATCGTCATTGAATCTAGCATGTGAATTTGCCTGAGGAAGTCTTTGAGCATCCACCCATAACTGTCTTCCAGAGGTCAACCTGAGGTATCAGGCAAGAGGAGTCAGTTGTGGAAACAAGGCTCCTGGTTTCAGTAGGTGGTGGGGTATTCTCTGTCAGGCAGAGAGGGGGCTCTCAAGAGTCAGGTATTTTACCTTATGCATTCTAACAGCTTTTGCAGCCAGTGTCCTAAGGCCCAGAGGCTGTGTGCATCTTTAAGCTAGGTCAGAACCTCTCTCTATATCCATCTGTCCCATCCTGGCTTGAATTCTCTGCTTTCTTAATCTGTTGGGGTTTTTTCTTCCCAGCTCTGGGAGCTGAGGTGCTCCAAATCTCCAAAGTGGTTGACTCTAGTCCATTAGACAGTGAGAAGGTATGAGCCTGTCAGCTCAGAAATCTCTTTTTTTCCTACTGATTGCTAGTATTTCCATTTGTCAGGGAAACAAAAATGTCAGAATATTGGCCATTGACCTACCTTTATAGTAGTATTCTTGAGGAATATCTACTTTTAAAAAATTCTAATAAGTGTATTGTTTCATAAATTAATAAGTTGCACGTTTGTCTGAGAAAATGAGAAAAAAAACCTGAACGTCACTGAGCAGTCTAAAACAGTGACAAAAGAATGGAAAAAATATGTTTAAATACAAGCCTTACAAAGAGGAAGAGGCAGTTTTTAAACTGATAGTAATAATGAGATTGTCGCTGAGAAAAATGTTTGTGGTTTAGAAATATATTTGTATTTTTGTTTAGTCAGCTGGCAGCGTGTATCACTAATTTATGTAATTGATGTGGTCATTTAGGAAATAGAAAGAAGTTTGTCAGCCCTTCAAAGTATGCTATCCTTGTAGCCTGTTTAATTTTCCTGTAAGTGGAATATAATATAGGTATTGGGGGGAAGGCATAGACAGCAACCAGTGCAAAAAAGGACAATTTAAAAAATAAATTTCTACTGGTTTCACAGAAATTGAGTGTGGGACAAGTAGAGAGAAGAAAGCTTTTGTGTCAAAACTAAGGTGATTAGATAGTTACAAATTCTTTTCTAATACTGTTGCTTCATACAGAGTGCACAGTGGTCTGTTTTACCAGCAAGTAAGTCTTAATCTCCTCTGAATAATTTTCAGAGGTACAAATTTAACTTTTAATACACATTTTCCCTCCAGTTTATTATTGCAATGGGTTGATATTCAGTATGGGGCAGGGAACCTTGGTGAAAATACTCTTTTTGTAGTAGTTTTCTAACAAAATGAGTATTTTTAAAGTGAATTTTTTGGTATTGATGGGGAAAGACCTGTTCTGGTTTGGCATGGTTTTATGATGAAATATTTTTCTGTACCTCTAGGAATGCCTTCCACTTCATAGCATGCTGTTTCTTAAGACATTGTGGGTAATACTGCATAGAGATGTTACTTCGATATGTCACAAAACTGGATACTTCTCATTCTGTTGAAGATGAGGCAGTAATGGTCAAGTAAAGAAAGGTCTTTGCCTTTGGAGTGTTTTGTTAAATAAAGCATGACAGGAAGTCCCCGACCTTGAGTCGCCTTTCTATCTTGAGATTAATTTTTATTTGAAACCCAATTAATCTCTGTGGGATTAATAGGGGACCTGGAGTCTCATTGCATGTATGGAATCGAACCTATTCCTACGTCCCACAATTCAGTGATAGCCTGTTACTTTTGCAAGTAATTTTAAGCTAATGTAAATGGGTTTATTTCTTTATGTTTTTTTAAATGTTTCTCCTTGGAAAACATTCTTTTTGATTTCTAACATTTTCCATGCATTTTGGAGATACTCTCAAGAACTCTTACCACCTCTATGGTGAATAAGAAGGGTTATATCTTGCAGTGTGATTTAAGTTCTCCTTTTGACTTTTTGGTTTTTTTTGTTATGAAAAGGGGCATTTACATTTGGAATGATTTCTGATCCTTACCCTGTCACTGAAGAACAGTTTCTATGTTTAGAAACATAGAAAAACAGCTTCCATGTTTAGAACTCATTTAAGACTACAGTTTGGGTAAAACTGGACATTAAAAGTGAGGGGGATAGACATGTGTTAAAACATATTTGCAAACAAGCAATAAATACAGCAAATACAAGAACCAATGTATAGTGTCACAGAGCATAACTTTCAGACTTCGTGAGTCTTTGGTTGATGGTATACTTAAGGTATCTATAGCAAAAAATGCCTTCTTAAGTTTTTTCTTAAGTTTACTGTTTTAATACTAGAATACAGTGGTTTGCACAGCTAGCTAATATGGTACCTAGCCAGACAGAAAGGATCTTTAACCAAATTTGCTTTTTTTCCCCTCTTATTTTCAATCCAGTTTTTGGTTTAAATTTTACTTTTTGTCTTTTTTTGGTGTTTAACCATCAATGCAGTCTTAAGAAGGACCTATTGTTATTAACCTCCCTTTCACAGTTTCATGAGGCATTATGGACATGAATCTATGGGTTATTCTGGTGCACCCCCTATTGAATGCATTAGTAGAAAGTCATGCTGCACTTAAAATGTGCATTTGCTTTTGGTTTTTCCCATGCTTGGCTTTTTTTAACAGTTTTGCCACTGGTCAGAGATGAACACAACTTCTGAAACTACCTACATAAACTTTTTTTTTACATTACAATAGTGACAGTAGTCACTCCCAGGCTAGGAGGTGTGTGCTTGATTAACAAGTAACTTGCCACTGGTGACTCGATAGTGGGTCTGATGTAGATACTGGAATTATTATGTTTCCTTTTTAACAAGGACCTCCCATTATTAAAAGGACCTCCTTTTGTACATGAGTGAAAAACCTTCCTTTTTCTAATCAGGAATATAATTTTCCTACTGCGAATGGCTTCTTGAGCTCTGTGGTTTTGTTTGTAAGTTTTCTGTTTGGGGATATTGTTTATTTTGGGTTTGGTTTTTAAACTTCTCAAATTATATATATAGATATGTGTGTGTTAGGTGCATCCTGTATGCCAAGGTGCCTTCCATCTCACATATCTCCTTGCTGGGGCCTGAGGTTGGTTTTTGGGAGGGACCTCCTAGTTGTAGCTTTCAGTACTTTCAGGCCAGATACCATCACTGGAAACATTTTGTACCCTCCCATTTACACTCCCGTGTTGAGCCACGCACTATCATTGCCTCTCCCTATTTCTCCATGAGGGTTTTGGCCCCATCCCATCTTTGTTGGTTATTTATTCTTGTTGCCATAATAACAAGTGTAAGGCAGAAAACCATACACATTTCAGATGTGCTTTGACCTAAAAGATTTCCATGCTAAAAGCATCAGATACAACTGGGTGAAGTGGAAGTGGAGGTTGGCAGGAAATAACACAGTAAAATTATCCTTCTTAATGTAAGTCAGAGGACAGAGGGATACTGGCTACTTGGTACACTGTTGGCATCATTGTTAAGTTGGATCCTAAAGAAGAATTTGAGGAATGTACAGTTACTTAATTTGATAGAATGATTTGGGTTGGAAGGGACCTTAAAGGTCATCTAGTTCCAATTCCCCTGCTATGGGCAGGGACACTTTCCACTAGATCAGGTTACTTAAAGCCCCATCCAACTTACCCAGTTTCTGGTTGGTTTGTTTTATTTTATCTTGAACTACCTCATTTGTAGAGATAGAACAGGCAGAAAATCTAAGTTTTGGTAAGAATTGATCTAAGTTTGCCGTCAAGGTTGGAATGAGATGGGAAGGCAGAGGCAAACTTGTATTTGGCTCTTTGACATACAAATTCCTGATGGAAAAGTAAAACCAGCTATTCAGTTGATTAAGTTAAGATTATACTTGCTTTAGATATTTATGTCTCCAAAATAAACAGTAAAGGACAAAGCGGGGCATTTTTCGTGATAGTTTCTAACTGGAAGAGTTGATTGTCCAGGGAAAAAAGGGGGAGATTTCATATTGGTCACTACTGCTTTTAGAAGTAATAGTCCTTTTTTTTTCAAAACAGATTTTATCTTTTAATAACTTAATGTGCTCTTAAAGTGGAGCTGTACATGATCCTGATTGTTTTCCTGTATTTGCAGTATTGTTTTCCTAGTGTATCAGCTCCTAATACAGTCCTTACTGTGTCTGAATGCTAATAATGTGCAGGCAGCCCAATAGAACTAATATTAAGGAACTGACATATTTTTAGTGTGCAGTGGATTCATTAACCCAGCTTGAAGTGGGCTACTTGTTAGGTCTGTTGCTGATGGATCAGATGGATGCACAGCTAGAAAAAGGGAGCTTGTAACAAATCTGCCGGAGCGATGCCAACGTTGTATTTGCTTAAAATAAGCAATTTGAAAAATAAGCATGGAGGGAGGCAGGGGGAAGGCCATTCATTAATCAGAAATACATCTATCAGATCTTGTCCATGCTCAAGCTTTAGTTGCCAGGATAGCTAGTGATAATCTACATTGTGTTCAGTGTGGCTGAAACCTCAACATTAAGACAAGAATAATTTATTTTATATATGCTATTTCAGACTGATTAACACTGTCTCCCATTCTACCTTGATTGTTTCAATTTAGCTTTTTCTCCAGAACAGATGTTGAGGTTGGATAAAACTGGCCTTCTTGTCTTGGAGAGGCATATAGGTCTGAAAAAGAAGAAACATGGCTCCTGATCTTTTATGTTTTGTGATCTTGGCTGGAGAGGTTATAATGGTGCAGGAGGCCATGCTGGTATTGTTCTAAGCTTCATTAATAAGAATGCCACTAGCAGCAATTAAGTTACAGAATAAACCTGGCCTCTTATTACTGTTTGGGATAGCTCAGTTGTACACTGAGCTTTCTGAGTCTAACTATATCTGGAGGTGAACAGAACTTTTTCCTTGAATTCTGCTGGAATTTGTGAATGTGGCCACTTCTCATCTTGGGCAATTTGTTTTCTCCCAGGCCTGGTCAATGTCACAAAATCAGTTGTCACCCTCAACTTGTTGCCCAGATACTCATAGTAGGTTTTTTCTTTTGTCTTGCATGCTTTAGCAAGCAGCTCTTAAAATGTCAGCGGGGTTAGCATTTGTATCTGAGCAGAGCAGCTAATATCTCTGAGCTGACTTTTCACACTGCATCTCAAGCGGTTGTTACTCCATCAGTTCTGCCATTGCTGTATTTTCAAGGTCATCTTGACAACTATAATATCTAGACTGTAAAGAATACAGCCACAGGAAAAAAAAAATAGGTAAAAAAGAAAGCATACATAGGACTGTTTGCCAGTTGAACTGGTTGAATTTGGCCAGTGCTCTTGGCAGAGTAGGATCCATTCTTTTGCAACATAGATCTCTTTGGAGGATGGCTTGGTTTGAACTGCAGAATTTACCTAGATTCATGTGGAATCCACGGGCATTGGTGCTTATCATGTTTGGCAGTTATAAGAAGATACCGCATAAACCCAAGAGCATCTAATAATAACAGCTTGTATTTAAGGTAATTAACTTTCAAATTAAAAGGGAAGAGGCATCAATTCAGAAAGCTCTTCATCACATTCTTAAATATCACTGAAATCAGTGAATGTATTTGTGGGTCAAAATGCACATGATCCCAGTTGCGCAAAGGTCTTTTAATCTGAATTGGGGGATTGTTGTGTAGAGACTGATGGTGAAGGATCAGGTTCTTACCTTGATTGTCAGAGTAAGAAATTAGTTAAACTGAGGAAAAAAGTTCCTCAACAAGCCTCTGGGTTTGATTGCTGACTCTTGTGGCCTTTCCATGGCTGCACATGCCATGCCTATTGGACTGCTACTTCTAACCATAAGCAGGGTAACTTTGAGAATGTTTTCTGACATGTGGTGAAGAACTTCTGCATTAGCAGATTGCTAGCTGTAAAGGGGCAGTAAGTGGTGATTGGAGGCTGTATGTGCAAATGGCAGTTTAACCTGAGGCCTATTCTCAAGTGTTTCTTCTCATTTTACAAATGCATCCCTCAAAGCTGGTGGACAGATCTGATAAGCTCAGCAGTGATCAACACCCGCCACTTTTACTAGAGTTCCAGGATTTTGTCTGTCAGCTGTCAGCACAGCACACTGTGCTGCTGTATTTGATTTCTTTGTCATAAATTCAGGACAAGCTGGGAATATCTAAGATATTTTGCCTGACTTAAGTTGAGGGATTTATATGGAGTGATTAGCCAACAGTGGTGGAAAAATCAGGGAAAATACCTGTGCTTTTAACAATGTCTTTTCTGTGGCTTTGAAAGTCCAAGAATTTCTCAGCCAGAGAATGTATTTCCTCCTTTTTATAAGCTACTTCTTTCTTTTGCCTTATTAATTGTGGATCTGTTCCTGCTTCTATTTCTAGCCAGATGCAAAAATTGGTGACCTGACTTTCCTAGGTACAGTGTTGTAAATCTGAATAACCAGGTGAGTAGATTTCTCTAGTGTAAGATCATGCCCCCATGTCTGATCCTTTGAGATATGGAATAGTTCCTGCTTGTGTTGAAATCACTGTGTGGAGGGTGTTGGGTATTCATAAGGAACTCCAAACTCTGTAGGACTGGGATTCATCTTACAGCTCAAGTATTTCAGTCTGGTTTTGGAGACCTCTGTATGTCTTCTCTTCCATTTATGGTGTTCAAGAGTCTGTTGCTATGGAAGTAGCACCTGAAGGTATGTTTTGCCTGAAGAACCTGCAATGAAGCAGTTACATTACCAAATGGCAATGTACCCCAGAATTGAGTAAAATAACAGAGGCCACCAAGTTTTTCTTGTTTGTGTGATGAAATGTTGTCAAATTAAGTGATTTGTTGGAGCCTTCCTTTAACTTCTGTACAGCAGTAAGCTTAGAGGAAAAGAAAATTGCATTATTTTTAAAAAAGCTTTATTTGTGACCTGGGCTTGTTGCCTCTGACCCTCTTGGGCTTAAATAGTTAAATTATATTAATGTCCAGTTTGTTTCACTGTAGGTAACACATCAACTGAATACTCTTGTGCATAATCTACTGTATCTTTCCTCTGTTCTGTGTCAATGTATTATGTGTATTTGGATTACAGTTCTTTTTGTATTAAATTATTTTATGTTATAGAACAATATTTAAGTGAAGCAAAGAGCTAATGGAAGTTGTTGATGTTTTGGGATTTCTTTTCTCTTTGCTCTTTTTTTGGATGTACTGTATATTGTAAACCAAGGATGCCAAGCAGGCTTGGTTCAATGGCTAAAATTATTGTATTACAGTGTAATGCTGATCTAGGCCTTGTCTCAACACTAGAGCACACAGACTTGAATAAAACTGTTATAAAAGCAATTGTCTTCAGGCCTTGAGTTCTTGCATTTGTGCTCCAAATAATTTCAAGCAGGTATTTAGAAAAACAGTGGCATTGCCTTGCTATGAAGATTTCAGAATTTTTCCCAGTACAAGTGGTTTCTTTTTCTTTACTAGGTACCTCAGTCCTGATCAGCTATTCCAGCTCTGCGTTCTCCATAGGGCTTTTCAAATGTTTTTTGTGAAAACTCAGTTTAGTACAGGTCTTGGCAAATAGTGTACCTGTCTGCTAAGCCCCTTCTGGCTCTTCTCTGAACCAAGCAATTAATTGCATACCATTTTTATTAAGGCTAATATTTCTGTTCTGTTAGCTTGAGGTTTTTCTACTTTTTATTTAATATCCCAGCTACAATATGAATCTAAGTGGCTGGATGTGGAGCTTATGCAGTAACATGTTTTGTGCATGGTGACATTTAACAGATGGTTTAGATTCACTTGTGATGCTGTGCCTTTGTCCCTGCCACATCATTCAGTGAGACAAAATTACATGAACAAGAATCTTTCCAAGCTGTTCTCATGTGCTATCTGTGTGAAAGCCAGAAACACATGGTTTTGATTCCTAGGTCATGAATTTGAATCCTAGATTAATTACACTTTCACTCTTCTCTGGCACAAAGCCATCATTTCACATTCCTCTGCTTTAAGAAATGTAACTGTATTGATGAACTTATATTTCATAATTTCCTCTGAAAAAAGATTTTTTCTAGTGCAGGTACATGCAAGAAATCTTTTACTCTTCCAACAGATACGGAGACTGAACAATGCATAGATAGGCTTCCTTTAGTCATATATTCCATTCAAAGTGCTGTAGTGGTGTGTTTTGTGATAAACTAGGAGGACAGTGAACAGACAGTCAATTAAGTTTGTTAGAAATAATAGCATGCAAGACAAATTGCTTTTTAACTTGCTTTAACAAAAGGTATCTCACAGTGTTTTGTTTTTCAAGCTGTTTTTCACTCCTCCCCAGATCTGAACTGTTTCAAACTGAAACAAGTATTTCTACCTCCTGTAATGTTCTGCAAAGTAGCATTCTGTCTTAAATGATTCAGATTTTCTAGCTGAATTTACTCACCAGTCACAATGACAAGGTTACCCTGATGTTCAAGCTGGCCCCATCAGCAACAGAAATCTACATACATCATGGAAGATCAATTTCTGCCAGCAGCTGCAGCCACTGCAGAACATGGCAGGAGCACAAAGCACTGGGGTGGAAGAGGAAAATAAAACAGCAGTTTTCTAACCAGGCAAATCTTAACTTCTAGCAGAGAAGGAACATCTTAAATGAAAACTGGCAGAGTCAGTACAGATGCAGAGCAAACACACCAGCAGATGCTTTAGGCTGAACAACTTGAGCATTTCATTGTTTGATGTGTAGGCAAGGGCTGAGTGTACAAGTTCTACTGTGACAGTGCAAATCATATGTGGCCTTTAGCTCTGAATGTGCTCAGATGAGGAAATAGCCATGTATTACTTTATATTCAGATGGCACATGCTGAAATGGTAAATGCAGGTGGTGCTCTGAAAGTCCATAGCTTACCTTGATAAAACTTCTAGTAGAATTCCAAGGCTATGCAGATTAAGGGAGAAGAGGGCAGGCTTTCCTCTATCATGCAGCTCTTATAATTTGACTAATTAATCTGCTATTTCTAGCGAAATTTTGACATTCTTGGTCCTTCTGAAATGGAAGTAAAGGAAGACGATGTCCTACTAAAGCTACACTTAACAAGAGCCTAATTACATGTAACATGAAAAGTTTGTAGACATATTGCTATCAGGCTCAAACAGACTAAGCTTTTGAAAAAATCTGGAGTGAACATGACAATAACAAATGTCAGAGTATTTTAACAAGGATTAACAAGCTTTGTCTTCATGCTTGGGCACAATGGACACTGCAGTTTGCTTTGGCAGGGAAAGAAAATAATTGTAACCAAGGATGAGCAAAGCTCTGGCGTTTTCAAGTAGACTTCAGCATGCTTTGTGCCTCTTTGCTGCTTCATCTGAAATCTTATTAAATGGCATGTGATTTACTTGCTGTTAAGTCCTCATTAATTTAACAATGAACAAATCTGAGTGGAATGAAAAGAGGCAGGATAAACTGATAGCACTCCGACACAAAGTAGAACAGAACCATAATCACTTTACTAAATATAACCAAAGTCTGTACACTTCGTGCTTGCAAAATTTGCTCTTGAGTTTTATTCTCTTCTCCCCAGATCATGCTACAGTATCTTAACTTTATAACAAATCACGGGTTTTAATTTCTTTTTAAAAAGTATGAATGAGGTTACCTGTCACAGATTGCAGCCAGTGTTAAAAGAACCAGCTCTCATGGATGTCAACGTCTTACACCATCATGTTCTCCAATGGGGCCCTGAGACAGTAGTTGGAGAACTGCTCATTGTACAAAGAACTTACTATTTCTGTAGCAGTTTGACATTTTTGCTTTTGGTGATCTTCCTGCAATTGCATCTGGTTATTCACTTTTGCTACAGGTACCCCCAGATCTTGCAGGCCTTATTTGGAGGTAAGAGAATCTTCTAAGCTGGTGCATTTTAAAGGAGAACTTCTTGATAATGACTTGTGACTGGAGCTGCTCTATAAGGGAATGATGAACTGGAGCAAAGGGTGACTGTAGGGCAGTGGCCACATGGATAGAGTCCCAGAGTACCTGATCAAGGTAAATAGAGCAGGTCAAGTGACAGTAACTGAGGCCAGTCACAGTCCAGTGATTCTCAGGCAAGTCTGTAGGGATAAGGTAGGTCCAAGGTCAAGCTAGGAAGGCCTAAGGGGGGCCTGGTTGAGCAAGGTACTGGATAAGTGTAACCATAATCAAAATTTAGCTGAGGCAAGGCTTATGGACAAGAAAAAGTGGCTACTTGGTCTAGGGAGGAGGCTGATGAGGTTTCTTATAGCTCTTGTCTCAGCCACAGCCACACAGCTGTATCTGAGCTGACCATGAGCCCAGGCAGCCAAACTGTAGAAGAGGTTGTTGTTACAGAAGCTGTTGGTTACTCAGTGGGGCAGACACCTATTCAATGACAAAATCCATTAAAGTTCATTATTATCTTTTTCTAGTTCTGCGGTTCAGCATTGTAATCAAGTGTAGTTAGAGGATGAGAGGAGGGCCCAGGAGATTTCACCACCACTGGGGATTCCAGGAACTCAGCTTTTTCTGAGTCTAGTAGAGGAAGCAGCTCCTGTACCCTTAGTGCGTCATATCTTCAGTACAAACAGCTGTGGTTCTCTGCTGGCCTTCTCCTCCATGCAATTTTCTGCCTTTATAATCCAATCTTTTCTGCAATCATATAGCTTTCTCTGGAGCAATCTGTCATAACCACGTTTGCCAACTGGTTTCTCACCTGCATTCAATTCTGACATTAGGACCACACTTCTTGCATCCACATGTTATCTCTTCAGGATTAGACTGAAGTTGTTTTCCCTTCACATGCATTGATTATTACAAATTACATGCATGATAGGACAGACAATTTTTCCTCACCAGTTATACACAGCCTTTCAGCAGTACTATTTCAAGCAATGTCCATCAGTGTCCTCCTGCCTAAAGACATGGGTAAGGAATCAATCTTTTCAGAAATATAATTCAGAAATGGCATCACAGCCATTTAGTCTGTAGAGTTCCTCAACTTACACATCTATCAGAAAAACAGATGTCTAAGTCTCAATTGCAAATTCTTTCCTATCCAGCTAAAGATGGAACAGATTTTTTTTTTTAAATGCTGTTGGACAGTGCAAAACTGAAAATGTGTGGTGGAGTGTAGGAATTTGCTGCAATAGCCTGCTCTTTAAGCAAGTCCTTTCTGGACTTGAATCTACACAGTCTTGAAGATGTAAGTGCTTCCTAATATCTCAGGAACAACAGGGCTTTTGGGACTAGGAAGGGCCAAGCAGAAACTTCTATGAGAGCCTTTGAGCAACAATAATGTTAAGTATTACATAAGCCACAGCTGAGGGTATTAGAAGCTGTTTTCCTGTCCTCATCTAAACAATGCAGTGGATGATAAACAGCAAGCTTGCACACAAGCTGAGAACAGAGCTTTGGAGCCATGTGGCTAAGGGAATTTGAGAGCCTGACCAGCTCTGTGCAACTCCTGTTTTGTCTCATACCATAAAAGATTCCTCTCGGGCTTAATGGCACATGCAGACTGCCTTATTTTGATGCAGTGCCCTATGGACCTTGGAGTCCATCTCAGACAGTCTTAACATTGTGTCAAACCCTTTGTAAATTTAATCTTCTCCAAAGGTTTTGGTGTGTATCAGGATGTTGCCTCTACATAATCAAATAACACCAGCTAAGAGGAATTGCCCCTGAGCAATATCCCCATCAGCCTCTCTCTTGTACTGAAGTACTATGCCAGCCATTACTTGAAGTGCCATGGGCCTAATCTTGTAGCTCAAACAGCCATTTTCTTTGCCAACAGGTCTGCTTCAGTTTGCTGATATTGGCTGCTGTGATCTGCCATAGGAAAGCAGACTGAAGCTAGGAGACCTTAGAGCTGACTGAGCACTTGGATTCATCTTCCCAATGTGTTTCCTATATGGCTTATTACACCCCTTCTTTAACTACTTCTAGAATGGGGACAATTATTATATATATGTCTCCATAGGCTGCAGTGCACAGTAGAAAGTATTTTTTAAATTTACTCTGTGTGTAGGAGTAAATGTGATTTAGATGGCACAAGGCTCTCACCATTCTTCAGTTTTGTTTTATCTAAGGCAAATATCTGCTAAATTGACCAAGATGATAGTTGAGTGTGTCTCTTGATGGGTAGTTAAAACGGCAGCTGTTTGGGTTTGTGTCCTGGGATGACTGTGCATATGGGGAGGGAAACCTCTCTGCTGGCAGCTAGGAAGGTTCTGTGGGTACTACCTATGTCTATCTTTATACACAGGTACCTGGTGGATGTGTCTAAGCTTTTAAATTCTGGCAGAGGAGCAGAAAAGCAGCAGGACTTGTCCAGAAATGTTTGGTAATCCTGGAGCAGAGTCCTTATCTTAATCACCCTTCTCTAGCCAGAGATGAGTCAGAAGTGCACAAATTCTTGGTGTTTTGCTCTGTGTCAGTCTGACACCAATCTCCTGTCCCTCAAAGACCTAATTTATCCACACTTATAGTTGGGCCCCTACCTTTGGCTTTTAATACAGCTCAGTGAATGTTCCATATATTTGTTCAGTGATAGGCACGAATAAGGTATTCATCTAGGTCCTGGCATCAAGCTGGAGTTTGGGACACATATAAATTCAGAGTTAAAAGGACAGACAAAACACATGGGTTTGAACATGAAAGGTGTGCAAGATTCTTCACCAGCTATGCTAAAGTGTGGATTAATTTTATCCTCATGACATGCTGGGAGAAGTCAACACTTCATCTCCCTGAAAGACACCATATGGTCTGGCTAGTTTTCTTCCTTTCTAGAAGGAAGGGTTTTGGCAAACACAGTGCTGCTGCAGCTGGGAACACTGCTTAAAATAACACCAAGGCTCCAGCTTAGATTGGTAGCCTTTGGCAGCTGCACTATGTATTGCCAGGAAAAAACTGTTTGCATCCTCAGACTGCAGGGGATGTTCCTACTGGCACAGAAATATTATTCATTGCTAAATGCTTTGTGCTGTGACAGGGTGGTAGGGAAGTGGATTTATCGTCAAAAAGCAACCCAAGGTATAGACAGCAAGTTCATGCTGCTGTGAGGCTGGATGACTCAGGATGTGATGGTCTCTGTCCTGCTTAAGAACTTGGAGGACAAAACTTGCTGCAATGACTGTTTTTTTTCACCACTTTAACGCCCAAGAAAGTTTGCCACATCTGCATCTCAGTGCTATGCTGTGACAGGCCAAAAATAAAAGTTTATTTTATTGCATGAATATTGGACAACAGGGCAAAGAAACCTTGCTCAGAGAGGTCACTGGATTTGATTTTCTTCGGGTCCTGTGGTAGGCAGTAGCCACGCAGTCCTATGCAGTAGAGATTTTCATTCCCCTTATTAGTCACAACACAGAAGCCACTACCACACTCAAGACCTGTTGTACACCTGAAGGAATTCTGGCATTACAAGCAAGGGATTCCACAGACCTGCTCCCAGCCTAGCCGTGCCATGGCTTGGCAATCCATGGTTAGCACACACACTCCTCAGTTTTCCTTCTAGTGAGAAAAGGGCTCCTGCTCACTCCCAGGAGGCTCATGAGGACAGACACCTCTTTGCAGGAGTAGAGGACATTTTGTATGAAGCCCTTCCCTTTGCTGGTAGATGGATTGGAGCTGGTTGGTTTCAATTAGCTGATTAGATGCTCTTTTTGCTGCTAGTTGCCTCTCTCCTAGGCAGAACGGAAGGACAGTGCCCAGAGAGGCTGAGGGCACCTAATCCAGGGCTGAAAGCTTCTTGTCTCCAAGGCTGTGCATTAACTCCAAACAGCAGCACAATGTGGATGTGAGCAGCACCTAACGTAACCTTTCTGGAGCTTGAATTGGCAGACTGGGGAACACATGTGTACTTTCTTTCCCATTTTATTGTTTTAGTCCTTGTCTCAGTCCCTAATCTTTGAGAGTATTCAGCCCTTTTTTAAAAATAGATTGCAGGTTTCTTGCATGATTACTTGGCAAGAAGCAGTGGTGATGTGGCACACTTTGTGCCAGTTCAGAGCAGATGAAGGGGAAGTGGGAAGAACCACACTAGTGCTGATGAGTCACGAGGGTCCCCATGGGGATATCACAATACCCTTTCCATTCAACACCCCTTGTCACTCATCCAAGATAGCTGGCAAAAAAGCAGGGCTGTGCCCAGGGTGTTAAGTGAAGCAGGTCTCAGGAGATCTGGGCAGGACAATGGCCATGACTTTGGACACTTTACAGGGTGAGGGAGTAGTTGGGCTCCTCAAAGGGCACACATCTCCATCCGGGCAGATAAGGGCTCGGAATATAAACATGCCTGTGTCCCTGATGTCTCTGACTGATTGAGAGACTTGCTGATTGTTTTCCTGTCAGGATCCACATGCCTCTTTGGCAGCTGAAAGATAAAAGGGCTTCTGTGGGTGGAAAGGAAAACATATAGAGCTCCCATCTGGGTTCTGCAGCCTGAACCACACTGGAGCAGAGCCCTGCAGAGAAGAGATGATGCTATAAAGGATCTGTGGGATGGATTAGCTGAGCTCTGTCAGGCTGGGTGGGGAGCTGTGGGTCTGTGGGAAGCAGGTGTTTGCTATGTTCCTGTACCTTGCTGCCCTCCCCTTGTCCAGCACACTGCTTGTGCAGAAATCGCATTTCACCAAGGGCTTGAATTTTGCAGCAGGCATTCAGTGGCTTGACAGCATGCTGTTAGTGCCTTCAAAAGCTGCAAAATGACAGCTTTCTCAGGAACCCCTGGGCTTTCGGTGTTTTTTTTGCCAAGCAGCCTTACACATAAATCAGGAGTGAGTTGTCAGATATAAGGATGCCTGCACATCTCCAAGTCTGTGGACTGAGCACCATGAAACCCTGTCTCCTGTTGCTAACTCTGGGAGTGATGACTCCCATATATCCTTCCTTTCCTCCTGCTGCCATTCTGTTTTCCAATTCCCACCTGACCCTCTTGGATGCGTTTCCAGAGCCTCATCTGCCAGCACTCAGTTTTGCAGCTTATATAGCTGTGCCTTTTCCTGTATTTTTGAGTGGATGAGATACTAATTGGTGTAGAGCACGTCTATTTCTAGAGGAGCTGACTTTTTGCATTTATAGGTGCCAACCATGGGCTAGTAACAAAGTACAAAGTAATAAGGTGACTATATGACCATCACAGAACTGGGCTTAGTTTGTGCAGCTGCTTGCATTTGATTCTCTAATGGCTTCTCAGATTTTTTCTCCATTTTCTGTCAATCAAGGCTCATCAACCATTTGTCATTTTTGTCCCGGGTACAGGCTAAGGCTTGTGCTGATTTTATCTGGCAGGGAACATCATGATTGAAGTGCAAATTATGTGTTTCCACCTCCCCAAAATGTCTTCCTGATACTTCTGGTTTCTGTAAGTTGTTCACTGGCTAAATTACTCCAATGAACTATGAATTGTGTTTTCCACATCTAGTAGGTGGTTAGAGTCATAGCACACCTAAAAAACAACAATTTTTACTTTCTCTATATTCAAGGAAGGAGACAGATAAGTGAAGTGCAAGTACACATAAGCACAAGGTAGGGCCTCTGACTCTGCAAGGCTGTTCAGCACGTCCTTGCTCCTGGCTTTGGGTGCAGGAGCTTGTGGAAGCAAAGCCAAGCCACATACTGAAGGATGAGAGGTAACTGAGGTGCTGCAGGCAGGACAGCTGAGAGGCAGCAGTAAGGACATAAAACCACAGCAGAGCATGGCTGTTACCTCCTTTCTGGCCACTTGGCAGCTACACAGAGTAATTGTGGGGCAGGCATTTCTACATGTTCTTTCCTTTTCATTTAACTACATTACAGGGGAAATTATCATCACCTCGCTGTGTATTCCTGTTAGAATTGCTTTCCTAACATCGACTACAGACGTCTCTGCCTGCAATTTAAATGAGTGCGCATAACAGCCAAAAAGGAGGGTGTCTTGGTTTGAGAGTCAGGTGTCTTGCCAAGGAAGGCAGGAACCTCCCTTGGAATGGAAAAAAATATGACCTTCTTCCCTCTGAATTATTGTAACTTTGAAATTAAGGTGCTTTTAGGCAATGACAGGGGAAAAGGACTAACAGTTCTTTATTAGTATGTATAACAAGGCAAACAAACAACCACAAACAGAACCGGAACCCCAGGCACAGCCGCCTCTTGGCCGCTGGCACGTCCCCTTGGTGCAGTTCCGGTCACGGCCGGCAGGGGCGCTGCTGGCTCCCGGCCGGGCAGGCAGGGGCGATGATTGCCCCGCGCCGGCAGGGGGCGCTGTGGCGGTAATGGCGGGCGGGCCGCGTGGCAGGACAGGCTGTGGCCGGAACCTCGGGGCAGCGCTGGAACCACAGGGACCAGCAGCCCCCGCTGTAGCACAGAAATGGGTCAGAAACTCCACAGCTGTGGCAGGAGTGTCCTGACAGGCAGGGGGTTCAGGGATACACTGTAGCAAAAAAGCCGGGAGCCGTGGCAGAGAACAGCGGGGCTGGGCTGTGGCAGCCGGGCTCCCGAAGGAGCCAGGAGAGGCTCCTTTGGAAGGGTTTCCCCTGAGGCACCCGAGCAGATGGTGAGGCTCCTTTCCAGTGAGGTGGGCTGTTAGTAAGGTCCCAGTTCAGCGGCTTCTCTTGCGAGCACAGGCGCGCCCACAGCAAGGAAGAGGCGGTGCAGGGCCGGGCTGCGGCGGTGGCAGTGAAATCCCCCCGCAGTAAAGCAACAGCTCGGCCGTTCCCCTGCAGTGCTGACAGCGAGGGAGCGAGCCCTCACCCCCGGCCAAAGTCTCATGGTACCTCTGCCCTTGCGGAGAGACAACCAGCCACGAAAGAGAGATGGGAGAAAATTCACACACACCCACCCCCCAAAAAAAGGGAGAAATCCTAACCCCACAGAGGGAAATCTTATTATCAGGATGAGCTGAGGATGGAGATTGGAAGAAGTGAGATGGGTAGGATTGCCAATTTACGTTTTGAAAGCGGTGTGATAAAGGGGCACAGGAAGTGTGGACCACCTTTTTTTGAGTGCACTCTAGTGCCTTAAATCCAGATCTTCATGGATCATTCAAGAGTTTAGAAACTGAGTCAAAAACGGTTAAAGAAAAAGATCTTTCCAGATGTGTTAACTCTAAGCAGAACTGGAAATAGATCCTAGGAGTCCTCCCTCTTAATTCCCTTCTCTGGGCACAGCTCTCTTTGATTTTCTGCAAGTGTTTTTCACTGTAGGTGTACATTAGCTTGCTCTCACGGACAATTGCATTCAGCTGTTAGCAAGGATAATAATATTAAAACAAAATGGCTGGATGTCTCTAGAGGTCTACAGGGGAGCACAGGATGCTCTAATAAGAGCAGCACTAACAGGAAAGAAATGAATGCAGCACAAGAATGAGCCTTTTAATGGCCCATTAAGAAGAAAAATGACATACAGAAGTTGAGGCTATATTTTCGTTTTGATAATTGTTTCCTAAGAATATGTTGCATCCTACGCAGAGGATCGGTCAAATGTTTTATTGTGAGTTTTGAAGGCTTTAGCTAATAAAGGAAGGTTACTGGTGTGTGAATGCATAATGTTAAAGCATTTCTCTTGGTCAAAACTTAAAACACACTGAGTGTCAGCGTCCCTCAGCAGTGGTATATGTTACACAAAGCATTGCTCAACAGCAGTGCTGAGCCCACACAGTCCAAGCCATGAGTCCCCTTCTTGAGCTGTGTTTGCTGTCTCCTGACCTGTTGGGGATGGCAGGGTCTCTCAGCCCTTCAGATAAATGCGTTAGGCTTCCTGAGTCCCCCAGGTCCAGGGATGCAGGCAAGTGCTGACAATCAGTGGCAGACAGTGGTTATCTGCCACACAACCCAGCAGGCAGGACAAGCATTGTTAACACCAGTGAGTCCTGAGGATAACCAAATCATCTGGGTATCTGAGTACATGGGATCTTTGCTGCTTCTATTTTTCACTGTATGTGCTAATACTTTTTAATCCCTGCTCCCATTCTGGTCATATAAAAACAAATAAGTCTTGATGACAGTCTTCTTTCCTCCCATTTTGCCTCTTATTTTACTCAGATTTCAGGGGGACAATCCTGAGCTTACAGGATTACTTCTGCCTCTGCAGAAGTTAGTATTGGTACCCCTCCATCAGTGGGTGTGGAGACAGTGAGACGGGTGGGGAGGTTGCCATAGGATGTATAGGAGAGAACATAGAAAGTCTAAAGCTTTGCTGGGGAAGAACTGTCATTTTCCCAGGAAGCCACCTATATGCCTCTCATCCTCTTTCTGCTACAGGATAGCCTTTTGTTTGATAAGATCTTGACAAGCCTGAGCTCAAAGTGTCCTTTTCAGGGAAGGTACAAGTCCTTCAGTGTAAGCTACTGGGTACTTCTGACAGTAGCATGTTGTGCTGTTGTCCTGGGGTCAGCACTCAGAACTTCTGAATAAGCAATTCTTTCAATATTAGTTCTAGCTTAGGTAGCGCTAATGAGATTGGGTATTCCGGGAGATAAGGTGCTATCTAGCTGGGCATCTCAAATGCCCATTGCAAATATAGGTTGGGCACATATTTTAATTGAGACCATCTTCCTTCCTGAGGATTTCATTTGGTTGTGATCAGAGCTGCATAAAGGACAAAGTAGGGAAACACCAGCCTTTGAGGGGAGTGAAATCTCAAAGATGCAGAAAAGGTGGGGAATCAATGACATGAGGTTTGGTCAAACAAAGTGTGATTGAATGTTTTGACTCCATGCAATATTTACTGATTG
This sequence comes from Chloebia gouldiae, assembly GCA_003676055.1. Taxonomy (NCBI): domain Eukaryota; kingdom Metazoa; phylum Chordata; class Aves; order Passeriformes; family Passeridae; genus Chloebia; species Chloebia gouldiae. The sequence goes on along the minus strand of QUSF01000004.1, from coordinate 28,948,722 downwards.
CAGTACTTTGTCCCAGATAGAGGCCATGGTGTGGAATTATTCACAGGCATTTCAGAAAACTATTTCTATGAAAGATGCCATCCTAAAAAAAGCAGTATTGATTCAAAGAAAAGGAATAAGCTTTACATGACATGAAGAGAGAAAGGAAATGCTTGTTGAGAATCAGGACCACCTCAGAAAAGGATATGAGGCTGGAAATAGTTACCTGTGGATTAACATCAAATGCTAACATAAAAACAAAAATGGCAAAATAAGATTTGGTGGAGAAAGGAACAGAACTTTCCTCATAACTAAAGAAAGAAAAGTCCTGGTGTTCCCTCTAGCCCTCAGGACCCAGCATAGCAACTAAAGGATGTGAAAGATACAGGAAACATGGACCAAAGTCCCAAGCTGTTACTGTTCTCCACTGAGAGGGAAATGAGTGAGGGGACAAGAGCCCAGGGAACTAGAGGTGCTTTTGCCTTTGTGCATAGAATGTCCTGGAACTGCCCTTAGCCTGGGAGCTTGATGCTCTTCCACTCATTTCACTTTATGAAATACCAGGTGTTCCTAACAGTTACTTAGTGCTGATTTCTAAGTCTTAGTCCCATTTAATGATCCTCTGATTGGCACTGTGGGCTGAATGCATCTTTCTCCCACCCAGTCTTTGCTTTTCTAGCTCCAGTGGCAGACAAGGAAAGGAAAGTAATTTCTGACCTCCTCTAAGGTAGGTGTTACAGATTACATACTCTCCTATGCAGAGAAGAGAGAGGCAAGTCAAGACCTTGGCACAACTTTAAATTTCTTCTCTCCTTATGCTCCTGCCCTTTCCTACCGATGTGTGCTCAACAAAGACAAATGATATTCTGGGCATCACTCCAATAAACAACTTCTTTGTACCAAAGAACAACAAAATGTATAAACTTTCACATGCAAGTCATATTGCCTGGGGTAAGACTGAGGGCATGATGGGAATAGCTGAGCTGGTGAAGAATAGCCAGGGAAGGGTGTGATTTTCTGGCAAGTAGGTGCCGTGTAAGAGACCAGGAATCTCTTGGTGTCATGGGGTCAGCTATGTCAAAGCAAAAATTGATGAAGTTAATCTACATGAGGGGCAGTCTGATGTAGAATTGAAATCAGTTTCAGTGAAGGAGGAAATATCAGTTTCAATGAAGGAGGAAATATTCCGGCCTTTCCCTTCATTTAAGGGAAAGGCTGGAATAGCTACATGCTGAGCTTCAGAGGCTGTTATTCAACAATCTCTTTTGGCAAGTGGGATACGGTTGAGGGAAATATAAAACACCCCTAAAATGTGTATTTGCCTGTGCATTTATGTCCTTTCTCACACATGCATCCATGTGTGAGCAGGGGGAGGCACCCAAACTCAGCTCAGAAGCGCACATCCATTCTTTGTAGTTTCCAAGAGGGTGTTACAGCTGGCATTGCAGCAGCCACTGGAGTACAACAGAACAACTGCGAAGTGCTTCTCAGTATCATGAAATCAGGAATTTAAAACCAAAACATCTTTTCACTCCTAATGATATTAGCACTCCTACTAACAATTGCTTATTATTGAATATAGTTCTAAAAATGGCATTTTACTTGTGCTGAATTATCTGCAGTTCTAAGGAATATCTGGTTTTAGGCTGTAAGACTTGATTTAGATTAAACATGATGACAAATGAAAAAATAGGAGTAAAGTACTTACTGCTGTCTGGGTCATAGTGCAGTAGATTGCTTTCATAAGATGGCAGGTACTCCTATAGCTAAAAAGGTGCAGAGAGGATATGATCCAAACTAAGATGAATTCACCACATCTCCCTTGCTCCTGCTAAGTCAGTAGGGTTCAGGCTGAGCATGAAATAAAAACTCATCTATTTTTGTGATTAACTGTGGATATAATACAGAGCATGAAATCTGGGAAGGAGGTTACAAACATGATTGAAAGCCCAAGGTACCCTTGCATGTAAGAAATACTCCAGCAGTGTAGGGAGAGCTTGAAGGCTTTTGCTTGAGGAAGGAAAGGGCTCTGGCATTGTGGGCAAAATGGGCAAGGTGCCCAAAACATTTCTGTATGAATGAGAGGTGCTCTGAGAAGGAACATGTCAGGCTTTCTGCCCTAAAGGCTGTGGGCTGCAGCATTTCAGGGAGCACAACCAAGCTATGATCAAACATATTCCTTTTATTGCAACAGATCACAAGATGGTTTTTCAGCAGACATTCAATTATTGCACAAAATAGATGGTTGAGCATAAAGGGAAAGTTCTTTTTTTAGACAAAGCTACTCTTGCCTTAGAACTCCTGTAATCAAAAAACATATTTGTAGCAGCGGGCTACTCCTGACTCTCCAGGCTTTTTGAATGTACATCAGACTTGCAAAGTACAGGTTTATTAAAGTGTCTCTGAGATACTGGAATCTAATGTCAGAGTAAAGTATGAAAAGTGTTGCAGAACAGGTGAATAATAAATAGCACCTTTTCCAATGCTGTCACCTTCTTAAGAGGAACACTAAAATAATGGTGTTCCTTTCCTTCTAAATTTATTGTCCATCAGTGACTGCCAGGTGAAATCCATTGGTTATACAAGGAGTGCCAATTTACACTCCCACTACCCCTTCCTCCCTGCCCTCTGCCTCTCCAGCTGCCACTGCCAGCCCTGGGCTCTCTGCCCTGGGAGCAGCCACTCTTCTGGGGACTTCAGTGCTGGAGCTGCCATGGCAGAGCAGCACACCTTCTGTTGCTCTCAACACTTCCGTACAGTCTCTGCACTTGTCAGTCACTTTCAGGCTTCTTTTAAAATTTGGCAGTGGCTCTTTTTTCCCATGCTGAAGCCTCTGATTCAGGGAACCATGTCCCTGTGCTTTGAAGGTCATGCTGGGGTCGCCTGCCTGTGCTGCTCCAAGGGGATACCTGCTCACCTGCTAACCCATCTGTGCCCTGGAAGAAGAACCCTGTTTTCTATGGTTAGAAAAAAAAATGAAAGAATTAACCCTTTATTGGTTGTTTGGTTTTGTGCACCTTCTTTTCTTCAAGTGTGTATTTGGGACATGGGGGATGTCCAAAACCTTCATGTCCCTTAAAATGTTCCATTAACTTCACTACAAACCTGCCAGGGATATGGCAAATCCATGACTAAATGCAAGTGGGCATCAGGATGAATAAGTACAATGACAGTGCTGAGCAAGGCAGATCAATGTTGATCCAAGAAAGCAAGCACCTGCAAGGTTCCTGTGTTAAACAGTGAGGTGTTTTAAGTAAGAATCTCCAAAAAGAAGCACCTGAAAGAGAACTAACACAAAATCTTTCCAGTGATGGAAAATACAGAGATTCTTGAATTCGCTCTATTGTTTGTGGAATTCAGTAGTACAAACTCATGTAGAGTTCGCATGGAATTGAAATAAAAAGATGTTTAAAGTATCTCCTGCAAGCCAAATCAAACCAGATGATTCATTATAGTTATCATGCACGTATATGTGTGTGTGTGTGTGTGTGTGTGTGTGTGTGTGTGCACCTATCGCAGAATGTACTGATAATATCTGGAATGTTAACATGAAAAAATATCATTGCAAAAGAAATCTCACTGCAAAGTCAATGTTTGTGTTCAACCTGAAGTATTTTGCTCTGCTGATAGACCCAACATGGGCTGAGTAGGCAGTTCTACAGCTGCTACTCCATGTCTGCATAGCTTCAGTTGTGCCACAACATAGGTACAAAATGGACTGTCTCATCTGCAGCCACCCTGAAAGACAGATTGGGAAGTTAACTTGGGTTCAAGTGTCAAGGAAATAAAACTATCACTCTTTTCTGAGGCAGAGACATTACAGGCAATCGTGTGATAAGCTAATTTTATGTTGTCTCAAAGGTGACTATAAAAATGCCATCAGAGGGTTTCTGGTTTACTCTTTCTCACTTTGTATCTCAGAAGGTGATGGTGGCAAGATGGTACCTCAGAAGGTGAAAACTTGTTCAGTCTGTCTCTGTCATCAACAATTCAATTTCTGCTGTCATTTCTTATGTGACCAGATAATGGAGCTAAATCAGGATGTTGGAAATCTAAGAGTCAATTTGCTGTGTTGCTGAGCCTACCTCTGTTTATTGCTACTGTACTGATTCCTCCAGGCAGAATCTCACAGAGAGTTGTTTGGGTTCTTTCCTATTTAAACACATATGCAGGTAAGAGTAAATGGAATGGATTTTCATCCTGCGGAGTAAACCCATGCCTGCAGAAGGGCCTTTTCTTTCTCTGATATCTAATCCTTTCCTTTGGCAAAGTAAATAATGAGACACTTCTATAGATCTGATTAAGACCTGAGTCCCTTTTTAAATGACAGAAGATCAATACTATTACTAAATCCATTAAACAATTCTTCACACTTCAGTTGTGTTCTCTCTAGGATATATGAGAAAGAACAGAAGGGTATTTTGGCTATTATAGAGGAAATGCATGATAAAGCCTCTTCTCGTGTTCCACTTTCTCTCCCTGGCTCCAAGCCATCCATATCTTCCAAGCTCCCCATCCCTTGAATCTGGCTCACAGGTCAGAAATAGCCAGAGACCTGGGATACAGGAGGGATCTTTCAGTCTCCTAAGCCAGGCTTGAATCTATCAGTAGTATCTGGAAGTTCTGGTTGTTTGTTTAATTCTGATGACAAATTGGCTGAAATAGATCTCAGTTTCTGGTTTAGTTTTTGATTTAGTGTCTGTTTTTTGCTGATGTTCCAGCCTTCTGGTGATCTTCACAGCCCTTCTCTGGACCTGCTCCAACACATCCATGTCCTTATACTGGGGACTCCAGAGCTGGATGCAGTACTCCAGGTGGGGGGATAAAGAAAGCAGAGTAGAGAGGGATTAATTTTCTTCCCAAGCCAAGGCAGAGAAAGCATTTCCTGTGTGATTTGATGAAGAACAGAGACAGCTCTAAAGCTCCCACACTGCAGGCTGGGCTCTGTGAATGTGGGTATCTTTTTTGCAACCAGGAATCTGAGGCACAGAATTTCCTTCCAATTTTTAAAATTTGATCCAAAAAGTTTTGGTGTCCACAGCATGACACATCTGTGAGGAATTAGCATTTCTAACCTTTCCTCCAGTCAAGAAAATCAGTATTGATGTGACAAGACAGTTCCTCCCAGCCAGCAGTACTTACTACTTCTAGAGCCTTATCAGTAATGGTAAATACTAAAAAACTGGGGATACTGAATCCACTTTCTCCACCAGAAATGGTCCCTCCAAATGAGGCAGTCCTTGAGTATCTCAAAAGTTAAAGGCAAAGTGATACAATAATTCTGAAAATGAACTATGCAATCCAACACGCATCTGTGCTTGTCTGTGCTCTGATGTCACCAGCAACCAACCTGAGAGCTCCATCTGCATCCTGCTCTCTGCAACCACTCTGTAATTATGTCTCATTGTACATAATTTTTGTTCAACAACTTGCTGGCTGTTTTTCACATCAAATGAATTATTCAGCAGCAGGCTCTGTTCTTAATCATAACAACAGCAGCAGTATGAGCTTCATGCTCATAGGGTCCCTTCAAAAGTGTGCTGGAAATGTTGTTGAGTTCTTCCATACTCTGCAACAGAAGATAGGGCTTGTTCAATGAAGTGAGAAGTGGAGCTCAGCACAGCTCTCTGACATGGATTAAGTGAGAGTACAGAACTAGGAGACAAGTTCAGCCTCTACCACCCTACACAACTTTTCTTCCCCTCTGATCCACTTTCAGCACTATACCAAATCTGTCAGATCCTCAGCTACTCTAATTGTCATTATTTCCTTCAATGCCTTGGGGAGATACCAATATTTGTTTCTTATATGTTGATTAAAGACAGAAGCACTGGAATGTGTGCATTTCAACCCATGACCTACCAAGCCAAGTCCTTGGCTGCACACACTTTCTCTTGCTTGGAAAGAGCAAACAGCAAGTCAGACATTCAGAATGTCTGGATGTCACTTGTCTTTCTGGACAATGTCTTTCTGGATGTCACTGAACTTCTCACTACCTGTGAGTGCGGAATAAAAATCTATGAAGAGAAGCTGAGCCATAATCTTCACTGAAAATGGTACAAACTTCAATTAGCATTTTCTTCCTTTTTTTTTTTTTCCCATCTTTTATGATCAGTTTTCAATTCTGTTGAGCATCAGCTGGTTGTCTGTTCATCGTCAGGTGCATGAGCTGCTAAAAAACCAAGACACACAGAAGAGTTGGTACTTCACATCTATGGGCTGCACTGCCTGTGACCTTTGCTTAGAAGGTTTTGAAAGAAACAGGAATCTTCTGCCTGACTGGGGTGTGCTGGGGAAAGGGCTTGCAAGGTGTGGTGAACACTTGATTTTTGTGTCATTGGTTCTTCAATGTTCCAGTCTTGCTCAAGCATTATTAATCCTGCTTATTTTGGAAGATCTGAATGTGCCTGACTCTGCAACCTAATTTAAAGGAGTGAGGAGTTGCTTTGCATGATGAAAGATACTGTGAGTGATGATCCCAACAGCCAATGACTCTCAGCTCTAAGTGTTTTTCATAGCTGCTAAAAGCACTGCTGAGCTTGTGCAGTAGAACTTGTTAACAATGGTAAGACGTGGAACAGGTATATTGATTTTTCCCCACCCAAAAAGTGGTACTTTATACTGAATCTTACTTTTGCTTCTTCTTAAAATTTGACCACATGCATCCTTTAAAAAGCAGAGATGCACATCAGACCTTTCTATGGAAAAGGAATTGTGATGTCTGATTTTGTGAAATCTGACTGTTTTTCAGCCACATGGGATGCAATTCAGTAAGGAATGTTGGCTGCAGAAATACAAAAGGACATGACAACAACATAGAAGAAAAACTGGAGTGAGTCAAAGCAGTCTTGGGTGAGACTTGAATGTGAGTCAATAATGTCTTGCTAGTACAGCAAATATGTAAGGAGGCCTATCATGTATCAGAAATAATTATCTGAAATAATGCTTCTGCTCTGTCTTGTGCAGGAAGGCCATAGCTAGAGAACTGTCTTGCTTTCACCACTGCACTCCAATAAACATGTAAACCACCTGGAAGAAATCCAGAAGAAAATGAGTACAACAAGCAAGGAGCCAGAAAACTTGCTGAGTTTAAGAAATCTTGATGGAAGCTGAAAGATCAGTCCTAGAGAAGAGCCTTTCACAAACATAATGACTTACTGCAAAGACAGAGACAAACTTTTTGATAATATCTGCCGTAGCTGAAAAAAGAAGTAATTGGTTTAAATCACTGCAAAGGAGATAATTAAAACTGTAGTAAGAAGTCTCTTAACTTTCCATCTGTGAAGGCAGTGATATTCCGTCATAGGAGGCTTTTGAGAACAGGTTAGATAAACTAAACTCAGGAGCAGTTTAACTTGATCTAATTGCCTTAAGGTAATGGGGTGATGTACATGCTCTCTGGAGGATCTTTTCAAGTCCTATTTTCAGAGTTGATACTTCCTCAGATTTATAGTATGAGATTACACGGCTTGGTTTGGCTTGCTCATCATGAACAGAGCTGTGAAGTCCCTGCAGGGACTTTGTGTTTATACTGCTGATGAGTGAAAAGGAGAGATCTCATCTTTTATTAGACAGCCATCTTTCATTAGTGAAGTGAGTCCATCCGACATCACAAAGATATAAACATCTGGGATCTGCAGAGCTCCACATCAGTCTGTAGACTAATAACAGGTGAAGTGGGACATGGCTGTCCCAGAAGACATAAAATAAGAAGGATGTCTCTCAACAACAGCATATGTCTTAGAAGGAGATTCATTACTTGAGAAGAAAAATGGAGCTTATTTTATAATGAGAACCAGTACTGATGCTACTGTGGGGTTCATTTTCCTGTTGATTTGAATTTTGATTGTGTGTTGTGGTTTAACCCCAGCCAGCAGCCAAGCCCCTTGGAGCCACTTGCTCACTCCCCTACCAGTGGATCAGGGAAAGAATTGGAAGGGTACAAGGTAGAAAACTCCTGGATTGAAATAAAGACAGTTTAATAGGAAAAACACAAGCTGTTCACACAAGCAGAGCAAAACAGGGAGTTAACGGAGTGCTTCCCATGGGCAGGCAGGTGTTCAGCCATCTCCAGGAGAACAGAGACACATCACATGCAACGCTAACTTGGGAAGACAAATATCATCACTTCAAATGTCCCACTCTTCCTCCTTCTTTCCCCAGCTTAATATAGGTGGCATGATGTCAGATAGTCCTGAATATCCCTTTGGTCAGCTGGGGTCATCTGCCCTTGGCTGTGTCCCCTCCCAACCTCCCATGCACCCCCAACTTCCTCACCAGTGTGGCTGTACCAAAAACAGACAAGGCCTTGGCTCTGTGTAAGCCCTGCTCAGCAATAACAAAAACATCTCTATATGATCAGCTCTGTGTTCAGCACACATCCCCATACCAGCAACTATGAAGAAAATTAACTCTACCCCAGCTAAAGCCAGCATGCTGTGTATGTTGTAAGTTTCACGATTTTCCAAAATGAGAGTGTTGTATTCCCAACCACTGATCTGAGAGTCAAGCTATGCAGTTACCTGTAAACTGCAGATTCAGACTCTACACAGCTGCAGACTCTGCACAGCTTTTTGTCTTCTATCATATGTAAATAATTTTCCAGACATCAATCAAATCCCCCAGACTACTGCTGTTAAACAGCAACTTAAGCTTGCCAGGTTGAGGTGATAACTTGAGTTTGGGTTACTGTGACATGTTGGTTTGGTGATGCTTAAGGTAAGGTTTTCTCTTGCTCAGCTCTCCCATTTTGCTGGGCCACTGACTAAGTGACTATTTTTCTATGTTTATATGGAAGCCCAGGCCTGTGTGACACAAAAGCAGGCAGGATTGCCTGCCAAAACATTAAGTGATAACCTGAGCAATTCTAAGCTCCAAAAAAACCTCATGGACTTTTACAGTTTATTTGCTGATGTTTAGAGTCCTTAATATTGAGGTTTTAAAGGGCTTTTAGAAAGAGAGACCTCAGGGTGACAGCGTAGACCCAGCACCAAAGACTGGGATAGTCAAAGTCCGTGAGAGTTGTTAGCAGTGAGGAGGTGCCAGTCAGCTGTCAGCCCTGGCTTTGTGACACCGCCCTGCAGCTTGAGGAGCTGATGTGAGGGCCTGGCCTCTGGACCACGAAGGGTCACATCTGTTCTGCTCAGCTGAGACTAAGACCTTGTTTTTTGAGCACCTGGGCTCATCCCCCATATCTTGCTCAGCTAGAGGCCATCCAAAGGACCCCATGAAAGGGCTGGCATCTTGGCTTGTGTCCTTGGGCTCATATGCTGTCCCTGAGTCAATGCTCAGAGCCTGCCAAGAGGCAGCTGAGCCTCAAAGACAACCTACTGAATTCAGCAGCTGTTAGTTTGGATCTAATTCAGCCCCAACAAAATGCAGGAGGCTACCTCTGAGTGAGGAATATGCCATTTGTATATGGCCATTTCTCTAACCAGAAGTTTGTAGGAGGTAATATGAAACATCTTGAGGTTTATCTGCTGCCAAAAGTTCTGCTGCAACCCTGTACTGCTGCTGTGTGAAGTGGAGGAAGCCTGCAGAGGCTGTAGCTCTATTACCTGCTCTTTTTAGGGAGCCAAAAAACATGGTCCATCCTGCACATTGCTTTCCCCTGAGGCTGTTACAGGCCATGCTAAGCTGCTTTCTTTGGGCTGCCATCATGAAATAATACTGGCAGCTAGACCGGCTGCCAACCATCCTTTGTTGGTTACATGAAAATCCTTTGCTCCCAACTGTAAGTTCCCCACCTGTCTTTACTAAGCAAAATCAGAGAAACAGTCCATCTGTTTAATCCTGGATAATTTAAATATGTACTTTTTTCTTGTGGCCATTAAAACACATTTTAATTTGAGTATCACATGATGAGCAACATTTAGAACATGAGTTAAAGATGCTGCTGCAGGAGGAACCAAGTACAACTACATCTGAGTTTGGACCACTGCTGAAGCAGGAGCATTGACAGCAATAGCTCCCCCTGCTAGACTTGCCCTATCAGGAAAGCAGGCTGCTTTTATGGACAACTTTGATATAAGGGCTGGAAATAGAAGTCATCAAGAAAATATCAGCCTTGGAAAAAAGCTGTCATTTGCTTTGTTTAAGGGCTCGGAATAATTCTGAACATAAAAACATAATAAAGGTGGCTTACCACTTCCAGCTAATACAGGTCTTAAACTGATGACCCTGTAATCCCTGTTCCCCCAGCCCTGATGCAGCTGTCATGTGTTAAGAAATATATCAGGATAAGGCATTTGGGCTGTCTCTTGGTTCATGGTATAGAAAGCAATACAAAGGCAAAAGAATGGGATGAAGATTTAAAGATCCAACAGACAGCCACTCCTGAGGTCTCCTCCTTGTGTCCTCAGGATGATACTGGCCTCACTCTTCCTCCCTCTGCCTCCAGAGTCAGAGCTGTGGTAGGCTCTGGTTACCCAGATGCCCAAATCCTACTGGGGTGGGAAGACTTGCTATCAGGTCTATCTTTTAATTTTTCTACCACATTCTGTTTTTCAATTTACTCTTGCATTTCACTCCTCATGTCTCCCATTCCAATAACCCCTCTTCTGCCCAGGAGTCAGAGCTTCTGCCAGATCCTTCAGACTTTCAGGTATGGGTATCTATGTCTCTGTCTCCTGTGTTCCTTTTCCCACCTAAACTGTCCTTTGAGATACTCTCATTCTGCTTTCTTGCTCAAACAGTATCCCAGACTCCGAATTGCATGTGCTTTTATTGATTTGGCAGGAGAGTTTTCACTCAAGCTGGCTTTCACATTCAATAAAGCTCTTGCTTCCCTTGGAATACCTTCTCCTTCCTCTCTCTTCATGGGGAGCATGTGTAAGCCACTGTGTTCATGGCAGATTCATGGCCAGAGAAAAGCCTGCAGAACTGGCAACTGGTAACAGCAATAATTTGCAACCAACTATTTGCCCTGCTTTCATTTCAAGAGAGTCAAGTAGTTGGGAAGAACATGTCAGGACTGGTTGAAGTGGAGCAGGTTCTGCTGTGGGACGGACTGGGCAGCAGGATGTGGTCAGGTTCAGCTTTGCCTTGTACATTTCTCCCCTTAGGGCTGCACCCCACGACACCCTCATGCACCCACCCACATACAGATTCACATATGCAGAGGCTGAGAAATGCCTCTATAAATGCTGGGGAAAAAAATCACTGGTTGAGATGAGTTAATATTAAATATCACTTCTGTAATTAGTAACCAGGTATTTTTCCTTTTGTTTTGAAGTAATTTTTTTCTTGGCAGAATTCTTTATAGAAAGCTATTCCGTCATCTTCAGTGCTGATATTTTGCATTTTAGATGTCAATATTACACAAAGTTAATACCAAATCTTTGCAGTACTGAGGTAAGCTGGGGTCTAATAACAGAAATCTACAGTTTCAAATTAATCACAGTTTTGATTTGAAGCTCTGACAATAGACAAGAGAATATATGCTCGTGTGCTTCTGTTAGATCAGCTCTGAGGAGAAAATAGTACGACTCAGAGAGTAAACGGGTGATTCAACCGTCTTCTGAGCTCATCTACCATCTCCTCTTTAGGCTGTAGAGTGCAACAGGGAGCTCTCTGAGTGCCTTGTGGATGGATGTGCAGTGGTCCCTGGCATTCTGCGCCTGGGCACATGGAATCACTGAGGCTCTGGTGGCAGTACTTGTATGAGAAGCTGTATATATGAGGGCCCCAAAGCCCCAGCCAAATCCCTCTTCTTATTTCCTGATGCCCTTGCCAGTTCCACCTGTCTGCTTTACAAATTATTTCCTAAGCAGTGATAGGGAGCTGCTAGAGGTAGCTACCAGCTGGCACAGGCTCATGTTCCCTGCAGGCAAAATGCAGTGAAGGGGAGCCCTGTGGAAGCAGGTTTTGCAGAGCTGCTGCTGTGTATAAGACTTGGCTGGCAGTAAAGGGAAAAAAGAGGCCGTGGTAGGGCCTGTGAAGCCTCTCTTGGAGAAACTTCATTCACCATGGCCATGGCTGAATATTGTCGTATGTGTTCCCTTGTAACAATAGGTGCTTTCCAAAGGATAAGGAGTGAGCATCAAGGTAGAGTAAAGTAATTTCCTGAGCACTACACAGTCTATTTATTTCCTGATTCCAGACCACAACTGCTACTGGAAAGAGTTTCTGTAGGTACAGTTCAATGTGCTAAAAAGTTTAAGCTGGCCTGTGCTGTGACAGAGGGAACACCTGTCTCTGGGAAGCAAAGGAGAGGGAAGGTTTTCCCTTCCCTACATCTGGGGGATCACTTATATGCCCTTCCATCTTACAAGCTCCTAACTGCCTCAAAGTTACATACTGCCATGGGTTTCTTCCAAGGTTCTTATCATGAATGCATGAATTTACCTTCCTTCAATTGCAGCTGCGGGAGGAGCCAGGACAGTGCCTTGTCTTTTCATCACTTTCGCTGAGGCAACATCAAAGCTGTTGTTGGCAGGGGAGGGTGGTACAGCCTGCAGCACCTTAGTAACCTAGGAACTCCTTGGAATCCACTTCTTACCAGCTGCAGTGATCTTAGTAATTGGTTATGCAAATACATGGATAGTGTTAAGAAACCTGATCATTTACTGCACCTTCCCGAGCATCCCACCTTGGGGGTATACTAGCCCACCACTATTACTCCCTATTTAAGTAACTCCTGCCCAAGCCTTTAAAATACTGTGCAGATCAAGAAATTTCACCATAGAAACTTGGGAAGAGCATCACTGGCATTCAGGGTGCAGGAGGAAAGGTGCATAAACAACCAGAGAAGATGGATAGTCAGCAGGACCTTGTGAATTTAATTTGATTTCACCTTCACCCAGTGTATACCCTCCCCCTTCCCTGCTCCTGCTCCTAGGAAAAAAGCAAATCAAAATGGTATCATCACAGGACTGAGCATAAAGAAAACAATGAAGATAAACCCTCTGGAGATGTGATGTGAAGCATGAGAACACAGCCACTCCTGGGCCTACTCACTGTATTCAGGGGATAACATTTATACATATGAGGCTTGCACAGGAATTCTGAGGAAGCTAAATGGAGATGTACAGCTAAAAGGGTTGGTCTGCACTCAAGACCCTCCTTTACATTTTAGAGGCTCCTGGATTTCACTAGTAAGGAAGAATATCCAGACCTTTGTTTCCCATCAGTTCCAGAAACTAGTCATACCCTCTCCCTAGTTTAAACAAAGATTTCTCCACCCTGTTCAAGCCATGTTTACCAACAGCAATTGCTAACACATATTTGGAAAACTTCCACAGCCAGCATCTGTTTGTCCTCTCCTTGCACTTTCAAAAATGATTGTGCAGCAGGAAGGAAGCCTCCCCCTCTTTTGCCCCCTCCAAGTGGAAAAATCACATCTAATCTTCCTGTCTTTTTTTCCCTGCTGTGTATCCTGCCAAAACTGGGTGCTGTTATGAACTGCAAATAGTGTGTCTAAGACTTTGGTCAGTTTTTTTCTAGTTCAGTTATCATTCCGCCCATGGATTTGGCTCATATTTTGCATCCTGTGATCATCTCATCCCTCTCTCCTTTCACCCTCAGTTCCTGCTTGCTGTCCTACTGCTCTGCCTGGCACCTGCCATTTTGTTCCTGCTGTTTTACCAGGAGATGGATGAATGGGCACACTACTCATTGCACTGAGGACATTTTAGCCCTGCTGGGTATAGGTAGGGGCCTGTGTTTATTCCCCTCTGTACTGCATGTTGACATACAGATTTGCCATCTGGCTGAGCTAAAGCTTTTTAAAAAAGTAAAGTTTACTTTTTCAGGGTTCCAGGATGTGTATCTTCCCATTGCTACTTGACTGCTCTGCAGAAGCATACCATCAACTTGTAGTGGACACGGCTACCTCCAACAATGTGTCTCCAACTCCATACAACAAGGCCTCTGTAACTTGGGTGGAATTGGGGCGCCTCTGCCCACACCTCCACATCTGGCTGCTAAGGCTCACTCACTGGAAAAGGTGTGTCCATAATTCTCTCAAACTCTGTGTCACTGCATGAAACAGTCCCTGACTCTCTTCTCTCTTTGGTGACTTCCTTTTTCCAGCCTCTGGTGCGAGTGCCACTGTTTACAGGTATCTTGGCTGTCAGTGTATGTAAAGACAACAGTTTTCTGAAAGAAAATAGGTTGTTGTGTAGCACCTGAAGGCTCTCTAAAATATTTTTCTTATGCACATTCAAAAACTTCCCTCTTTCCTCTACCCTTTGCAGTGCTCCTGGAGGGAAAGATGCTTAAAACTGAGGAGACTGGAGCCTACTGTGCCCTTTTTATAATATATACATAGCACTGATGCAGCGACAGTACGTCAGTGAAGCCACTGTGAGGGCTAAAATTGTTCTCAGACAAAATGACAGTCATGGCCCTACATCTCCAGTGGCTGGAGAATGCCCTTTCTCTTACATTAAGGTCATGAGTAACAAGCCTGTCTCTGCTTGCACAAGCTTTCCTCGGGCAGAGACTGGTTGCGTAGGTGGTGTCCTCTTCTGCATCGCCTGCAGGGTGAATCCTCATTTCACTCCTAGTGAAGAGACACATGCAGCTGCAGGATGAACTGTCATCAGCAATATGAAGAAGGGGAGAGTCACCTCCATTTGAATTCTTTTTGTATGCTGTGATGTATTTAGGAGATAGGAGACTGCGTGTGCCTTAGAACCAGAACCTTACTAACGCTGTCTTTTATGCAGTACTAGGTACATCTTGCATGCACCCAAGCACATCTTTGCCTAACGTTTATTTTCTGGTCTGGTTAATGACCACTTACAGAAATTCCCTCATTTGTCCTTACTGTCTTTAAATCGTCTCTCTAGCAGCTGTAGTTCCATTAATTGCTTAAATATCTGTAGTGATGGGCAGGAGTGCTTGCTATTTGTGACCCAGATGTGTGAACCAAGGGCCATCTGAAGAAGGTGACTATGCTGACTCCAGCAGCCCTTTCCTTTACAGTAGCTGCACACTGTTCCCAATTTTGGGAACAGCTGCTCTCCATTGCCCACCTGAGGAACACGAACTTCTGGTGCCATCTCAGCTGATCTTAAGTTCTACACAACTGAGGTAGGTCTGTCTTATTTCAGGGACTTATATGTGACTTTTAGATGGTCTCTTCCCCACCCCCAATATAAGCTGGATGTGTTCCTGTACTAAAGAATACAACTGAAGTTTTTTCAGACAATGACACATGAGATTTCATAAAATTGTAGAATCATAAACATACTGAGCGAGAAGACACCCACAAAGATCATCAAGTCCAACTCCTGGCCCAACAGAAGGCAACTCCAAGAGTCACACCATGTGCCTTAGAGCATTGTCCAAATGCTTTTTAAACTCTGTCGGCTTGGTGCTGTGACCACTTCCCTGAGGAGCCTGTTCCAGTGCCCAAACACCCTCTGGGTGAAGAACCTTTTTAGAATATCCAACTTAAACTTAACCTGACACAGCTTCATGTTGTTACCTTGGGTCCTGTCATTGGTTACTAGAGAAAAGAGATCAGTGCCTGCCTCTCTTGTTTATGTTGTGAGGATGTTAAAAGCAACAATGAGGTCCCCCCTCAGTCTCCTCCAGGCTGAACAGACCAAGTGATATCAACTACTCCTTACAGAGCTTCCCCTCAAGGCCTGACCATCTTTGTAGCCCTTCTTTGGACACTGTCTAGTAATTTTGTATCTTTTTTTATATTGTGGTGCCCAAAACTGCCCCCAGAACTCAAAGTGAGGCTGCCCCAGTGCAGAGCAGAGCAGGACAATCCCCTCCCTTGCCCAGCTGGCAATGCTGTGCCCAATGCCCCCCAGCACACAGTTGGCTCTCCTGGCTGCTAGGGCACATTGTTGGCTTATATTCAATTTGCCTTTTCTCTTGATGTTTCTCTAACAAGTTTCTTGAATTTGGGCTGGAGAAAATGTGGCCAGATATCACATCTGGAATGTGAGATGCCATAGCCAACTGTCTGCAGATACTGTGTCTGCTGGAACCAAAGCACACAGCACTTGGCCAAACTTTGTGTGTTTAGCTCTGTTTCAGTTTCTGTGTTTCAGCTGAGGACCAAGTGAAATAACTGGCTACACTCACTTGACACTGACCACCATGGGATGAAACCACTCATGTATATCCTGCAACTGGGAACATGTCCCTGTGGGCCACTGCTGGGGCAAGTCACACTGAGAATATGTTTGTGGCACTTACTGATCCCATTATTGGCAGTTTCAGAAAAGGACCTTTGAGCCAAGGAGACAGAGCTCTCAGAGAAGATCAAACTGCTGGAGAAGGTCTAAACAGGCCCTCTGGGCTGACAAAATAGGCTCCAAAGCTGTTGGTCCTGCCCTGTTGTCAGCACCACATTCTCCTACAAAAGAAAAAAAAAACAGGACACAGGAAGAACCAACACAAGGTGGGAGAATCAAGACCTCAATCCAATGTACTAATAATACTTAGCACTGTACATCACTGTACTGTTACTTACAAACATTAACTGATACATCCTCACAACACCCCTGCGAGGTAGGGAAGTATTATTATCCCTAGTATACAGATAGGGAAACCGAGGCACCAAGAGGCTAAAAGTGACTTGCCCAAGATCACACAGCAAGGCATTGGTAGAGCCAAGGTAAGAATGGAGACGTCCCTTGTTCCCCACCCCATGCTGCCCCTTCCCTAGATAATGTTGCCTGTCTGGACATGGAGAACCTAAGAGGCTCCTTTGAAAAGCAATGCCCAGACTTGTTGCCTATGAATAATTTTATTTGCCTTTAATGAATTATTTCACAGTTTTTCCCTCACACTGTACACCATGCTTTCACAGTCCATTCAGCGCTCCGTGGTGGCCCACAGCCTTCTCCTCTGGCACCAGGACAGCTCTGCAAGGGGTTCATAGGGTGCTCTGTGCTTTCATCAAGAGGATGCTTAGAAACAGTTTTCACTGACATTAGACTGGGAGCATGTGAGCTCTCACTGGAGACCAATAACACACACTGGAGAAGCAGGCAGAGGGAACTGATGGTAAACAGGCATTTACTGTCCCCTGTGGAATGACCAGTGGCTCTCTTGGTTTCTTAGCTCTTCCAAGCTCCAGTGATCACTCAGAGCAGAAACCCTCTGTCTCCAACTTGCCTGCTCAGGAAGTCGTTCTGGGGGTTGCTTCCCTAATAGGTAATAGGCAGTCAGTTCAGGACCAGGCAGGTCCCCTAGCATTGCCTACTCCAGGTGTGTGACACTGTCTGGGAACAAGGCTGGCTGTAGTTGTTGTGCTCTTTTGCCACGGGGAAGGGGTATTACCATGGTTGGCAAGCAGCCATATCCAGCGTCCAAGTCTCTTTCATTTCAAAACTGGTATTCAATGAAGAGCAAGGGAGAGTGGATGGATGAGGAGATGAGGATGAGGCAGAGCAAACGGGAAAATCCACCAAATGAGCTTCTAGGAAGGAAATGTTCCCCCCTGGGCACTTCAGCTGAAGTGGCTTCATTTTCACAAGGTTTCCTTCTCTCTCTGGGAACATCTGCTGAGCTTCATCTCTGTCAGCTGGATGTATCGTATGACATTGGTATCTGCAGGGAAAGAACACACAGAGGTATGGTGGTTACACAACTCCCTGTGGCAGACAGAATGCACCTTCATCCCTGGTACATCACAGGGGAGCAGCATGGCTTCAGCGCTGTGTGCTGAACAGAACCAGTTGGAAGGGGCTCTGAATCAAACCCAGAACCTCTGCTTTTGAAGAGTGTGGTCTGAGTTGTTCTTACCATCCCTGTTGCTCACAGTATTGCCTCAGCTAGTTTTTACTTTCTCTCTGATTACATTTGGTCACCACAGTTGAACTCACACACCTGAAACTATCCAAGTCATCCTTGCCTGTATTTGTGGAATGACACAACTCCATTGGCTTCTCTTCCTGCAGTACCTGCATGCAAGCCCCTAAAGGCATTTTGTGTACAGTTATGCTCTGCTTCTTCACTCTCCCAGTCTGTTTACAGCCTATTCCAGTCTTTTCACATTTTTCCAGGATGAATAGAATTGGGAAGAGTATCCTTCACATTGTCTTGTACCTCTTCTTCCCTTAAATTTTCTGCTTGAATGTCCTCCCACCATGACACTCTTTGTGCAATTTTGTCATATGCTATATGCTGCATATTATCTTGTCTGTCCTGTCTAATGAAGTTCCTAGAGGTACAGAACCACTGATCCATCCTAATAGAAAGCTGTGATAATCCAGCACTGTGTAGGTGATAAGCTGAGCCTTCTTGTTCCTTCCAGAATTTCAGAGCATCAACACACCACACAGACTATGATAGTTTGGCTTTATCTCCTCGCCTCAGCCCTAAGAGAACCCATTCACCCTGAATCACAGGTTGATCTAAATGAGCATGTGTCTCCAGACAGAGCCAATGATTCTGCAGTCATGGTCAATCTTCTCTTAAACTAAGCTGATTTCTATCACGACAGTAACTTCACGCACTCATGGCACCCACAAAGTGGCAAAAGCCATGTAGTACCAGAAGCAAGCAAGTAAAAACACAGCCACTTTCACTTCTGAATTGATTATAAAATGGTTCTTTGCTCAGAGCCTTGCTCTGACAGCCAACCAGGGTCAGCTTGGTCCACTGAAGTTATTAGATCCTCAGATACCAATTGGAAGTGCAATGCAGTCCAATCAGAGGGCGATCTCATCTCCTCATTCAGACTGCAATGTGTTCCACACCAGCTAGGGAAATGAGAAGTGCTGCAGCTTTCAAAGTGATGAACAAATTACTGGGAACATGTCCAGCACTAGTGAGTATGGGTATTGCACCCTCCAAAGCAGTTGTGGGTGCAAAACTTCCTTTAAAGATGAGGACATCTCTGTTGTGTGATTCTGCTAGTGCTGAATCAGTTCCAGACAGGTCAGTCTCCTGCCACACAGAGCTATCCCTATCCACAAACATGCCACAGGGCATCTGTGGGCCATGGCCATGCTGTTCTGACTTCTCAAGTTGTCTCTGGTGAGGTGAGTCTCCCTGCTGAGTCTTCTGCAGGTTCAATGACATCATCCTAGGCACTCCAGAGGGTCAAATCTGATGACTAAGCTCCTTGACCCATTTGGGACATTTTTAATGAGCTAAGAATTCTGCTGTTGCTTCTGTCAAACAAGATGCACCAGCATTGTGGGCTGTTTATGCATTAGCACTTCTGTCCAGCCCAGCAAATTTTAAAGCAGCTTTTCAAAAAACAGAATTATTTCAATTGTGCAGCCTCCTGGAATGAAGAAGTTCAGTTGAGGGGGTTGTCCTGAATTTTAAGCTTAAAATGAACTTAGTGCAGTTAGCTGACTTGAAATGAAATTAATGCGGGGCAGGTCACACAGCCTGAGCATGGTCCTGCTGTTCTGCCTGCATCACACTGTAACCTCTATTCTGTGCTCTTCTGGGCTCCAGTGGGCTGTGCTCTGAATACCCATCCCCATTGATAAGGTACACATTTGGAATGACTGCCTGGTGCAGGTGAGAAGGGATAACTGTGTGGACATGTCAGGAAACCACACCTGCTGGGCCCACAGGGACTCAGCATCTCACTGAGGGGGAAAAGGTGGGCTCATAACTGGGAAAACTGCGAGCCTCTTTGTTGCCAAGCTTTGGCTTTCAGGTAAGGTAGTGACTGCTGATGGCACAGCTTCACTCACCTGGGAGATTTCCATATGCCTAGGAAGCCATGGGCAAAATAACGTGTAGCCTGACAGAGGGTGGTTGACACTGTCATTGCAAGCTATTTATAGATACCTCAGGCTGGTTTTGGCATGTTTTACTTCCTTTGTGAGGGCCATTATTTTACCAAGGATAAATAATGAGAGCAGCACTGTTTAAGAGTGGAGCCCTGTCTTTGTCAAGTTTTTTTCTACCAAATAGTATTGCACCATACTAGCTCTACCTGCAGAAGTATGTCAAAGGTATGTGGAAATGTTAATAAGACAGATCCACTGATCTCTCAGTGGAGAAGAAATGATCCCCATTGGCTGATGTGGAAATAAGTCAGAACAACTCAGATAAGGGGTCACACCCATGCAAAAGAGTACTGCTAGAGTTCCAACAGGAATGTGTTTCCTGGCTTTTACAACTGTGCCTGTTTCTCTCTGCAGAGTGGCCTAATGCTATTTTAAAGGTAATTTCTGCTTCCCCTGTTGCTTATCTGCTGTGCAGACACCATGGCCTGGGTTTTGTTCCCAGGATTTCTGAGTCACAGGGTGCAGGAAGGCAGTGCCTGAGTGCAGCCATGAGCCCACACTGCACAGCACAAAAACCATCTGGTCAGGGCAGCCTGCAGGACATCTGACCACGGGCTCCCAGCACGGGACAGCAGGGACCACTGTTTGACATTACCAGGCCATTCCCAGCTGATGATCTGGTCTCAATCCCAGTCAGTCCCTGCCCTGACAATGTAGCCCCAGTGGGAGAGGGCTGAACAAGGCTGGCAGCAAGGTGCATGTTTGGCTGCCTGTGCAGCACCAACCTCTGGACACAGAGCTCATGGAAGACCCATGCATGCTTTACATGACTTAACAGCAGCTTCCCTCTCCCTTAGCAGGAGGGTTAGACAGATATCTTGTGTTATTTCAATCTGCTTTTGTGACTTTTATTTGGAGGTGGCACAAGAAATCAGGCCAAATCCAAACTTGCTTCACCCTGAGCAGATACAGAATAGCCATAAGGGATCTGCTGTGCTGACAGCCCTTTAGAACACTAAACCCCTTTGCTAACTAATTCCTCTTTACCATTCAAAAGCTCTCCCATCAAAGAGAGTAACTGCCAGTGATTTGTGCCAAAAACATTCCTTATTAGAAAAAAAAAAGAGCACAGAAAACATGACTGCAATAATAACCAGTGAGCCTGGTGAAACATCAGATAAAGGAAAACAATCACACTTTGCAGATGGAGACATTTAAAGTGGAAACACTGACTTACTCCAGGTCACATGATAGTTCTTGATAGTGCTACCTGATTTCTATTACTGTGTTTTAACAGCCACATCCTTTCTTACGGTACATATTCAATTCTTTCCCCCTGAATGCCCTTCAAGCTTTCCATAATCATAAATAAAACAGTGGAACAACAGCCTTGAATGGTCTACAAATAACAGGAAAGAGTCTGATGCAGCGATGAAGGCCAGAACTGGGTTTTGTATACATTAAGGGCCTTTAGAGACACTTTCTGGTATGTTTTTGTAGCAAGTAGTATTTGAAGTTGTTGCTGTTGAATAAATTAGTATTTATTTCAAGAAGCAACAAGGAATACCAAATAAACAGTATCACGAGGAGGGGGATGGTAAGGGAGCACAGAAACACACGTTTGAAAAATGGAAGCTAAGTCGTTCAGCTAAAAGAAATTTTTCACATCTGAGTCTAGTCAAAACTTCAAGGTTAGGATAACGTATTTTCCAATGACTACTTTTCTCCTGCATATGCTTCTCCATTTCCTGGTTCTGGCAAGGGCTGAAAGCATAAGGGCACACTGTGAACTAAAATAGGCTAAACTGAGCTTTGAAACACATTTGCTCTGGGAGTGTGGGGTACACAGCTGTGTTGTCAGACTGCCCGGAGCCCATGGCCAAGCACAGCAGATGGGGCCAAGCACCCTTAGGGGAGGTGGGAGAGGAAGGAGACCCCAGCACACTCCCAAGCACACCCTCCCTCATGGTCCTCCAGGGCACAGCCACTGCAGGAGCCCTGCAGGGCCAATGCCCATAGGACATCAAGCACAGCCAGCTCCAGTAGCCTCTCTTCCCTCCTCTAGTTCAATGAATATCAGTTCCACCATGCTCCACCAGGACCCAGGCTTGCCCCTCTTTCCCACCCAGTTCTCACTCTTTCCTCTCAGATTCATATGAAGAGCTGTTCTGTAGGATTTTCTTCGCACTTGGCTTCCATTTTACTTTCTTGAAATTCTTTAATTTTGAGTTCTACAAAATTCCTTTCTGTTTAAAACCACAGTGTTGTTTTATCTCCCTATGATTTCTGAAAAATAAAAGCATCACCTCTGACTCACCCTCATCTCTGACCTTTCACCCACCTTCTGAGGCTGGGCAGGTTAGCATGGAGATGGTTGCTCTGGCAAGGCTCAATTGTTTGGATATATAATTTCATTGCTGTCCCCAAATGAACTGTATGGTTTTGACAGATGGATGACAGATACTTAACAAGGAATTGGCTGATTTCATGGCAGAAGCTGAAGCATCCTGATGAATGCTTTGTGGGTAAATGTCTGTCTCCTTGACCAAAGCAGATACTAACCCTTTACTGAGATGGCAGAAGGCTACTGAAGATGACAAATGGTCTCCTGGCATTGCTAAGGGGAAAAAGCTTTTTCTCAAAGAGTCCAAAAATTTAATGATTGGGGTACACTATTTCCCTGTCCTGCTTTTTTCTTCAAAAATAAGTTAGTGAGAAAAAGAGAGGCAGGATCCTCTCCACACCGACAGCATTCCAGCAATACTGTCTTCTTCCAGGTCATGCTGCAGCCTTGGCAGCAGTTAATCTTGGGCACTGCAGCCTTGCTGCACAACCCACGAGTGCTTGAAGGGGAGTCCAGGCAAGGGCATACAGTGAGTCATGCATGCTCGTCCCTGTGGAAATCAACACAATCAGGTCAGGGACAGAAGACATCTCATGGAAAGTAATACAAAAGCACTCAGTGCAAAGCCACATCCCTGCTCCCTTCCCCATACCTGTTGGCTGGCGGGATCTTGCTTCTTTCAGGTAGTAGAGGGCCTTGTTGAAGTCACCCAAGTGGTAAAATGCCACTCCCGATCGATAGAGTGCCTTGAAGTTCTCGCCTTCCTTCTGCAGCACTTTGAGGCAGTACTCCTTGACCCGCTCGTAATTCACCAGCTCGGCCTGGAGCAGGCAGGCTGCAGGGCATAGGGAATATGGCAGACATACAGACAGACAGGAAAACATTAGTGCTGGAGTTCCCCCCGCTCTTGCAATGTGCACAGGAGAGCAGCTTAGGTGAAGGAAATGACTCAGCCCCGTGATTCAGAAAGGGATTGTTTACCAAACCCGATTGTTCGCAATTTAAATACCAATGCTTCTATTTTTGGCATTGCAAAGCAAAGGGATTGTGTTTACTCCCATGAGACACGTGAAACACTGGGGCAGCGAGGGAGAACAGGGAGAACGTAAACACCCCTCCACAGCTCTGGAATGCCACACAGTCTCGTGGCAGTGGCTGGCTTCATTTGTTGTGAAATCGCTTCCCGGACTGAGGGCTGGAGCTCTTAAAAGTACAAAAAAAGTAGAGTAACAGTTATCCGACAAGGAAAATGGGGGACAACTTGGATCAGATTTCGTATTTGGCTTAATCCAAGGCTCTTAGATTTAAAAATAATATGTAACTATGTTTAATCCAGGAAATACTGTACAGAGTTTTGCTATAGGAAACAACAAGGGGTTCTGGCCTGATGGAATGTGCTGTCAGCAAGCCAGAGACACCTGGAGTTGGAGTACAGGGAACAAATGTGCTATGCTGCCTGCTTTCTGCTAAGCACTGCAATACAAGTTCATTCCCAGAGGTGAGTTCTGCTGACTTCCTAAAGGAAAAGGCAAACAGTAAAAAAACAACATGCTGAGGGTTATGTGTGCTGAAGGACAATTGTTGCATAAATGTATAGGAGTTGAAGAAAATGCCAGTTGTGAGTTTCCCAAAACTAGGAGTGAAATAAAGAGGAAAGGGGAAGATCCCTGTGCCATGCTTTACAGCCATGCTCATGGCTTTCTGTAATGCTTACTCCAGTCGGCTAAACTTCATACAGGTGACTTGAGCATTAAGAATGGGAACACTGACAAGAATAGGACATAGTGCAGTCAAGTTCCAGGGAAATAAAGTTGTGCTGCAACACAAGCCCATCTAGTGCTTCAATCCAAGGCAACTTCGAGAATGACACAATTTGGGGAAGGAAGACAAAATACCACTGCAAGGGTAAGTTCAGAGGCTGGCAGTGTCAAGTGCCAGGGCATGGGGAGAAATTTCCCATGGCAGGTGGTGTTACACAGCATGTCTCTGGCAAGGAGGTGGCTCAGTGCTCCTGGAAATCCAAGCCATCACAGGTCAGGCATCACCAATGAACAGCCTGACTTCATTACTTGCATGGTAACTGCAGCTGAGAGGATATGGTGCTGGGTCAGAAATACGACACACTTCTTCATCCCCTTTCCCCACACCCCCTAGAGTAAGCCCTACAACCCTTTCTGTATCACACTTTACTTCATAAGAAGGAGGCTGGCTAGATGACCTCCAGAGATTCCTTCCAACCTAAATTAGTCCAAATCCACGATCACTTAATGTGGACAGAATACATTTCTAACCCAAGTACACCTTCAAAACTTAAACAGTTTACTGGGAACAAATCATAAACAGGCTTTTACCATCAGAGCACTGATGCTAGAGATGTATTTAACAAGGACTGCAGAACTAGTCCCACTGCAGGTACGTTGTTTATGCGACAGAGCCATTACTAACAAGAGCTTTGTCCCATTTGCTTTAATAATGGAATTTCAATATATTCTAACAGCTCCTGCCATTACATACATAGGTATTTTGAAAGATTCTGATTTGTTATTTGATTGCCACTTAAAAAACACATATATTTCTAAAACCTTAGTGGCATTTCCTTATCCAGAGTTTGTCCCTTCCTATTTGTCACACATTGATTTTTCTCACTCTGTTTCTAATGGAGCTTGAAATGACTGTGCCTTGTTTTTCTTTATTTTTTAAAGCTATTGAAAAGATGGCTGTGTAAATTTACTGCTGGCTTCACTTCCCTGGAAACAGGATTGCTTTGTTTATCTGCTGACCAGTAACATGTATAGCAGTGGCAGTAGCTTTCTGCACACTGCCAATCTGAGCCAGCTTTTCACGTGCTGTAGAACTGCCTTTCAGAGCAACTAGGGGGTGGATTTCTGTTTCTCTGTTCATTTGCTACTTGGTATTTCCAGTGAGAGTCACAGAAATTACTCTGGGAAAAATGACAGGTGGTCTATTCACGTATATTAACTCAGTAATTCCATACTGTACTTTCTTCATGTATTCATTGAAAAGAGAAGAAAAACTCTCCCACATCCTGCTAATTCATAAACCCAAATGGGTTTCCAGATATCCAGCTGGGTTCTTTCTGTGACTCATACTCACAGAAAAGCTTCTGCAGGGCATCCCCGCTAACTGTGCACGTGGTGGGGAGAAGTCAGCACCACATGGCCAGCAGGAGAGACGTGTGTTTATCTGAACAAACAGAGCAGATGGATGTGCAGGAAGCAGTTCTGCTGGAAGAGCTGGCCACTTGGAGAGCCAGTGTTGGAAGCGGCTGTTGGAAATGAACCTGAAGGGAGTATCGCCCTTATAAATATTTAGACATGCGTGCTTCCAGTTCTTGGTGGCCTGAAATGATCTTAATCTACTGTGATCCAACAAAAATATTGAGGCTGTTAGTAATTCAGCTTTCAGAAATGGAGGAGACATGGAATCTTTGTACTTCTTACCTCATTCAGTCAGGGGAGAATTGTTTTGAAAACATGCCTGGTGAATCCCTCTGAGGAACAGAGCTCACTCAGAGAGACCAAATCTAGAGGTTTATCCAGATCATCCTCCTGCTTTCTTGAAATGGAATGGGCTTGATCCTACACAGCACCAGCTCTAGTAACTCTCTGGTGATTAAAAGGGTGCTCTTTACTTGGAGAGGCAAACTATAGTTGCCCATTCCCTGCAGGTCTTGTTGTCATGGTAATACAGCACCTGGTGATTACATCTCCCCCACTCAAAAGGGTTGCTTACCCTGCTTCCAGCAGCATGTGACGGTTATCCATCATATTTGGTTATCATTCTCAATTTGACAGCTAATTCATTGTGTCAGCTTAAGCAATAAGTAATTCTCTACTTTTAAGCCTATGTATGTCACCTAGTGATGAAGAATCCCCATCTGCTGCAAAATCAAATAAAATACAAGCCATCTTGAAACTACTGGGTGTAATGTGCCCTGGGAACAGGGAGAAGGTTAATGCTATTAGCTCCAGAGGAGGGGCCCTGTCCATCACGCTTCCCAACTGACTGATGTTTAACCAAGGAAATAGAAAATTTGTTTGTTTTTCTTAACAAGAGTAATGTTAAGCCTAGATTTGTACATTTTAATTAATGAATTCAAATCTATGCCAGCCAGCTCCATTTTAGAGGTGCAGTACAGATCTGGTACCAGTAGATAAGTGAGCTAGTTTGTATAGCCCTGTTCAGCACAAGGTTGAGCAAAACAAAGATTAAAGCACCTGTGGAGCCAAAATACATCTACACCTTTAACATTTACCAGCAGCTGTGGTGAGCAATGACTGGAAGTTCTAAAGCAGTTGAGGGGTTTGGATTCTACTTTATTCCACCCTTATATAATTTTGAATTTCAGAGTATCTTTCAGGACGCTATCTAGGCTTGACAGGTACCAGTGAGAAGGGATCTATGACAGCTTTTTTATTCCAAAGGCTAACAAATTTAATTGTTTAGGAAGCATCACTACATTTCTATACTGTTTTTTGTTTAGCTTCAATTTGCTAGACTTTGAAAAGCCTGTGTATCCTTGTTGTGTTGGTACTTTGAGGCTCTGATCAAGTCCTTCATCTTCTCTTTATTAGCTTGTATAAAGTGGCATCTGGAATTTCTTATTAAAAAAACCCTTATTTTTTCAGCTTTCCTTACTTCTACAGCTATTCTCTGAACCCTCGAAATGAAGTTCAACTGAAAGTGCTGTCAGTTAGCATCTTACTACAGAAACCTCTTCTGTGAGAATACCTCTGCAGGTTATGCAAAAACCTCAGTTTGGCCCTAACTTTTGGCTTCTAATTTTGGCTGAGCTAAAAACTAAGGCTGGAAGTAGCATGTTCAGGCTTTAACATGGAGATTTTGAACAACATCAAGAGACTTGCTTAGCTGGGAATTTTCACCAAAGGGCAAATCTTCATTCCAGAGCAATTGTCCACACAATTTTTACAGCAATGGCTAAATTCCCATTGTAGGTAAAGCTCAAGGTCTATCCATGTTACAGAACACTTAAGAGAGTGGGCTGAGTTACTGTGCAAGCAGCATTAGGGCTGTGCAAGCATCCTTACCCTGTGGCATGTTCCTTGGGCTCAGCAAGGGCTCAATGGAGATGAAAATGCCTTTGCTTTACAGGAAAATCTTGAGTTGCAAACTCATGTTTCACAAACTCCTGTTTTGTTTGCTTTCACTCAGGTAAGCTGGTTGCATTTCCTATTTTTAGGATTTTCTTGTGCCTTTCACTGAAAGAGAGAGCCAGCTACTTATAACTTTGCTGATCTTTTAAGTTTATGACCTAAAATATTCCATGTGCAATATCCGCCTTTGATACCTGCTTTTGGAAAATGTCAGACAAGACTGTTCAGGTATTTTTGAAAAACAGTCTAGGGAAATACATCTTATTTTTCCCTTGTTAAACATCTCTGGTGACTGCCTCTTTGAATGCATCTCATGCCCTCATCGTTTGGCTTTGCAAACAGAAATCTGACAGATATTCTTCGTGTCAAGCATGTGCCTTCTGTTATCCCCAAGGTAATCTTGAGCTGGCCAACTGGCAACCTTCTGAAAATAAAAACCAGTATGGTACTGCATACAGTACTCTGTAGAGGTATGCTTTAGAATATGATACCCAAATCCTTTGAATATTCGGTCCACCCTGGGCACAATCTGATCCAGAAAAATGTTGTGATCTGAAAACTTTGAGATCATAAAAATCCTCTTTTTGGCTCAGTGGTCACAGGAATAAAGAGCAGAAAGTGGAAACCAAGCTAAGAGGTGTTGCTTCAGTTATAACAGAAAGATGAAGGGGCAGAGGCACAGAAAGGGGTTTCTGGTGAAAGCAGTGTATGAGTGAGAGCTGCGGTCTATTGGGAGAGTAAAGTCTGGGTGGAGATGTGAAGTTAAGAGTTTGGGGCAATGTACTAAGGACATAGTACACAGTGCAGCCAGCCTGGAGACAAAGTGGAGCATTTATAGCAGTGAAATCCAGGCAGAAGAAACCAGTCTCCCTAGCTGGATGGCAGTATGTGTATGGCAGCAGCATCTCTAGCAGATCACTTAACCACAGTCACATCCCCGCTCTGAATCACCTTTTTGTATGTTGGGATATCACCAAGGGACACTAACCAGCACTGCTGAAAGGCTGACCTTGCAAGCATTCCCTGGAGACTGGAGTAGGTGTCCTGTACAAGAGTTAATGATAAGTCATGTTATTGAACCACTCTTATATACCTGTGCAGAAAGGTATGTATAACGTTTGAATCCAAACGACCTTTATTTTCAACCCTTAGAAGGAAAAAACAGCCTGTATTGATTTGTTTAGTTGCAATGCAGAGAGAAGTAGCTAAACTAATTACTGAAACCTAAAGTAGCTAAACTAATTACCTTAAACCTGAAGTGGATCTTCCCTCTTTACTGTATTTGTTCTTGACTCTACCACTACAGCTTAACAACATATGTGAATTGTTCCTCTTTAGCAAGTGCTAGGTACTCCAGCCACTACAAACTCAACTTGTATTCCACAAATTGACAGTGTAATTCCCAGAAATAACCACAATTAAGCTCTGCAAAATACTTTGCTTTCGGATATGATCTCACCTTAAGTATAGCAGCCAGCAGTTCACTTAAAATCTATTTAATTGCAGGAAGATAGTTCCTATTCTTGCTCTGGGGTTCTACTTTGGGAAACATGATTGATACTTTAATATAATTCCTTCAGGGTTTTATTCAGACATTTGATTAAGACCTTCATATATCATTGAAGAGGCTTTGTTCTCACATCTCTTTAAGATTCAAAATAACAGGGCAGACTAAGAGAGTCCTATATTTTAGAAGGCATGGTATCCTCCATGGTGATGATCTCCCTCAGAAAAGAGAAAACATGACAGTGGTAAGTTCTAGTTTAAGCATTTTTGCGAAGAGAAATTATTGGACTATAACAATAATAACAATAACAAAACCCAAATCAAACAGGAGGCATCAGGGGCATAGGGGGTGTGGAAAGAAAAAATATTTGTCTTGGATTAGACAGCAACCTTCTAACTATGCCATTAATGCATGTATCATTAACCTCTGTTTGCTGCAGACTGTGTAAATAGTGTTGGCAAAAAGCATGTGGAGTTTACAATGTTCACTGGAATAATTAAAATGGATACCATTACTATATGAGACTGAAAATGTCGGTCATGTGTTAGTAATTTGAATATAATTAATTTCTAAAATAAATCAGGTAGCATGTGACTCACAAGATTTAGAAAAAATGTAAAGGGTTATTTTAGACTGAAAGTCACCTTGGACTTAAATACTGTAATTTTAATATACAGCATAAAAAGAACTGGCTACTGGAATACTTATCCAAATTTCTCTGGATTTATTGATTTTCAGTTTGTAAACTGCACAGGCTACATGTAGAAGGCACAGGCCAAGCTTTAACCTATATTTTAACGTGTGTTAAATTTTCAATAGATTGTCACTAAATGGAGCCATATAATGTGTGAATGTAAGAAGCCTGTAGTAGAGGAACTGAGAAAAGCATCCATATTTCCACAGAGCACCATGTGTGCTGTGCCTTTCAAGAATGCAAACCAGCATTCCTCAAAAGAGGATGCTTAAAATATCTATTTTTTTTCAGAGAAATGCTGCATGCAGTTTCCCTACTAGACTGAGACACTAATTAGGAACTACAGTTTCCAAACAATCTCTTCCATTAAATATTTCTCTTTTTTCTCTATAGTCCAAGCTTGCAAACAAAGAGAATTTTCTGGCTTCTCACCAATAAAAAGCTAATTATAGACAGCTTGATAATGTCTGACAATAATCTGATCATCTGACTCCTAGTTCCCAGACAACCTTAATGGCATGAAAAGGGACTATCATAATGACAGTACAACTTTCCAGCCAGTGGCTCTCATTTATTCCTCTCCAGGTACCAAAAAGGCCTAAACATACCCGTATGTTTCTGCTTGCAGGGAAATGGGTGGAAAATTAAATCCAAACTGTATGACAGGTTGCCTCTCTCCATAGGGAGGGATTAATGCTAAATGAAGTGTGGATTCACAAATGTTTGTAGAGCCCAAAGTGGGCCACCTCTTCTAACAGCCTTCCCCTTCCTCTCAGCCTTACTCAATTTGTGAACAGACACCAACTGTTCCTCCCCCTCCTGCCATCCTGGCAATGCTTTCCTTCCAATACTAGCATGGTCTCTTTCAGTTCTATGCTGATCCTGAGTCCTTCATACCTCTCCAAGAAGAAAGATCCTGACTTCATAATTCCACAATTATGGTGCTTCCACCATAATACACATTAAAAGGTATTTAGTAGTTCTCAAAGGAGGTACTGAGTCTGTGTGTCAGGCTTTTGTGGCTGGCAGCCTACCCTAGGACTAATATGAGCTGTCAGAACAGATCAGTTTAACTTCAGTCTGTGATAGGATGATCAATCTTGAAGATAAAGGAAAAACAGTAGATATCTTGGCTTTTATGCTAGTCAAATGACAAATTTTAGTACATTTTCTTAAGCAAGTTGAAAGAGCATAGTCTAAATGAACAGACTTAATTCTGTTAACAAAATGAAAGGCAACATTAAGTAGAGTTTGCACTGATGTGTCCTAGGTCCCATGGTATTTGGTACTGTCAATACAGACCTAAATGACAGACTGCAGACTGTCTCGTCAATTAGCAGATAACTTCTAGATGTGAGTAGCTGGTATCTGTTGGAAGGTAGGGGCAGAATTCCAAAGGATCTCCACAAACTGGTGGTGGAGTTCTGATAAAAACAGGATGCAATTTGACAGTGGCAAGTTAAGGGTCCTATAGATACGCAAGAAAAGACCTAACTGTGTAAGTCAAGCAGAGGAACAGGTAGGTGGAAAGCAATTCTGCTGAAAATCCACAGGAGGACCCTGACAACAAGTGGTCCAAAGAGGACAGGACCTCACCAAAACAGTGAGGGAAGAGAGGCTAACCCTATTCATCCACATAAAAAGAAAAAAAGCAACTCAAATGCAAAGAAGGTTATAACCAGGAAATATCTGCTCTCCTTGTACTCAGAAAGTAAAAAGAGGACTTATATTTCAGCTAGGAAAAACTCTGTAACAGTGAAAAGAATAAATCTTTGAAAGAGACTGCTTGGGGAAATTGTGAAGGTTCATAGCTTTGCAAATACTTAAGAACATCTTAAGCAAATGTTACTTGGGATATGTCTTATCTGTACACTTGTACCACCCATGGGTATGGATAGAAGACTCTTGACAGCTTTTCAATGCCATTCTTGATTGTCCTGAACACTCAGAGCATAAACAATCCTGGGTTGCCCTTACAGCTGCCATTTAGTTCTAATTCCTACCAGAAGGTCCTGTTGGAGGATGTCAGAGCAACATCCTGGCCAGACATGGGAACAGGCAAGCATTTCAGAACAGCTGGCATGACTGCTAACCTTTGCCATGTGTTTATATTCCACTACCTCACACTTCTGTAGGTCTGAAGAGCCTATTTAAAAGTGTTCATTATTTCTATACGACGATTCTTAAGCTACTTTAAGATAAGTTTGTGATAATTTTACCTTCCTTTTTGTCACAAATTCAGTGATGTAATACTGCAGGTTTTCTTCAAAGGGCCAAGGCTTTGAGAAGCAAGGAATTTCAGCCAACTTTTCATCTGATCCCCATAGTTTGTGTTTTTTAAGAGTATTTTGGCCTACCACTTCCTTTAGTTACTAGTCCTTTAACTCAAAACCAGAGGCTTACTGAAAAATCTTGGCAGTGGTCATATTAAAGCAGTAGTTAAAATCTAGACTTTAAGCAAATAAGAACTTTCTGAAGCCAAAATCTGCCTCTAGTTGTGTACCAGCAAATCTTTATTTTACTAAAATAAAGAGCTTCACATGGAGATGATCTTCATATTGCACCTTCGTTTTTCTCAGCCAGGAGAGGTGGGAGCAAAGTCCTATCAAAGCACTGATAGAGCAAGAGATTCAGTCAAGTTTTAGCTACTATGACATTTTGATTCTATAAATTCTAAATTATAGAATTCTATAAATTCTATAAATAAATTCTATTCTGTAATAGTTCCTACTGCAGCCACATTAGAAGAGATGGAAGTTCCTTCTGTTTGTTTTTGCCAAGGCTGTTATTGTTGATCTGCCAGGTTAAACACCCTGGGGGTTTCCTCCTCTATGAATATCTAGTAGCCTTTGACCTGTCTTTATCTTTTAGAATCAGTGCTGATCTAATCCAGTCTAGTCCAGTCAACTAGACATGCTTGGCCTTCAGATCTGTTCCAGTTGCTATTTATTCCACTGCCTCTTTCTTGCTGTTTGCTTTTGCTCACCTTGTGTTGCTTTACTTTCTCACTGTGGCACCTTCTCTACACTGCACCTTTTCCTCCTCTGGCCTCCTGTTGCTATTGACACCCACTGAAGGAATCTTATCTCTTGACTTGTTTTCACAAGGGAAAAGTACACAGAATTTTACCAAAGATCAGGAGCAGCAGACAACCATCTAGTAAATGTCTGGTGTTCAGCAACAGTCAACTCCAACAAATGCTATCAAATATTTATAATTGTTACTGGAATATATTACACACTGAAATTAAGGTCTTAATGGAATTATGGTATTTTTTCAAAATCCATATGAGACAAAGAGGGCCTTCTGTAAATAGGGAAGCACTTTGGAGGACATGAAGGATTTCAAGCTGCTTTGTCTGCTGAAAAGAATTGCATCCTTTGCTCACAGTAGGTCATACAACTGATAGCAGTACTGTGAAATGCAGCTGGAACAGCATGAAGGCTCTCCAATGAAGTCACAGACAGTTGTGCATGCCATGATGGCCTCAAGCCTGGATTACTGCAGCATGCTCAGTTTGGGATGAAAGCTAGCACTTTATGCTGTACCACGAGCAAGGCACAATGACGTGGCTGGGTAACATCTGTGTGCTGTGCCCTGTGGTGGCTCATGGTTCACCTCCCAGGACACATGAATGAGTTGACTATTGCAGAGTCTGCTAAGGGTGGGGAGAGCAGGCCTACCATGTAAAATTGATTGGGACTGAAATGATTTTGGATTTTCCTTGAACTCTTCCTAGCTGAAAAGATTCATCTGGCAAGATGGAGATGGCAAATGAGGAGGAATATTTTCTTCATTAAATTAATTACTCATTCATATGTTTTATCCAGGTCCAGTGTAGCCCAAAGCTTTTTCATTTTAATGATGTTTTGAAACAGAGAGAAACCTTTATGCCGTTGTGGGAGGGATGGAGAAAACAACTGACAGAATCAAAGAGGCAAATCAAAAGTTAACTGTTTTCCAACTAACTGAACAGAGGTATAAAACAAGTTCTCAACATTATTTTCCTTAAAAATGCATTAAACAAACTTATTGAGAAGAGTGATTTGTCAGCAACAGCAAACTAACCCTGCATGTACCAGGCTGTCACCTGCCTGAGCTTTGACAGGCCACACAGAGGCAGTTAAAGCATCACCTATCATGCAGTTGAGCCTCTAGTGTCCCTGCTTCTTCCCTATCTTCCATTTATAACATATTAGTTTAGTATCATTGATACATCTCCCTTCCTATCAAATCAAGCTGGCCAACAGGTTTGAAAGTTACCGAGAGGGGACTGACAGGCAGACAGCAGAAAACATATGTACCTATGACTCATTTCCTTCGGAAATCAGGCTGAAAATGAATAAACTAAAGACCAGAGGGATGATTCAGAATATTATTTGCTTGAAAAAGTCAGGGTTTGAACTATGCAGAAGCATAAGCCAGTCCTCTAATAAGATGTTTGCTCTTTAATATAAGTTGTGACAAAGTGCTTCAGATAAAAATCTCAGATTGCTCCCAAAGCCTTCATAAACCACATCTGTGCAATGAATTGCTGGCAGTGGAAGAATGAGACAGGAGTGCATCTCTGACTGGGGGAACTTGCACCCCAAGAGCAGCAGTGTTTAGGCACCAGGAACACCAAAGTCATTGTACTGAATCAATATAATTCTGCTTTGACTCTGCCTTTTGGATTAAGCTAAGGAAGAGGAAGATACAGTGTAACAATTATGTGATGAATGGGTTCTGCTGACAAGGATACTGGTCTGAAAAGAGATCACTAGTAGAATATCTCAGGAATAATTTCAGAATGGAGGTTGTTTAGTGCTTTATTAATAACCTTATGCAAAAGTCAGAGTGACCTACTGACTAAGTTCAAAAATACTGTCAAAAGGGATGAGGATGACAATGTGATATATAAAGAACTACATGACCTAGTACACAGAAGTAAATTTATTTGCAATAGAATTTGGTAATTCAAAATTTAAGACCATACTCCATGGGATTACTGAGAATTTTTTGCTAGAATTTGTGATCCCTTGAGCTGGAAAAAATTAAGAGGAAAAGGATGATCAAAGAATGACTGAGTCACTTACATAGATGAGGAAATGAAAATCTTATAGAAGTTTATTCAAAAATGCAAACCAGTTAGCAGTGGTTCTCAAGCATGGAAATGTAATATTTGCTTTTCAATTTTTATCCTATTTAATAGGGCAGAGAATGTTCTGATTAGCTATATGTCTAAGCCTTCTTTTCTAACCTCATTAGGTTCTGTAACTCCATGACACCTTCTGGCACTGTACTCCAAGTTAATCAGACCTGGGGCTTAAAAATTATTTTGTATTAATCTAGTAATTTAATTTACTGCCCCACCCCATGAAGAGCTCCTTAGCTGCCTCAGTTTGAGCTCCATCACAGTAGTTAGGGAATGTAAAAATGAAAATCAATCCATTTGCTTTGTACTTCTAGTATAGGTGAGGATCTTGCACTGCTCTTGTTTCCTTGCAACATGAACACACGACTGTGTCTGAAGCAATCAATCATTGCAAAGCATTTAAAGGGACAGTAATCTAGGATTTGAATTATGTTAGTATTATAAATATATGGTGACTAAAGGAGTTGAGGCTTAACTTTCCACCACATTGTTTGATGAGCGAATGATTGCTTCAGGCATGGTACAGAGATTCTGATTTGATCCTTTTTTAATCACTAGATAACAAAGAAGGTGCCTTTGCAGAACAACAGCCAGGGCTGACTTAGGGTTGTTTTCCAGGATACCCTAAGACACTCCTCCTCTCATTCTTTCAGCTGATCTTGCAGTTCTGCTTCTTCATGATCAGCTGGGTGGTGTGATGTTCTCCCTGGGCAGGTCCTGTTCGCTTGGATTTATTCTCTGAAAGTGTGGATGAAATAAAATCTTTCTGCTCTCTTCTCTGGAAGCAGGAGTGGAGCAGAGGAATGTGAATTCTCACATCTTTTTCCCTGCAGACTGGTTGAAAGATTCTTAAGATTGTCCTTTGTATCATAAAGATGCTTTTCATATCACAGTACATTTCTGGATTTCATGGTGACTGCAGGTATAACACAGCACAGCGGGGGTAGATGTTTATTAGTCACTTTGGTCCAGGAATAGACAAAGGAAGCACTAAAGGTCTGACATAAATTTTCAAGTCCCAGACACATCCTCGGCTTTTAATTTACTTCCATGAGTAAGTTTCCTCTCCCATACACTAGGGAATGTGGGAGGCAAAGGATACCTCACTGTTTGTTTTGTATTCTCATCTCCTTCTGCTTCAGGTAGCAGTAAACAGCTTTGCTGTCTGGAGTAGTCTTTCAAGCTGGAAAAGGCTGAAGATAAGCACCATCCAGCTGAGTTGATCTGAAAGCAGTCTTTATGTGTTAGGCTAAACCTTACAGACACATCAGATGGGCAGCAAATTTTCACCACTGCATGACTGGGTTCTACCAAGACAGCCCTGAACGCTCTTGCTTTACTGAATAAGGTGATGTATAGCAAGAATAAGGTGACTTATACTCAAGGTAACTCATCTGAGTTTCATCAGGTAGAAAATGAGTTTTTTGTCAGATGTCTCTGATGTGGCCAGGCCAGAACAATGCCAGGGGTGTGGAAACTTACAATTGTAATCAGAGCATCAAAGGAGGTTTGGAATAAAAATTTGAGGAACACTAGTTTGGTGGCTCTTTGCTGGCTGACCCAGCTGTTTCTTTCCAGCAGCTCTCAGGCAACTGGATCGACAGCCAAATTATCAGAGTTTTTCTGTCTGCCACTCTGATATGAAAGGAGTTGCTGTTGCCATTGATGCAGAACAATCTACATGACAGCCCCCTAAACTGGCAGCAAGTAAATGCAGTGGGCAGTGCTCCCACTAAAGAAAGAAAGGAAATACTGAGCAGTGGCTATAAAAGTAGTTGCTTTAGTAGGGCAGAGATTTCATCTGTCAAACACAGATGTGCTGGAGAAGGAAAAATGCTGTAGCCTTGCAAGTAACAATCAGTGTCCTGGGTCCTGAAAAGCTTGTGTAGCAATGTAAGGATGGTAGTTTTCTGCACCCAGGGACATGTACAGAGCTGCAGTTCCTGCCTTGTTGATTGTATATGTGAGTGAAAGGACTGAGATATCACCATAGGCAGGACCCTGAGACACAGGACTTGTCAGGCAATTATGTCTTTCTGGAAAACATCCACAGCTACTAAAGGTGCAAACAGCATGGGATTGCTTTTCCCCCCTACACTTCTGGTGGGAGGCTATTGCAGAACTATTCAGTGATGGTGACTTACACTGCCTAAGGCTTTCAAGTTAAGTATGTGCTACTATGATGGGGAGAGTTGTGGTCATGGCCACACAGGACAAGCATATGTTAGAATTCATGGCCCTGATTGGAAGAGTTGGTCATTTTATCAAGGTGAGTGACACAACATGTAAAGATAGGGAATAGAGTCTCATGCTTGCACAATACAGTCTGTTGTAGAGAGGTCACACAAAAACAGGTAACCAGCACCAACTGATTGGCTTCCTGTAAATGTCACATCACCCACTGAAGGGATGAGAGGACCTCACTGGCATAACAGAGTTGGGGGTGTCTGGGAAGGAACAATGCTTTGTGTGAGAGGTCAAAAAGTCTGACATAGCTGTGTTGCAACTAGGACAGCAAGTAAAGAAATTCAAAGGGTAGAGCATGGCCTGTGCAAGCAGCCCCAACTTCTGTGCTGAGTCATATGATGGGAGAACTGAGTACACAGGACAAAGACAAGGAGAAGCAGATGGTGCTATCCAGCCTATGAGCCTCAGGGCAATGGTGTGTCAAGAATTTTGGAAAGTGGGGAAAATGGAGCAGATTTTGATGTAAAGATCAGTTATTGCCTATGCTTAGTAATAGATGAGTTCTGGCATGTCAAGCTATGACAGCTAAAGACTGCTGCTCCCAGCTGCCACTCTTGCCATAGGTTATCAAAGAAAAAACATGACTGTGCCTAAACTATTTCCATGAACTGTCTTAGTACTGTTTCTGGCAGTGTCCTAAACTCCAAATGGCTATCCAGAGATGGATTTTTCTGCTCCAGCCCCACATTCAATGGTTGCCATTTTCAGCTGCCTAGGCAAGTGTAGAAAACCACTACTACCTCCTCTCAGCTTCACTGAAGCAAGTGTGCCTCAGCTGGAGTTATATTCAGCAATTCCAGCAAAGCTTCCACAAACTGCACTGACTCTACAATCTTTGTTAGAGAAAACAGAATAGTAACACTCCATGCCACCACAAGATTTACCTGCATTCATCCATCAATGTCCTGAGCCTACTGTTTCCCATCCAAGATGCAGTGCAGAAATGAACAAAAGGAGAAAGATTCCTAAGCAGCCATTAGCAACACCTTTCTAGCTAATGATAGTTAATTCTGACTTTTTTTCAAAGTATTTTTAACACTTAGTATTAGTCACTGGTATGGTCATCTGAGTAAGCTGAAACCAAATAAACAGTTGTCTTCCTTCCCTATCAGTTTCTCATCTATGAAGTGAGAGAACAAATAAATAGCCAGTAATTTTTCTCAGACTTTTATTAAGTATTTTCCCCCTTTCTTCATTTCATTTCCTCCATTACATAGTCCTTTGTATGTTACTTTCTGAGACACAACACAATGTCAAGAAGCTGGCAACATTTAGACCTCCCCTTTTATTTACATGGTTCACTTTTACTGTTCCTTTCCTCACAGCAGCTCCTTTACCATCCT
This sequence comes from Chloebia gouldiae, assembly GCA_003676055.1. Lineage (NCBI taxonomy): Eukaryota > Metazoa > Chordata > Aves > Passeriformes > Passeridae > Chloebia > Chloebia gouldiae. The sequence goes on along the minus strand of QUSF01000004.1, from coordinate 28,910,672 downwards.
AAATTCCTAATGTATGAACTCCTGATTATCCTCTATCCTTGGAATATCTGTTGCAATGCTAGAGGACTGTGATAAGGAACATGGGATGTGCTGCTGAACCGATAAGCAGTTTTAAGACAAAGGCTGGAGAAAGAGGCCTGGAGCTGGGTCAGACATTTCTGGGCCTGAGCCCAAGTGAAGAGCAAGAAGAGAAGGATGCTCCACCTGCTGAACCATCCAGAAGTGGCCCAGCTCCCAGAAAAGGTGGTAACTATGGAGCTCATGGGTATATTTACCAATTGACTGGGACCCAGCTTTAACATTCGGTTTTACTGAACCAGATGAACCACGTTCAGCACAGCAGTGATGGAAACCTGTGGAGGTGTAAGAGGCTGTGACTCATTGCATAACTTGCTGAAGGAAACTCTAGGACAACATTTCAGAAGAGGATGGAGTAAAGCTGGAAGGATGTGATACTACAGAACTCAGAAAACAGCAGTGTTTTCATGGTGGAAAACAAGCAGTACTTTTAGGTAAACAAATTAACCACTCTGTTCTTGGAGAGCTTTGTGATTTTTGGTTATCTCCTGCTTCATCTCCCATAGTGAGCTGTAGCTAAACTTTGAGGGATCTCAGGTCATCAAGACTGCAGCTCCTCTGGACAGTCTATACCTTCTCAGTTCTCAGTTTCAGGCAAATGCCGACAAGGTCAGCTGGGAGAGGCTTCTCCTCATGTAAAGGGAATTAAACTTGTGGTAGAAGTTGGCTGCAAAAAAAAAACTGCAACCCACAGAGCCTTAAGTTTTGAAAAGGTTTGGGATGGAGAAAAACACATCTTCTGCCTCAGCAAGAGATGGTCTCAGACAGGTATCACTTAAACCAAGGTGAGGATAGCAGCTTGCTATCCTTTCTCTTCCCTCCCTCATGCCCCCCTAGCATCTGGATATATTTCCATCCCACCCTTTCAATGCACAAGAAACTCCGTGAACAGGGGAGATCTTTGTTATCCTAAATAAAAAGGAACAGGTGAATACTGAGTATTTCTAAAAAGCAATTCATGACAATAGCTTTAAATTCCACATCTTTCTTAAATACATGTTAGAGTGTGGGCCTATCACTAAAAAACCACACAGAGTCATTGGCATTTATTCTCTGCTGCAGTTGCACTTCCCTGGAGCAGTAATTGCATCAGTCCTGTAAAACAAGAAGTTTCCAAGCATTTCAGGCTGGTCAGATGTATCTAAAACAAGAGTGTCAGGAAACACCCCGTTCCAAGTGAAAATGCAGACCACATCCTGCTGCTCTGTTTGCTGCTGCCCCTCTTTCCCACTGGCATCCTTATAGAGGGTGTTTTTGTTGATGCAGTACATTAAAAAAAGCCATCACATCAAGCAACAATCCAAGACTGCTTTAACACCCACAGCACCATGTGTCCTGGTAGAGTCTGTACGTGCTAACGGCTATATACTCAGATGGGCTTTTAGCAGAAACTCCTTTTGACGTCTCCTAGTGGGTGGTCAGTGGAAAGTTTTAACAGCTTTTCTCAAGTTTAGTTACATTTTTACTTGGATTACGTATTATAAGTATTTGGATTTGGATTTCTCACTGGAACTACTCACAGAAGACCACGCAACTGATGGTAATTGGAAGTAGTATCTACACCCCAGTCTAAGGATGCTAGAAGGTTCCTATGCTGCTGGAAGTGTCATGTTCTCTGGGACTGTCACTAAGACCTTCACATAGCCATTGGAATGGTACCAGTACAAATCTCTGCCAGTGTAGGAAGCCAAACATCATTTTCCAGACTGAGATGTATTTAGGAGAGCTAAATTCTTAATACTGTGTCCAGGCATTTGTGTCCTTTTGCCAAGACTCCTACAGTAAACTACAGGTACCTGAATGGGGATATAAACACACTACATCTATTTTACATTCATCTAATTAACAGCTTTACAGTACTCCCAGGTAAAATATGCAGATAGGCAAACTGAAGTTTACAAAAGATTTGGTGAAGATAATATAGCTGGTTAGCACAGAGAGGGAGGATTAGCAACCAGATCCCCCAGCACCACTCATCATCCCCAGATCTCTCTCTGGTTCCATTTCTCCTGCCAGAATTAGTGCTAGAATTTCTGCATGCTTAGGAAAATCAACAAAGGTTTGCTTATCACACTGCAACATTCCCTCACCAGAAAAGCTTAAAACTGTGCATACCCTTAGCATTTTGCTGCTTTGGAATGACTAGGACTTGTTTTTCTCTGCAGAGTAGACATAGTGCTTTTAATCCTGTAAACTTTTAGGCAGTAATGGTGACATAAAATAATCATTGCATTTAATGGTTGCATTTGTAATTGATAAATGACCCCCATCCGCATGCAGTAAGTAAAGCATTTGAGCTTCTTCTAGATCAAATAAGTATAAGTGCTGTATAAGTGGAAGGGAAATCAAGACCAGAGGTGTATTTGGCCAGCTTACTTTTCCATAAGCATTCTTTGTATGTCCATCTGTTTTTTAAAAGAACATAAACCACTAACTTGTAGAAAATTCAGCTGAATGCACCATCAGGATGAGCTCGTGGTCCTTGTTCTTTATGTTTCAATAGGGCTGAGAGAGGCAAAAAGAGGTCAAATGACTTCCTCAAGGTCAGAGACTGCCAGTGAGTCATAAAGAAAGGACTGTTTGCATTACAACCCTGCATTCATTCTGCAAGGCTCTATGCTGCTGGTAGGTTTTTGTCTTTGCCTACTCTAGCAATTTCTGGGAGCCTTGGCCATGCTGCTGCTCTTGCCTCTGGTGACATTCATCAGAATGACTTATGGTAAAATGATGGGGTATTGGCAGGCCCATGCAGCAGCACAGTTTTGAAGGGCAGTCCCTTTAAGGCAAAACTCTTGGAGCTTAAAATGAAGCCCAGCTAGCAGCTTAGTGAAAGAAACATGAGCAGTTCTGCCAATGGCAAGTTCTGAAAATCCTTGTCTGATTTTAAATAGTAATTTTTTTAAAATCACAAGAACTTAAGACCCAGCAGATCTGGGATCCTTTGAAATGGGCTAAATAGTTTAGGCTGTGGGTGTGCCATGCAGCTCTACAACAGCAGACCTTGGAAAACACACCAAATATTGGGGGGCTTTTAATACATACGTGAGCTGACCACTCCATCTTACAGTAGAATTGCCTGTTGAAGGTGCTCTACAAAACAAGTGGACCTAAACAAGAATCTATGTGCACACCTCTGCCTAAATTTACATTCAGCAGGCAATGACAGGCACTGAAAACAGTTTAGTATTTGTCCACACGTGTCTACTCATGCAATTGGTCAGATTAAAAAAAAAACCAAACTAACAACCCCAGCCTTTACCCATGAGATCACACAAAATCCCCTCTGGGTTTATTTCTCTCCACCTCTGTGTATATTTACCTGTAGTTGATGCTCTCCTCTGACTCTCATGCTGCATCTAAACAAGTCAATGTGTGTGTGCATCTGTAGCTGTGATGCAAAGCATCTCTGACAGGTGGATGTGTGGTGCCCATATGAAAAATGACAGTGCAAAAGCAAGGTGGGCTTCTCAAATGCCAGGCTTAGAGAGTAAGCAGAGGTGCTAAAAGAACTTGATAATAAGGACACTCAGATGACAGCTGGTAATGCTACCGGCTATACTTCAGAGCTAAGTGAAAAGCTGCCTTCTCCAGAGTTAACATGTACTGCTGTTATGCTTTCTGCACTATACAGATTTATTTATTTTAGAAACAGCTCTAGGCAGCCAGCAGCGCTCAGAAGCAAAACTCCCTGCATCTCCTCTGCTCCCCATGTCAAGTAACACTGATTGCAGCCTCAACAGTACGTGCTGGTGCCTCTGCTAGAGCCCACGGTGTAAAGAAACTGGTGTCTTATACTGCATCGCACTTAGAAAATGAGGTCTCACTGCTGCACTTCTTGAAGCTGCTATTAGAAATATATACGAATTGTTGTTACATTTCTGGGGAAACAACCTCTCCTCTCTTCCTTTCTCTTTCAACATGAATTCACAGATTCTCCTGCTAGAATGGGAGCTCTGTGACTGGGCTAGGAGTAAAAACACTGCAATTCCAGTTTAACTGCACACTCCCCTCTCCAGCATGCAGGGCATTTCTTTAAAATTGCTTGCAGATAGCTCAGCAGACACACAGAAGCAATGCATTTCTGAGACAAATGCTGTTCTCTGCTCTGTGCATGCCATCTACTGAAAACATGTGACAACCGCCTGTGCAAAATGACAGCTTGACCTGCTGTGAGGTTATCCCAGGAAAAGCACTACTTGTAAGTCCAGGGTTAATTATACTCACCTCCTCCTGTGTTCATACTGGTTAAATTTAGGAAAAAATCTGTTCATATCTAGGATAAAGATGGAGAATGTTTCTCACACCAATTGCTGTTGCTGACAAGATCAAATAAAACCAACAGTGACAAAAATTCCTTGCACAAACATGATACTGTAAAGAAGTGAGCTGGACAATGACAATGACACAGGTCAACTCCGTCAGCAGGAGTCAAGACATTTCTAGCAAGTAGAACTTGTGTACTGGTAGAAAGTGCCTCAGAAGCAAATTCCATTCCTCTCTCCCACTTCATTTACTGTCTACCTACCACGTCGCATTTGTATCTAACAGAGATAGTGCCTGCGAGCCCTTTTTCAAGCCCAGGAAATCACCAAGCTATATTGTTCAGAGTATTATGGGCTCATTGTGTAATCCTGCCAATCTAAATGATCCTTGCCAAATACAATCAATGGATTTCAATAAACCTGTGAACAGAAATTTGTAGAGAGACAAAATTACATCTGTGCAGTTATGGTATCGCTCTGAAATCTCACTTGCCTCTCCACCTACGAGATTTCAATAGGCTTTTGAAGGAAGAGTATTTGGAAACATGATGAAAAGGAGCTAAACTGTGCTCCCCATTACATCCCAAAAGGCATGTTGAATGTAAGAGATTGGCATGCATTATGATGAGAGGATACTGGCTTCGTGTTTCAAACCATTCACTTTATACTGCATCTTTTCTAGCACTAGAGAACAGGAAACAAAGCTAACCAACTCTTGTCTAGAAAGCCAAAAGCTAATGTCCTGATTTGCGCCATTTTTTATCCCCAAGGATATAAAGGGTGATGAGTGACCCTTCATCCTTTGGGAAAACAGCAGGGCTTTTTTAATGCTGTTATTTTGTGTGTCTTGTCCAGGTTATGAATGCTCTCTTCGCTGTATGTACCTAGGCACAAGTTTTTGTTGTAGAGATGCTTTCAGGTTTGGAAAAAAAAACAAAACAAAACCGTGTGCTACTGGGGACCAAAAATAACATTTGATCGTGCACTTGTTTGGATAAAGCTTCTTGAAGTCAACAGGAGTTCTGTTTCTGTAACGACTTCAGAATCAGACTACAAAGTAGTTAAACCCCCCACCACTCCTCTCTATCTTCCTGCAGCACTTCTAAACAGATGGCAAGGAGCAAAGGGAGGCATGATCAAATGTCTACTGACCACAATGATGATTGGAAGCTAGCGAAAAGCCAAGACTGTATTGGCTTTCAACTTTCAATGCTAAGAAGCCAAAAAATTCTTTTTATATCTGGTAGAACTATTTGGAGATATTGCAGTTGTGCCCAAACCCTTCCCCTTCCTTACATCAAATGTGGTAGGAGTCCGTCTCTCTGTAATACCACTAATTACAGGCTCCAGAGCCGGAGCTGTGGCGAAGGTACTGAAGGACATCTCGGGCTGAGGGTACAGCGCAGCAGGTAATCTTGGCCATATCAGGAGCCACGATTTCTGTCAGCCGGAGCGCCCCACGCACACACCGCCGCCCTGCCACCTGTCTCCCGGGGGAGGAGGGCACCGATTCATCGGGGGCGGATGGAGCCGCCGGGGAGAAGGACTGGGGGTCGCTGGCGAGCCCGAGCGCCAGGAGCGGCCGTGAGCCCCATCCCCGCGCTTCCCGGAGCAGCACGGCTGTGCCCAGCGGGAGCGCGACGGCGAAAATGGAAGCCAGCGGAAGGGAAGAGATGCGGCGAGCGGAGCGGGGCGGCAGCGCTGCTCTGCGGAGGGGGAGGGAGGTGTGCGCGGCGCAGGTGGGGACCCGCCGCCCCCCGCCCGCGGCCCCGCTGACCTGCCAGGCTGTTGTAGCAGTCGACCTCGATGGCCTCCACCGCCTGCCGCTGCTCCTCGCTCAGCCCCGCCGCGGCGGCGGCGGCGGGAGGGCGCTGCCCGGCCGGCTCCTGGCTCAGCAGCAGCAGCAGCGCCTTCAGCTCCAGCAGGGCGCGGTGGTACTTGCCGATGGCCTCCCGGAATTTCTTGTCCTTGTAGCACTGCGCCCCTTCGCTCTTGAAATCCAGCGCCCGTCCGATGAGCTCGCCCGGCTCGGCGCTGCCCGCCGCCGCCGCCCGCGGCTGGGCACCGCCGGCGGGGCCGTGCCCATCGCCCGCCCCGCGGCCGCCGGCGTTCAGCTTGCCCGCCGCCGGGCTCGCCCTCTCCATGGCCGCGGCGCCGCCCGGCTCCCGCGCCGCCCTACGCGGGCGATGCCGCGGCGCCCGCCGCCGCGCTCCCGGCCTTGCCCCCGCGCCGCTCCGCGGCTCCGCCGCTCGCTCCCATCCTCCGGCGGCCGCCGCTCCTCCTCCCTCGCCCCGCCGCCCGCGGGGCGCCCGCCTCCGCCCGCCCCCGCCGCCCGCCGCGGGCACCGCCGCCCCCCGCTCTGCTGCGACCCCCGCCCAGCGCAGCGCGGGGCGGCGGGGCCGAGCCCCGGCCGTGGGGATGCGCCGGCTCCGCTCCCCGCTCACCGCGCCGGCACGGCAAGGGGCGAGCGTACGCCGGGACCCTCAGCTCCCCGGAGTGGCTGACCCCACAGACCCCCGCCCGCCGTCCTGCTCTCCCCGAGACTGAGCTCACTCCAGCCCCCACAGCCGGGTCTCTTCTGCTCCCCTGTGCCTTGCCCTGCCGTACCTGAGGGTATCGCCTCCCCCGTCGGCAGGCTGGGTTCCACCTCCTCCATTCCCCTCCTCATCCCAGTTTCCCGGCTCCATCTCTCCCAGATCCCACCAGTGGCCGTCCACCATCAACACCTGTTCGTGGTGTCCGTATCACTGGGCAAAGAAGTGCTAGACCATGAAGTCTCCTGTGTGCTCTGCATAAGGGCAGCAGAAGCCAAGGGCCAGTACCTGCCCTGGCGCCAGTAACTCAGGGACTTTGATTTTCCTGAAACAGATTTTCCTGTGTGCTGCTGTAAAATGGGTCCATGCCCACTGATGCCTAGAACATGTCCTGGTTTGGGTTTATCAGTGGGAAGTGACTGTCTTGCTCCAGACCAACAACAGAAAAACTGGGTGGAGCATGAGGCATTATTTTCTTAGGCCTAACACCATGCCTGCATTGAATATTAAAACAGTTGGATGTATTTCAGGTGCATTGTTGTGCCAAGATATTTTGTAGGTCTTACCACATGCTTAAAAACTAGAGGATGGATAAAAAAAAACACAATGAAAATTTTTTCTCAATAATATATTGGGATGCATCTTTTCATTACCCATGCAACTCTTACATGATGAGGCTGCAGCTGTGGTGCAGTGCTCAAGCTTCTCTCTGCAACAATGAGAACATTTTAAAATGGAGACTTGAGTTCCTTTTTGGGGTATGTACGGCCCCTACTGTGGCGGCAGGTGGTGTTGCAGTGCTGGGCAAATTGGGATAGCTGTGTGGTATAGCTCCATGTAAAGGCATTAATGCAGGTCTGGGACTGGTGCCTGGATAATTCCATGTTAGCAGGGCCAATGAGTTGTGCTTTATGCATTGGTAATGTTAGTCTCTGCTGCTGAGTTTCTGGACCTCGCTGAGGTTGTGGTCACAGTGTGGGACAGACACACATCTACTCACTTGAATCCAAAAGCCAGACCCACAGGAAAAGCAAATAGCATAACACTGATTGTGATAAAAGTACAATTTTGAAAATGCTTTCACAAGAGAAATGATAGCTACGATATTGCCAGTGATTACATGAGTTCAAGTGCTTTCATTTCCATGTGCTCTACTAGCTACATCTTCAAGAAATCCTACTTTATGAAAATGGGTTCTCAGCATTTTCAGGTATCTCAAGCCAAGAGTGAGATAAATTACTTACAAATCTTGCTCGAATAACTTGCTCAAAATGTGATCTAAAATCAGGAAATCCTGGGGGGCGGGTGTGGTGGTGGTGGATATTAGTCACAGTAGCTAGAGTGGAATTGATGTGGGGAACCTAAATATTAAGGAAGGAAAATTCCTGTTAGGACATTGTTTTAATCTGTTTGCTAGTCATATTACACAAAGTAAGTTTAAGTCATTTCAGAGGTTTCATTGTATCATTATTGATTGCTGCTTGGGAGAATTCACAAGGACAACATATATCTCTTGTGCTGGAACGCTGACTTTGCCAGAGGAAAGGAGATTGCCACAGAGGATTAATTGCTGAGACCTGAGCAGCTGCAGAAACTATCAAAGAAGGGACTGTTTTCTTGGAGGGTGATGTAGCAAGTGACATTGGGAGTAGTTGCATCCCTTTTTCAGCATTTGCTGAGCCCATGGAGTTACATGGCATTGGGGGCACAGAGACATAAGTGACTTTTTCTCCTCTCCCACCCCCTCTGCTTAAGGGATCTTTGAGATTTCTTCCTTTGGTTACTGATCAACAGTGGTAGTCTAAAACAAGCTATGAAAAGTGTAAGTTTTCTTACAGAAGAGTTTAGCAGTGGCCACTGGTATTATGGGTGCAGATCTGGTCAGAAATGATCATAAAATAGTGATAAAACTGGGTGGTCCTTGCATTATGAACTATACTGAATATACCAAACTGTGGCTTAGTCCCAGATTCTGCCTAAGCACCTAAATGAATTTTCCACCTTGTAGTTCTCCCAGAAATGTCCAAACTCTCTTCCTGACATTGCTGGTACCTATGAGGATGAATGCCACAACCTTGTAAATCCCAAAAGAGACCATAACAGAAATGTCTGAATGATTGCCATTCATTGGCCAACTTAGACCCTTTGTTGATAGCAAAGAGTATCCCTCAGCTGAGAGCTAGATCTCTCAGACAGAGAATTCAAACCTGCTGTAAGATGTGCAGGATGGCTGGCAAAGGTCAGTTTGGTCCACTGGATCCCTCTTCCTGAAGCGGAGCTAAGTAGTGTTGGCTGTACTAAAATATTTAGGAAACATCACACCAGACATAGGGTCACCACACTGACCACAGCATAAGGGGCTGCTTTTGTTTGTTTGTATGCTTTTCAAGAGGAATGTGGTGCTTGGAGGAAAACATAAGAAGCTTTCACCTTTCCAAGTCAGACAAGATTTGTGCTTGAGAGATACCTCACATTTCCTTTAATGTGATGTGATAGGCAGGTCTAGATTTCAGCTGTCTCAGGCCCACAAGACTCCCCATACAGGCTTGCCAGTGGTCAACAACCTTTAATGATATTCAGCTTGAAAACATGACAGGAACCTGAAAGTATCAGAAAGAGTAAGTTTATATATTATATTGATGCACTGAACTAAAATTAAGCCAGTTTGCAGTCATTGCCTGTGTGCCATGAGATGGGGTCATCGGGATTAGCTATTGTGCCTGTCTTTAGTCCAATGGTGAGGGATTTTCTGGCCATAGAAGCAGAACATGCTTATCTAGCCCATTCTGTAATAGATGGGGTGTACATGTCTATCTGGATGCCTCCAGGTGCTGTATCTAAAACTGCCTGAGTGTGCCTGTCTCTCCTCCTCCACACTGAGCTTTCCTTAGCACGTTCCAAAAGCATACACTTGCATTGCTTAATTATTATTAATAGTGGTATTATGCAGAGGTCACATGCTTTATAGGATATTTTAGGATCTGTGACTCACTAAACCATAATTTCCTGTTCACAGGTTACCTGAAGAAAATTGTCTTTTTGGAATTCTATTCTTGGCTGGAAGATGTGGGGGAAATGGTAAATATTGTGAAAAGTACTGGATCTTACATATCTGTGAGCTGTCCCAGCCTTCCTCCAGGTGCAATTTTTTCTGCCTGCACATAAGACAATTAATTTACAGACATATAGAACAGATTCTCTGCATTTCAGGATACTGCTGTAAGGAAACTGGAAAGGCTCCTGAGACAGCTGAGGAAGCTGGACACTTGGGCTCTGGTGGGGCATTGAAGGGCTGGAGAATCTTTCCTATGAAGAAGGCTGAGGGAGTTGGGGTTGTTCAGCCTGGAGAAAAGAAAGCTTGGAGGGGGGAACTTATTGTAGCCCTTCAGCACCTAAAGGGGGTTAGAAAAGAGTTGGAGAGGGACTTTGGACAAGGGCAGGTAGTGTTATGATATGGGGGGATGGCTTCAAACTGAAAGAGGGTAGATTTATTGGACATAAAGGAGACATTTGTCTTGGATGAAGGAGGTGAGGCACAAGAACAGGTTACCGAGAGAAGTTTCTAGAGAACACATCCCTAGGAGTGTTCAAGGCCAAGCTGGATGGGGCTTTGAGCAACTTGTGCTAGTGGAAGTTGTCCGTGCCCATGGCAGGTAGGTTGGAACATGATGATCTTTAAGGTTCCTTCCAACCCAAACCATTCTGTGGTGCTTCTAGATGGATGTGAATCCACTGTAGCATCTATGCTGTTAGGTGAGCTTTTTTATAAACTGGAACTCTAAAGGCTGCTATGAGGAAGCAAGTTTATATACATTGAAAACTAGGTATCAATTTGGAAAGAAGTATAGCATGTAAGGCCTCAGTCCAATTCTTGTGTATTCATTCATGTTGATGGGACTGTTGACTATATGAGAGTTGTTTCATCAAATCCTTCCTACCAAAGCACAAGCCTCACCTATTTCCTATTGTGATGAAAATAGTGTCAATCCCTTGTGAGCAGAAAAGATCCCTCACTGCCTTAATTCAACTGCAGAATTCCCAAACAGCAGCAAGCTTCCAGCACAAACAGCTGCTGCTGCTGCTACAGTCTGTCACCAGCTTAGTCAATCATCCATTATTTATTTCCAAACTGTATGTAAAGCTCTGCAGCATAGACTTTTATGTCCATATACAGGGAAAAGAAGAGAAAGACCTTTTGAAAGGCCAGGAGAATAAAAACAGAGAAACCTCTGAAATCCTTTGTGGGGAAATTGTCATATGTAGCTATATCCAAGGAAGAGAGGAAAGGGAAATAAAATCACATTTAACAGAAGGTAACACCTTGGTACAAATTCCTTTGATCTCTCAATATCATTTGTTGTAGTCAAAAATTCCTTTTTAGAACATGAGATCCTTTGTTTACCAGTGTCCATCAAATGCAACACACTTGGAGAGTATTGTGCATGTCTTCTTCCACAGTCTGCATTCTTTGTTGGGTCAGTTCATCCTGCAGGCTGTTTGATGCTTGGTTGAGAATGGTTAATCAGGACTACAATGAATCTCCCAGGAATAGTATACAATCAAGGAAGAATAGCTCACAGAAATGTTTGCAGGCAAATAAGAGAGTCCCTGTGACAAGCCATTGCACATGCACATATATGAGCACCATCTTTGTCACAAAAAATGCTTGCTGACAATACTAAGAGATGGATGGGTAAACAGAGCAGCTATTCAGAATTAAAACAACTGTTCCAAATTCTGGTTTTAGCATTCTGGATTCTTTCCTTCTTTTTCATAAATGCAGTAACAAATTGCTAACTAAGAGGTTTACCCATGAACCCAGAACAGGTCAAATCACAACAATTTAACATCATTCCCAGTGTTTCTTTTTGCACATTAATTAAAAGTGAGTACTCTGATTTGCAGAACAGCCACACTGGAAGGAAATGCTGCAAAAAAAAAAAAGTTTGGAAAACACTTTTAACCTCTTAAAATCAGCTGATGACATCCCATCTACAAGCTACAGCTATAATCTCTCAAGCAAACTCTAGTGTCCTGGGTAGCTCTTGCACTTTACTCAGGCTGGACTAAAGAACAGCAAGGTTGACTCCCCTGTTGTGCATGAAAGAGTACATCTGGAAAAAATCACATCCAGATCTTGCTTATCAGACAGATATTGAGAACCACAAAACAGGCACTCCTATATCTTTCAGCCCTCATTCTTCCTCTATCTTATCTTCCAGCATCCAAAGCTGTCCTGATTCTGGAGGCACATCTACACCGGGCAATGGGGTGTGGTGTAAGGTTTTTGAGTTAGTAGTGACCTAGATCTGACTTGAGAACACTGCTTTTCCTGAGACCCTAAGGAAGCAGACCCTCACTCCACTGTTAGTTGCTACTGCTCCAGAAAGACCTACAGAACTGCCTAATGCTACACCACAGCATTACAGGCTCAAGTTACTGCACATCAGCTGTTCCCCCAGCCTGGCAGGGTGCCTGTTCCAACCCTCCATGGAGGTGAAGCACTCATTCCTGTAATGCTGAAAGACTGCATATTGAGCAGCATTAGTGGGGAATAAGAGACTTCATAGAAGCTCTTACTGCAGGTCTGTTCATGTCTGGCATCCTCCTACTGCTTAGATAAATTTCAATGTTAGTAAAAGTTCAATGTTAGTAACGATCACTTAACTCCAAGAGTGACCAGGTGACACTTGGTGTTCAGATCTATATAGGAGTACAAAATAAGTCACTTGGGTTTCAGTCTAATGAGACAGCATGTGAGTGTAACTGGAAACTGAATTACTGATCAGCACAAAAAATAATCCTAAAATGCACTGACTCCCTATGAACTTTGAATTGCTGGTACTCTGAAGAGAAACGCCATTCAATGGTCACCAGTAGTAAAGCATGCTCAGTTTGTGTTTCCGCATTAGGACTATTGCCTAGTCTTTACACCGTGCTTACATCTTCAGGATCAAGCAGTGATTGCAACTGCATTCCAAGATAAGTGCATATTTATCATGACTTGCCCATTACCTGGAGAGCTTACACCAGCACCCTTGGGTTCAACTCATACATACAGCTGTAACTCATACAGCTGAATTCTCCCATGGTATCATAAAGGCACACATCAAAAGTGCATCTAACTACTTCTAAGCAGAAAAAACCATCTCTCTCTTAGTTTTGTAGCTTAGTCTTTTTTTGTGAGATTAAATATCACACATGGGAGTAAATGGAAATGCTTGTGCTTCTAATTGCTTGGTTTGTGTGAGACACAGCTATTCCCAACTTCAGCTGAACTACACGAGGAAAACTACAAGCGGCAATTTTACAGAGCAAGCGGATCTGCTAGAGAAGTATCTGCTTTTTAAACATCTGGTCTGGCAGTGTGCAAATGAGTTAAGATTTCACAACAAGCAGAGATGTCTGGAAAGTTCCTAGTTTGGCAGTATCTTTGAAAACCAGGCTTACAAGAATTGTCTTGCATATCCCATCCATTTTCATTGTCTTATGTCATGGCACAGTCTTCACTAAGGTAACAGTTCAATGCTTACTAACTTTGTCATTCCTGGGGGAGTACCAAACCCTGGCCTCTTGGAAGGCTCTTGCTGTGCTCGACACACTTGATGGGCTGATGTCAAGGAGAGAGTTTGTGCTGTTTTCCTGCCAGGTCTCAAAAGTTCCTGCAAGTTGTTGGTGGTGATTAGAGTAGCCTCTGAGGAGAAATGGGCTATTTCAGGAAGTGTGGCTGACATACAGTAAATGGTACTGTCCCCTAAGAGAGCACTTAGCTGCTCTGTCGGCAGGCTGGCAGGCCCTGCAGCTCAGATAGCTGTGCTATCCTTGGAAGAGAGGTGAGACAAAGGTGTTTTATGGTCCTGACCTTTAACATGCCTGTGCTGTTACTGAGTTTGAAGGGTAAACTGCAGGGCCTGGGTCAAATTTCAGTGTAAATGCATTTGTACTTGCTTTTCCGGTTGGATGTAGTTATTCTGCTTGCTTTTCTCTCTCTCTCTCCTAAATGTGCTGAGGGTGCTGCAGTGCACAGCTAAGCAGATGGCTCACTTTATCCTAGAGACAGATCCATTTCTGAGCACGGGGATACTTGTATCTAAAGAAGTGCTCAAGTAAAACCATTTGAGTAAAAGCTGCATGGAGATCATGGAGCTCATTTACCACATATATGGGTGATTTTCTTACAAGTAAAAGGAAGAAAAACTATGAAAGAGGAATGCTTCTTTCTGTATCTCCAACATTTGTCCTGCAGCATATGGGGTTTTCCTGAGGATGTACATTCCCAGATTTCCTACAAACAAATTTGTGAGGTCTGGTGAGCACAGAGCCTCAGGCAGTGTGGTCACAGACTTACCATCTGTGTGGGATCCCAGTAGCATCAGCCCTGCAGTTTACATGAGGTTCTTGACTTTCAAATTTTGTTGTAAAAATGGTTCTGTTCCCCATCCAAACAGTTTTCCAGGCCAGGCCTCATCTTCCAGGACACTGCAGTGATGGAAGGTGGCCAGCATTGTGTGGTATCAGTATAACTGTGTGTATTAAATGAACTTTGAGTGAGGAAATATCATTGCTTCATCCTACAAAGAGAAAAGAAATTCTAATGGATCTTGATGTGTGAAAGACTCTCAAACTTATTTAGTTGGTCCACGTAATATTGCCAATGTAAGGTCTCAAGTGTGGACATGTAGAGATTAGTACTATCCCTATTTAATTGAAGCTCACTGAGGATTTCACTGCATAAAATTTATTTAGTGGTTCCCGCAACACACTGTTATTGCATTGGTAGGCTGTTTGAAAGGTATTTCTTTCCCCATAAGCTGTCATGCACAGCTTACATTAATGATATTGCCCTGAGGAGAGTCAGATGAGCAGTCCTTATGGACCTCCTTGTCTGTGCACACCTGTCACAATAATTTCTTAGCCCTGAGCAGGAGTGTCATGGCAGCTCAGGAAATAAAGATTTACTGGTGTTGAGGAGACAGAATAGAATCAAAATGGACTATTTTCCTCCAAAATGAAAATACCTGTATTAATATAGATTATTTTAAATTACCTATTGACTGTGCCTCTACTTGCTTCTCTGATTGCATGTCCTGTCAACTAACTACCCAATGGCTGCAGTATCCACACTTCATTTAATTCTTAAGCCACTGGTTTTCAAGTAAATATGGTTTGCTTATGAGGATCAGCCTAGGTTAATCTCTCATTGGGCTGTTTCCTTCCTTCATAAAGTTGTACAATTATTTGACTGTTTTCATCACAGTTCTAGGCTTAGAAATACTAAAAAATGCAGAGTAGTTAGAAGAATAAGCTATGCTTGACCTTATTAGCAAGATTGCTTATTCTGTAATGTGAGGCTTTGGAAATTTTGTAAATTGAACTGAATGCATTTGATTAAAGAGGACTATGAAACAGAGAAACACGTGCATTTTAAAAATGAAATTCATATAGAAATGGAAATATGGGTTGACCGCAGCTTTCTATCTCCATTTTTATAAATTTTCAAAGACAGAGGAGACATTTGATCTGCCATAAAAGCCAGTATGGATGAGAAAGTAGAAAACCCATGAGCAACACAAAAATTCAGGCTACTACTTCTGTATCCTTGATACTCATCTGAGAATCAGTTTGAAGTGATCAATTATTCTGCCCATAATAGAGTCCAAGGTTTCATCTCACAGTCTAGCAAGTCATTAGCCATATAATGTTCCTCTCAACTCACCTTTCCTTTTTAGGAAGAAAAAACAACAGTGAGTTGAATAGATGTCTTATATGGATGGAAAAGATACTCCAGTGATGCTGAAGCTAAAATCTGGGAGATATTGATTTCACCACAGTCTGATAGTAGATCTACAAAGGCAAGAAAACCCATTTAACTTACCCTTCCTTAAATCCAAATCTTGTTATGACTTAGAATAAAAAAAAATAGAAAAAGAATTGTTAAAGTGTCTGACACTAAACAAGGATTATTCTGGGGCTGTACAGCTGTATAAGACTGCATAGCTTGGTAAGGCTCAAGCTGTCCAATCTCAGTACAGAGCCCCAGCTGATTATGTAAGGACATTTCCTGCTGGGCAAAAATGCAATTTCCCACAGATGCAATTTTTTACAGATGCAGCTCTACTTTATATGTGAACAAAACACTTTGCTGCTGATTTGTCCCATACTGGGGAAGCCCATCCTGAAAAAACAACCCTATTGATGAAGGGTGATCATTGCTCTGCCTTATGTTTTTTTCCCTTGAACAACAGTATATGCTTCATGGCACTGAATCAAGCTGTGAAGGACAGTTGTGTGTTGCATGCTGATGGCAAATGTAAATTTTTGACAGATTTGTAGGACATACAGTTTGTCTGTATTCATCTCCTGATGCTCCTATTACCATTATTTATCACTGCATTACTATAGCTTCTGAGTCCCAGTGCAGCCCCACTGTGCTAAGTACTACAGAAATACATTCCTGGCTTTGCTGGTTTGGCTTCACTCCAGTAGATCAGCTACATTCATGTATCTCCTGCCTTGCTATTCTAATTTTTTCTTGTCCAACAAAAGGAATGTTTAAAACACTGGGGAGAAGAGACTGGGGGAATTGATCAAATAAGATAATTTGATTTTTAACCCATAAGTGTCCTTGCTCTACTCCCTATTGCACTAATAGAAAAACATGACTAGTTCTTTGCTGGATGTGCAAATACCCCAGCAAATACCATGTTCTGTAAGTTGCCATGTACCTGCTGACTTCAGTATGATCTGCAAAGCAAAGGGATGTTATGGCTCTTTCCATTACACAGATGAGGCTCTGGTATCAGTGTGGGTTCATCACTTGTTTGGAGCAGATGCTGAATCTCTGTGATGTGAGCTTAATTAATTTAACCTACTCTTTCCTACCAAAGCCGGGTGTAAAGTATTTACAGCTGGCTCACTCTTGGCTGATGTGGTTGAAAAAATATCCCAGATGGAGGATTCTCCCATGTGCAAAAGTGTACTGGACAGTGCCCTCCTGCTAAGCTACTTTGTCCCAACTTTGTATGTCCTGAGCTCAGGGTCTCAAGTATAGGCTCTGGAAGTTTCTGTGAAGTGGAATAGCAACTCTGATATCAGTCTCTGATGAAGGACAGTGCAGCACCAGCATGATGGACTGATACTGTTCTGATACCCAAGGGATATACCCTTGTTTCTTTGGGACCCTTCTGAAGCAAAGTATAAGATAACCTGTATTCGGGTAGGGAAACCTGGAATTTTTTTAATGTAGCCTGTGATAGGAATTTTGTTAGTCCTGCAGAAGAAGGGATAGATCCTCCTGAGAGTGGGATTTCTCTATAAATTGTAGATACCAGAGCCCATGCTGATCACAAATTCACTAGGAATTTCCTACCCCATAGAGGACCTTGCACCTTAGAGGCTATAGGGCAAAAAAGTGAAGCCTATGACTCTCTCTGCAGCCACTTCTGAAGGGAAGGGAAAAGGAACACACAGCTTCTCAGCCACATTTGCAGTGACCAAGGAAATCCCCTCTCTGAAAATACCTTGATCAGTCTAAGCAAGCAAAAGACCATGTAGCTGTTGAGATGAAAGGCCCCCATAAACTCATGCCACCTCTACCAAACTGGATATGCTGCCTTCCCTCTCTCCAAAACAGTGTCCAGTTACCTTTGATATATGCAGTATTACCCAGCAGGGAAGGAACTCTTTGTTATAGATCATTTTTCACAGGCCCACCAAATAGGCCAGGTTGCCCACCTTAGATATTAGTGTCAAATTTCTGCTCACTCTTGACCCAGGGATGAGCAGCCCTGGCTATACAGCCACTACCTGGGCTCAAAACTTGGACCACTCACGTGTGTTCAACTTTGGATAATATGGAGGCACAGATAAAGAAGAACAGTGCAGCCAGGATGGAAATAATAAGTTTTTTTTCAGTACCTGTTGAGGCACAGACACGTAAAAATCCCATGAAGGAAGCAAAGGTATTAGAATTAACAGGAAACCAACACCAGTAAAAAATAATGCAAAAGGAGAGCAGGGAAAAAGAGCTCCAGTTAAGGACCTGCCTGGTCCATTAGGTACCTGAGACAAGTGATGAAGTGTGCACACTAAGATTTAATGGTAGGTGAGGATATCTGTTTTTGATAGATGGAAGGTGCAGAGAAAAAGCATTTTTGACTCAATGGACAGAGCAGAAATGAAAATTCTTCACTGAAGTGAAATAGACTGCTTTTAGCATTATGAAGCCTGCAGTTTTTGAAGCAGAGATATTGCTAGACAGTTTTGTTAATGTTCTGCCACCATTGTTTCTTGCTGGATTTTGTAGCTCTCTCCAATCTTGAAATACAGAAATTAAGTGTTTATTTTCACTTCCTGATCTGGTCAGCCTGTCCATGTTTTGCATCCTCCCACTGGGAAACACAGGGCTCACTGCCAAACTGAAGCCCTCTGTTTCTCAATAGAAAATACAATAAATCAAGAAAATAAATCTTGATTTCTTAATCAGACTAGAGAGACTCTATTTTATTAAAGAACTCTTACAGATAAGCTAAGTGCCGGACTTAAAGGCATAAAAATCAAGGACTTTGCAATTTGGCCATATTTGGGGGTACAATGGACAGTAAAATGAGGGCATTCAAAGCTTACTGAGAGGTATCCACCAACTGCCAAGGCTGTGGTGCAGTCCAGAGATTGGGTATATTAGATTGCTAGACATGTGCAATAAACAGGCTGTATGGTGAGAAGATTGTTTTGCTTTTCTCCCCTTCCCTGTCCTGGGCAAGCCTTCATTGTCAGCAGACACTGCTTGTTGGCAGTGACTGGGCCATGGCTGTACTCCAGGGCCCTGATCTGCCCTTTGGAAACTGAGGGGAAATAAAACATTGGCTGACTCCCAACCCAGCTAACAAATGAACACAAGTAGAGCTGTATGGGATGGGGGCTGTGCTCCAGAGTTGCCTGACAGCTTCATCTGCCTCTTGCTGGATATTGGCCTGTATGTGACCTGTACAGCTCTAGGGACATGGGGCAGTTTCTGCTTCTCCCACCACTTCCCTCTGGGTGATCCAACACCTGTAGATTGTACTTGCTGCATCCTTCTTTGTCATGGGCTTTTACTTGGACGAAGCCAATGCAGCAGCAGAGATGCTAAGGTCAGAGATGTCTGCAGAGACACAAAAGTCAGCATCTGCAGTTGCTGGTTTTAATACATGATCATATGCAAGATGACATAGTTTGTGCTTCTTTGCTTGGAAGCTCATTTCCCCTCCTGCCTGCAGTTGCTAGAAGCCATGTGGAATCCTGACATTTCATCGTTATTAACTTCTTGACAGATAGCCTTTTGGGGCTTACTGGGAGATTAATTGTTTTCAGGAAGCTTTTAGACTGTTAGCAGGGTTTAATATTTTCTTTCCCCATTCTTTCAAACTCTAATAAAGGAGACTCTAATAAAGCACAATGAGATGTATTGAAATGATCTGAAGATGCCAGGAACAGTACTCCTAGTATCCTGCAGTTCCTCTGCTCTTTGCAGCCCAGAGTTGAGAGCAACAAAGTGAGGGGGACACAGTTTTGAGAAGGTCACCGGCTGCAGCCATAATTGCAGCCACTTTAGTTAGATTTTCCCAGTGGCATTTTTCCAGGGGAAAAAAAAAAAAAGAGCTTACAAGCCTGGCTATTTTTTTTATAGTCAATGCATGTGATTAGCAGTATTTATAAAAACTGTGCAGAAAACAGCATCTCAGGAAAAGGAAAAGAACACACAGATGCACTGAGCGAAAGGAGAAATTAACAGACTTTGAAGTCAGCAAAAGTGCCTGATTAAGGATTTAAAAATCAGAATTTTGCAATTTGGCTGTGCTGTGGGTTTCTAAAGCATAATTCAGTGATGGCTTTTGAGGCCTGTGGAAGCTGTTTTGCAAATGACTGCATGTGTAATGCCATCTGAAGATACCAGCAACATAAGTGTTTTCAGGGTGGAAAGAGAGAAATTTCACAAGCAAAAATGTTAAAACAGAATATGGGTGATGAACTCATGGCAGCTCCCTCAAACATTTCCTTTCCCTCCTTACACATTTTGTGATTTCAGCATTTTCTTTGCATTGCCCATACATTTCTCTCTCATGGTTTTCCCTCAAACCATGAGATAAGGATTTAAAAGAATATTTCCCCATTCCTATTTATTATAAACCAGTAACAAATTGCTCATTTCATAAGTAATTCAAGCCCAGCAATTTTTCATTAGCACAAAAATTTAAATTTCCCTTGCGCTTCATTGCAGAACTAGATTTAATGGAACATAGAATGAGACTTGGAGATATTTACTATTAATCTGTGGGTTCAAATGCAGGTGGGCAGAATCTGAGGTGCTGTGATGATATCCTTGTTCAGGAGCCTCTATTATGTTTTGGAACCACCCAGAGTTTAATGATAAGGATTTATAAACAATACTTTTCACCTCATGGCATATTGCTAGCTTATTTGTTCAGTCCCTGCAGACTGTTAGAAATGTGCACAGAGATGGTTTTCCATCCTTTTTTAGATGTAGTCCTCTCAGTTTAGCTGTGCTTATTTGAAACCATAAAGGGACTCCTTGGTAGTCTCCCTGCTGTACCCATAATGTGGGTACCCACTCAGTGCTAACAATCCTGCATCCACTGGACATAACAAACATTGTAAATTAGGGACAGTCTCTTTTGTTATACTTAGGGGAGCATAGTAGCATAAGATTACTCATTAGCTCTGACCATAGAAATACAGAAAAATAATTCCACTGCAGGGAGAATGACACTAAATGACATCCAAACACTGGGACTAGAAAATGTGTCAGTTTTTATCCAAGTGTTTTATGCATTTTTAAAGCACACAAATTGAATGAATATGTCTAAATACTCATTGCTTAAGGTGCCTTTCTCTGACATCAAAAGCAGTGTGCATAAATTCCTCATTTTATGTGATAGCTTTCATTATCTCTCCATCTGTAATCCACACCTCCTGCTAAGAGGGACAGAACACCAACACTCATTAAGACTCTCCCTTTAGAGGAAGACAAGTGAAAAAGCCCTCACCTTTTATGCTATAGCAGAAGGTGAAAATGTTACCAGATTAACAATACCTTCCAGCAGTGCTTTGGCTAGTGTCACTATGTAATTGAAAATTCATTGTAAGCAATCAAGCCCCATTATTTCCCAGCTAGGAATCTTTACTTTTCAGCTGCTTGCTCATCTGAAGACATACTTGCTAAAGAGAGGTGCAGAGCAGCAGGAAAGATGGACAACATTAATAATTAAAATAGAGGTCGAGTTTACATTTGTTACTGAAAAGAAATAGTTTGCACAAAAATAGAATAAAACAGGGCATCAGAAATGCTTTGGAAGGATGACTGTGATGTCTGGTGGCATTTTTCCCTCCAGGAGGATTGCTCATGACAGGGTCATAGAGGTATTTGGTTTATCATGGCAACCTATCAGTATTATTTGGAAACATTCTGGTGTGGATAACACTAGAGAGATGTGTTTGGCAAAGGTAGAAACTGCTAATCAGTAGCAGGTAACTAATGAATGGGGATCTGCAGTGTGCACACATGAGAATTACCCCATGGAAAAGCACATATTACACAAAATATTATCTCAGTGGCAAAAACAAGCATCCAGAAATTGTGAAATTAAAAAATTAAGGTTAGATTTGATTTTTAATCTAGTTGTGCTATTAAATTATACCAAGTACTGTGTTTGCATGACTTTCTTCTGAATTCAGTATTACAGTTGGACTGTGCACTTCTGTTCAGTATTTTTTCTTCCACCACTCAATCTCTTTTACTTTGCCAATTAAGCAAATATTTTTTGAAGAAAAGATTAATTTTCTCACAACACTTATCATCCCAGTCTCATATTTTTGCAGATATTATCAAAGTTATTTTCATGAACCATTCAGAGCCAAGGGGCCTGTTATCACCTCCCTTTTAGAGATACAGCTGTGAGACACTAAGATTACAAAAATCTTATTTTGAATAATAAACTGTGAGAGATTTTACAGACCTTAACTTCTCACTGTGCAAGAATTACAAAACACACAAAGCATGACCAGCATTACTTTATTTGTATTGAGGACCAGCACATCTATAAATCTGACTCTGAAAAAAAATTCATTAATTTAATGATGACTATACTACTGGCAAGACTACAGTCCAGTTTTCCAAACCAGCATTTTTCTGCCTGACCTGGTCACTTTCTGTAACCTTCACTTAGTACCTTCACATCTTTCAACACCCGAAACATGTAAAGCACATGTTTTGCAGGCACCTCTTCTTCAGAGAAAACAAGGCCAGAGTATTTGCAAATGATATAGTGACTTTAATATATTGAATGAGATAGGAATCCTGGGAAGAAAAAAAATAAAATGTGGTTTTGCAATTACAGTCTGTCTCCTAATGCATTAATATGAGAGGACTGAATAAGGAGCAAATAAGAAGCATGATCTCTCTTTTGCGCTCACTTCTTTATTGCTCTTGTACAATAATAATATCCCTTTCCTGTACTTCATACACAGAAAAGTTCTTCCTATACTTTTTTTTCACACAGGCCTCTAATGGAAGGGCAAGAGATTCCATCACCAATTATGATCACATGCCATCAGCAAGGTGATAACTCCAGGCTCTCTGAGACTCTGCTACTGCTGGCAAGGGGATGGCTGATCTCGGCAGCAAAGGCGGAGTCCCTGGAGGTAAGCTAGCATGACATAGGGATATTGGACACACTGCATAGCAGATTGGGAGACTGTAGTTGTCAATCTAAATAAAGAGCTTAATAATCTTCAGTTTATGTATATTCCTCCAGCTACTGAGTGTTGCTCTTCACTCTATAAATAACTGATGACTGATGATTTCACTTAAGAGCCAAAATGCCAAGGACCATACCGCAGGACAGGAACCATGCAGTGTTTTGATGATGTGACCATAAAACATCTATTATTCCCACATGGCTAACTAAATTAGGGCTACCCCAGCCAGCTCAAGCTGGATGGGTATGATGCTGAGCAGCAACCTGTGGCCCACATCTCTTTCACTTTGAAAGTCACCGGCAAATACCAGCGGGCCAAGATCTGGAGAAAACAACTCCAAAACCCTCGTATCTCCTTGTGGGCAAACAGCTCCGAATGAGCATGTCGATTCTCGGCACTGGCGCCGTCCTTCTGGTTATGCACCACTCAGGCGAAGCGCGGGCCGCTTTTGCTGGTGCTGGGCCGCTGGGGCAGCACAACCCCTCGCTTCAGGAAGGCGCTCCTCCGGCCGGTCACCGCGCCGCGGGACGAGCGGCGTCCTCCCCTCACACGGCTCCCGCCACACCGCCCCGCCCCGCTCCGCCCCGCTCCGCCCCGCCCCGCCTGTTCCGCCCCGCCTGCTCCGCCCCGCCCCGCCTGCTCCGCCCCGCTCCGCCCCGCCCCGCCCCGCCTGTTCTGCCCCGCTCCGCCCCGCCCCGCCCCGCCTGTTCCGCCCCGCCTGCTCCGCCCCGCCCCGCCTGCTCCGCCC
>QUSF01000004.1:28865362-28887194 GCA_003676055.1 Chloebia gouldiae | reverse complement strand
CCGCCCCGCCTGCTCCGCCCCGCCTGCTCCGCCCCGCCCCGCCAGCTCCGCCCCGCCCCGTCCCGCCCGCTCCGCCCGCCCCGCCTACTCCGCTCCGCCCCGCCCCGCCCCGCCCCGCCCCGCCCCGCCCCGCTCCGCCCCGTCCCGCCCTCCGCGCGGCCGCTTCCGGCGCGCGCCCCGCCCCGCTCAGCCGTGCGCGGCGCGGCCATGGCGGCTGTGGACATCCGAGGTAGGCCCGTGGCGAGGGCGGCGCTCGGGGCTCTCTCCCCGCGGCTTCGGGGCTCTGCCCGCCGGCCTGGGCTCAGCTCCGCCCGCGGGGCGGCCGCAGGAGGGGGTCGGTGCGGTGGTGTGGCGGTCCTTGGAAGCTGGAAGGGCCGGGCGGAAAAGCTGCCCAAAAAGCGGCTGCCTGGGATGTGCGGCAGGCTGCTCAGGGCCGCCTGGGGAAAACAGGCTTCCTTCGGGTAGACTCTGCCTTTTCAGGGGGCTGAAGCGGTCCTGCAATGAGATGGCGACGTAAGGCAGCAGCTGAAAAAGAGTTCCAGCTCAAGTGTGCGGGAAAGTGGGAAGCGCTGCCGTCTGTGTGGGACTTGCACAGGACCGGAGCAGCCATTGAGGCTGGTAGTCTTAAGAGCATTTCAAGTGGATGTGGTGAGGCAGGCCAGGTGTTAGGGAAGCCGGAAAGAAGGCTGAAGTAACAAAAAACATTGGGTGTGGAGTCAGGGATATGAATAAAAAGAGACTGTTTTGAAGAAGAAGTGATATTTGACTGACGTGTTAAAGAATATTTATGTTGTAAACAAAGTAGAAGTTAAATTGTATAGAATTTGAGCTTTGAGGGAAGAAATGGGGGTTCAGAGGCCACAGGAAAGGAAGTTAGTTTTCTCCATAGGAGTGTCTGAATGCAGTAACATCAGAAGCCTGTGTGGTGGAGTCTCACAGAATGAACAAGAGCAGGTATTTAGGGAAATCTCATAAAAGGTCAGTTTTGATAATGCCACAGAGGTTTTCTCCTTTTTTGTCTTCAAATTCTTAATGATTATGTGTAGTCCTCTGTATTTTTCTGACGGCCTTGTTTGAGATTACATGAAAAAACTCAGTAAGCAATTAATGGAGGAATGCTGTATTAAGTTATTAGCTGATGTGAGAACCTTCTGTATTACTCCAGATAATTTAAGCTCCCTCAAAGTCTTTTACCCAATATAGTTCAATATATTAAGTAGATTTTGGGGCATACTTCTATTTTTATTCTAGCTGCTGTGAATTAACCCTGGCTAGGTGCCAGGTACCCACTAAAGCCACTCTGTCACCCCCTTTCTCAACCAGTCAGGAGAGAGAGTCTTGTGGATGGAGATGAGGGCAGGGAGAGATCACTCATCAGTTACTGTCCTGGGCAAAACAGACTCGATTTGGGGAAATTAATTGAGTTGGTTACCAATTAGATCAGAGGAAGATAATGAGAAATAAAACCAAATCTTAAAAACACTTCCCCCACTCCATTCTTCCTGGGCTTAACTTTACCCTGAAGTTCTCTAACTTCTCTCCCACAAGCAGCAAAGGTGAACAAGGAATGGGGTTGTGGTGAGTTCATGCATGTTGACACTGCCACTCTGTCCTCCTCAGCAGGACTCTTCACAGTCTTCACTGCTCCATGGTGGGATCCCTCCCACAGGAGACAATCCTCCATTAATTTCTCCAATGTTGTTGTTCCAAAATGGGCTTTTTCACCTGGTAGAAGAAGCCCATCCACACAACAGAGTTGAGGTTTCTGATTTATTCCTCGTAGATCCTGTACCAGCCTATACACCTGAGAACAAGGCTTCTTTACAGGTATTAAATTCATATTGATGCTCTAAGCAGCAATCAGTACTGTGTCCAGGATGCAGTTTTCATGTTCTTTTGAGGTCTGGTTCATTGGTAAGCCGATTTGAGCTTTCCATGCCTTTTTCTGTGAGGTGCATAGCTATATACAGTTCTCAAAAAAAGTTACTTGAGCATTCAGCTTGCATGATAAGTCTTGTCCTGACAATGGAAGGAGACATTCTGGCATATAGAAACTCGTGAGTCAGTTTAGTATGTCCATTGGGACAGTCCACGAGCTGTAAGAATGGCCATAAAGCCCTCTTACCAATGGGTAACAGGGTTTTATGGCCATTCTTACAGCTCGTGGCCTCAATAATCGATATTGTAACTTTACTGAGCAGGCCCTTGCATCTGTTTATTACTGAATGTGTGGCTCTGCTGTTGATCAGAAGTCTGTTGTTTCATTTTCTGGTTGTACTGGAGCTGAGGTCTGCTAGGAATGCCTTAATGTTTTCCACCAGTCCCCTCCTCTCATAGTCAGAAATAATGTTTACATCTAATTGTCCCTTCCTGCCTACCAAGAGTACATAGGTTCAGGCCAAAGGGTGGGAGCCCTTTCAGACCCCAGAGCCTTTCACCTTCTTTAGTACCATTCTCCTCTTCTTCACTGTAAACAGCTATTCATAATAGCCTGTGTAACTCCCCCAATTAGGGTTATTAGTCAGCATGGTAGTTTCCAAAAGCTGACACATTCCAGTAAAAGAGATTTAAGCCTAGCTACTTTGTTTAAGTACTTAAAAAATGAATGGGATTCAGGTAAGGGTGAAGCTGATAATAATATTCCCTGAATTTGGGGAACAGAAAAGTTAGAAATTAAGGTAGGGTGTTGGATGATCAATGAGTCTACCTATGAAAAACCATCCCAGATTTCTCTGCATGACACATCAAAACCAGTAGTAAAAAATCCGAAATTTTGCAGCTCAGAAAAATGGAATTGTTGGTGCAATTTTACTGTGTATCCCTTTGGGCCTACCGTCATGTGGGACTATTATTTAAATTCAAAATATATATTACTGAAACTACAACAACTGAATTTTCGCCAATCCAAGAGTATTAGAATATTTTCAAGAGTATTAGAATATTTTCAAGAGTATTAGAATATTTTCAAGAGTATTAGAATATTTTATTTCCACAAATTTTTGAAATCAGTCTGTATGGTCTAAAATACTGGTCATCAAGAAATTTTGTTTAATCCATCTTTGTCTCTGAAATTGGTGGAAGTAATAATGCAGATTAATATTCAGCACTCAACCAACCTGTTCACAACCTTCTGTGCAGGATGGTTATCGTGGTTACACAGGCAATCCCTCACTTTTCCAGAATTACCAAGATCTTTGTAGCACTCAGAGCTGGGTCAGGACGGACAAGTGCCCATTGTCACAGTGAGCATGGCCTCTGACCTGCCTTACTCTCTGGGCCAGCTTTGAGGCTACTTAGCCCCGGTGAACATGGCCTGGCAAGTCGTGGTGCTGGGTGGCATGGCTTGTATTGCACTCAGCATCGGGAGAAATGGGAACAAACTGCTCTAGCATGGGTCCCCCAGAGGATCATGAGTCCTGCCAGCAAATCTGCTCCAGCTGGGGCTCCTCTGTCCAAGACATCTGAGGTCCCGTCAGGAGCCTGCACTAGTGTGGCTTCCCATGGGGTCACATCCTCCCTCAGGCTGCTCCAGTGTGGGGTCCTCCATGGGCTGCATCTGGATCTCTGTTCCACAGTTCTCTCCGTGGGCTGTAGGGGGACAGCCGCCTTATCATGGTCTGTGCTTGTCTCTGTAGGACATGGGGGAGTTCCCAGCAGCTTCTCACTGAAGCTACCCCTGTAACTCCTCCTACCAAACCTGGTCAGGCAAACCAAATACCCTGTCAGGTGTTCCTCTCGGTTTGTCAAAGTGCAGTGCTGGGCTACCTGGCCAGCAAGGCCAGGTTCAGCACATTGTGTGAATTACTCTTCTTTTTTGCCATAGATTGCTGACTTGTCTTCCAAATTGTCTTGAAAATCATGGCACATTGGCAGTATTGTCACAAGCACTTTACTTTTGCAGCTGTGATGCAAATTCCACAAGAAATGCTTTGCACAAGATGTTCTATTTTTAAAAGGAACAGGGAAGCAAGAATTCCATCCTTTCTTATACCTAAAATAAACAGTACACCCTTCAGTAGGACAGCCATGTCAGAGTCATGGTTTGTTTTATTCTTCCTCTCCTTTTTCCAAGAACAGTTAAGAGAACTATCTTGCTAGTTATAAAGGCAATTATAAATACTGACACTAAGCAGCTGTGGATAATTGAGTCTTAAGAGTCCAACTTTATATTCCATTTAACGATACATTTCTCAGCCTATATACAGCATGATAGCTATATATATCTCTCGCTAAAGCTCGCCTGACAATCCTCTGAGAAATGCAGTTATTGTTAACCATACAAACAAAGGAAGTTTGTATTTGAAGTATAATGTGAGAGCTTATTGTAAGAAGAATGCAAGTGTTTAAGATTTTAAGATTTTTTTGAAAGGCGAGCTCTTTTGGATTTTAATGGCATTTGGAATAAACAGTGTTACTATGACTTAGTTGCTTAATAATGGATCTTAGTGCCGTGTTTCTGAGATTTCCTTTTCCATACTGAGGAGAGAAAATAGTCTATGTGAAATAACTTGAATGCCTTCTCCCTCCCTTACCCTGCCCTGCATGAAACAGTTGGGCTAAAAATTCTGAAATTAGCAAGGAAAATTGCTTTACATGTAGCTATTTCTGTTGCATTTTTCCTGGTTTACTAAGCAGGTAGTGTTACTTTATAACTCTTCCTCAGAGAAGCTGCTAGTAGTGTATGAGCTGACATTTTTGAAAGAGATCTGATGATCCTTGAGCATGCTGAATTGTCACAGAAGTAAAATATTCTCATTTGAATAATAAGTGGGAGTTCAGAGCATGTATATAATGCATGAACTTTAGGGACAGGTTCCCATGTGGGAGGAATTTGAGATCTTCAGTCAGTCTTCAATGACTTCTCATCACTTAGGATTTTTTTAATCTAAACAATGCATGTCTCTTCCTCCTTTTTTGTGTCTAGGAAATTCTGTTTGCTGCTGCTGTGATTTAAAATCAGTGAATTTCAGGGTTTTTTTCCAAGGTTCCTCCTGGATCTGTAGTGTTAGCAAATTTGTTGCCTATGGAATTGGTTGTTGACACTGGTTTCTTTGATGTGTCTGAAGAATATTTTGCTGCAGCGTGATTGCAAAATGCAGGGACTTTACCCATATTTCCTAAATCTCTAAGAATTTAATAGGCCTATTATGACTTGTAGGTTATAAAATATGTTTATTTTAAAAGCTTGCTTTTTATATATAATTATTAGTGTTCAGTAGTTAAATATCTGTAATATCCATTGAGTTATAGAACAAGTAATTTGCTGCAGCAATTTGGCAGATTAATTTTATAGTCAGGAATAGAATCTCTTGTTCAAGATTACTGAAAGAGACCTGCAGAAGGTTAAAGGTTATCAATTATTATCTGAAGTCTATGAAATACTTCTTTCATGTTAACTGGTGTGTTTGTGTTCCATCTCCTTCCTCTGCTATAATTGTTAACTGGTGGAAATTTACTCTTGGATGTATTTGTAGTGGTTTTGACGGCTTTGGTACTCAATGTACATTTATTTTCCCAGATAATCTGTTGGGGATTTCCTGGGTTGACAGCTCCTGGATTCCAATATTAAACAATGGGAGTGTGTTGGACTATTTCTCAGAGCGAAGTAACCCTTTCTATGACCGAACATGTAACAATGAAGTCGTCAAAATGCAGCGGATGACCTTGGACCATTTGAAGTAAGTTGTAATTTGCATCTGGTTCCTGTGCAGTATCCCTTGTCCCTCCATTCAGAGGCTTTGGTGACTGAATGGAAGCATGCTGGAACACTCTTTCTGTTCTGTGCTTTTTAGTCCCACCACTGTCCAGTGAGGCCAGCTCTTTCTGTATTTGGATGTTTTCTGCTTGTTCTTATGCCATCTCAAGGAGGTGTTAAGCTTGAAGGATTTTGTGTATCTTTTGAGATGCCAGTAAATCACCCTTTAGATATTTCTCTGAAATAGAAAAGCTGGCTTCTCTCATCCTCCCCGCTCAACCTGAGTAGTCTAATGTAGTTAATGTTTTTTTCTGTGGTGAATAGTTTATGTTAGGGGATACTTTGAGTTCATAAATAGTTTGTGTTTCCGTATACTGCTGGCTGTGTGCCACAATTAGTACATAATTCCTCCAAAGAGCTGGCTTTTTAGTATGGATAATAAGAGTAGCGAGTGTTGTAAATAAACTGATCACATATGGTTGTGTATTGAGATTGCATGTGCAAGTTAAGTTTCAGTTCTCCATCTGCTATGCTGAGCACAAGCAAGTTGTTAGAGCACTATTTTAAGACTCCACAATATGATAGAGAGTTTGCAAGCAGGACTAGAAGTCCATTGGTAAAGTCACTTGTGCTCAGTGTGGTTGCAGAGGGCCCTTTACATCAGACATACAGATGGTCTTATCATACACCAGTTTTTTCTTGCTGTATTTAAATGACATCTCCATTATGACAGATTGTTATCTTTCTTGCTATTTATCTGTTGCTAATATGTTCTGTTTGTGTTGTGTCAGGTTGTTATAGCTCTCTTTGTCTGTGCACCTAGGGTTTGATAGCTAGCTCGGGAAATCTTTTGCCTTTACTGCACATAATAAAGAAAAACTTTCAAAGCATCAGAACTTAATTGCTTTATTGCCAGGCCATTTGGTTGCTCTTCATTCTTAGAGATTTTACTTGGAGGAAGATATTCACTCTATTTTTTATCCTTCTCAGCCAGATGGTTGGGGTGGAGTACATCCTTCTCCATGCTCAAGAGCCCATCCTCTTCATTATCCGAAAGCAGCAAAGGCAATCTCCAACACAAGGTACAGTCACTCACTTCTTGCCCCTCTTGAGAAACCAACCAGTCAGTTGTTTTTATCAGTTCCTAATTTATGTCTAAGCACTTCTGCTTCCCCTCTTCTGTCTTAATCTCCAGTCTAACTAGGAAGGTATGAAGCTTTGTAGTGGGGAGATCCTTTCTGCGGCAGTTCCCTGCAGTGTGCCAGCAGCAGGGAGTGCCATCTTGTGGGGAAATGGGAACAGTGAATGAGAGAGTGCTGCCCTGTGCTACATTTTCCTACAGGAAATTGCTAATAGCATTCATTCCATGTCGTATTTATCTGTTAGGCTATGCAAATGTCCATGTCTTGTTGTGATGGAGTCTTGTGGTAACAGCACCACTCCTTCCTACAGTGTCACTTTCCAGTTTTTAAATCAAATACCTTGGATTTTTTTTCCCATCTGTATGCAAATGGCTTTGTTATTCCTTTTTAACCTTGAATTTGTTTGTGTATGTGTGATTAATCAAATATGTAGCCACATTTCAGTAGTTATTGGATTGTCTTATCTGTTTACTGCATGTTCATATAAAATAATAGGTTATTTCAGAGTAAGATTTGTAGGAAAGAAAGGCAGGGTTAGTGCTAATTATTGCTTAACTTCTTTTTCTTAGGGATTTAGGTTCTGTATATACATTTTGGTCTTTACGGGACTTTGCCTTGTCTTATAATGTTTCTTATTTGCTTATGTCAGATAATGGTCTGTTTACATTGCAGTTCCAAATTGAGAAAACATGTATGATTGATTCTTTAGTACATTGTTTGAGTTATTTCTTTATTAGAGATTTTCAACATAGCTTCTAAAAGTGAGTATTATCATACAGCCCTTAATTTCTGGTTTTGACACCTTTCAGATTGAGCCTGGAGTTGGAGCTACCACAGTATGTGTGTTTAGATTTATGCTGTAAGGCAGATATATGTTTGGTGGAACTTAACTGACAATTGTTTGGTAGTATTTTTCCCACTGTGACTGTAAAGTTTGTGCTGGGTACGTTAATTGAGTTGCATAGTTCCCTAGCTGAGATGTTACCACGTGTTTTATTTCATTGGGGTACAAAAATTAGTGCATTTGAGACATTGGAATGGGGATGTAAAACTGAAATTTAGTGAGTTCATAGCTAGTGTAGGATACTCAAATACAACTGATGCAGGCCTGTCTTATGGAATTACTTCCAGAGCAGCTCACATTATTAGTAGTTTCTCTAGTAGCCCCAGTTCTATGAGGCAAATCATTTGCTTGCAGTAGGACAGGACTTTACAGCCCATGCTTTTCTATCTGTAAAACAGACATTGGTTTTTTCTCTCCTTACAGTCTGTGCCTAAGGTGCAAATAAAGCACCTTAAAGGAAAAGGTTAACAAGAGAAAATTTTGTGATAAGAGAAATATTGCAGTTTCTGCTGCTACGACTGAAATTCAGCAACAAATACAGAGTCTTCAGCCAGAGCTTTAAATTGATTCCATGTTTTTCTTCTTTTCCTTCTCACAGTTATGCCATTGGCTGACTACTATATTATTGCTGGAGTGATTTACCAAGCACCTGACTTAGGATCTGTCATTAACTCCAGAGTTGTAAGTGTTCTGTACATTTGATGTGTACTGGTTTATATCTGTTTTTACTCTTGGTTGTCCCCCAGGCTGTTTAAATATCTCCTTCACTATTCTGAACAAAGATCTTGTGTAATAGTGGTGCAGTAACTTAAAACAAACCTCATTGGTTAATACTGTGTGCATCCCACATGAAAATGCAAGATCTTGTGAGAGTTCAGTATTGCCCAGAAACTCCGATACGTTGTTTAAGGATGAAGGATCAGAATAACAAAATTACACAATTGGCAGAACAGCATGAAGTTTGAATAATCGAAATTTAAAAATTATTTGACATACATATGAAATAATAATTAAATACATAATCAGTGAAGCTTTCTTTGGAAAGTTAATGTTAAGCTAATGTAATATTTATTTTTAAATGAGGCTTATGGTTTTAATTGATGTGGTATTTCTTCCTAAAGTGGATGCTCAAATTTGTTTTGATTTCTTCTGTTCTTGTAAACTGTTGGTTTTTTCCAGGTTTTTCTCTGTCAGTTTAGGAAAGCACTTCAGAAGAGCCTTGTGAGAACCTATTAAAAGAAATTACATTCTCAGTCCAAAATGGGATATTCCAATTTCCCTTTCCAGAACAAAAATGAATATAGAATACTAATTTTAAAATACCTACTTTCAAAAATTTATGTTGTATTTTCTCCTTGAGTTCTGAACACTGCCTTGCATTCTTATTCTGAAAGCTTACTGCAGTGCATGGAATTCAGTCTGCTTTTGAAGAAGCTATGTCCTACTGTCGCTATCACCCATCCAAGGGCTACTGGTGGCATTTCAAAGATGAAGAAGAACGAGGTATGAATGCTAGTTTCTCCTGCATACTCTGGGAAAGGAATGTAGGGAAAAGCTTGAGGTTATGCACAGTGATGGTGGAGAGGTGAGATGAAGTGTCTGAAGGGTAAGTTAGGGCTCTCTACCAGGTTAAAGGAATCTTGCCCTTCTGTGCTGGTGGGAATGAACATAGTGGCATGGGTGGGAGATGAAAATAATGAACTGTGTGTCAACAAAGTGGGCAGCTCTTCATCCCATGGGGGACCTAAACATTTTCAAAAGCCAAACCAATTTGTCAGGGGGTCATACAACAAAGAGCTGCTAAGAGAAAATAATTTTTAATACATCATTCTCTAATATTTCTGTGACTTTCAGAGAAAACTAAACCAAAAGCCAAGAAGAAAGAAGAGCCAAGCTCTATTTTCCAAAGACAACGAGTAGATGCTTTGCTTTTAGACCTAAGGCAAAAGTTTCCGCCCAGATTTGTTCAGGTATGACACTCAA
The DNA here is from genome assembly GCA_003676055.1 of Chloebia gouldiae. Classification (NCBI taxonomy): domain Eukaryota; kingdom Metazoa; phylum Chordata; class Aves; order Passeriformes; family Passeridae; genus Chloebia; species Chloebia gouldiae. The sequence goes on along the minus strand of QUSF01000004.1, from coordinate 28,877,530 downwards.
AAGCCACAGTTTTACTGTAACTTAGAACTTAAAAGACAGTCATAGGTATTTAAACAGGTGAAACTGAATGGGATTTAGTGTATTTCTGCAATAGTAACATGGATTAGTTCACAGACTTAACGTGGAAGGCTCATATTAGAGTGTAGCATCTCCATTTGTAATCACTGGAGTCATGAAGACCTTGGCAAAACTATGAGAGTGAATTTTATTTTACCTGTTCCTTATCTGATCACAGAGGGTCTGTTCTCAGCTATCAGATGCTGCTGCTGCTTCCAGTTTCCTCTTTTGTGAACTCAATCAAGACATCACAGTATTTTGTTTTAGTTACTCCATTGTTCTAGAGACTCACTAGTTAGCTTGGGAATTTTTGGCATTCTGTGAAGTTGTTGTGGTTACCTCTGATTGTCTTTGGTAGCCATTTGTTCCACCAGGTCTTCTGCTTGGGAGCAAAGGAAATTATGTTTACAGTGCTTCTCAGCCAGTCCTGGGAAAGACTGGCTAACTGCATATTTTTATCTTTAGTATTTTTCAGTTGTTAGAGGAAAAACTGGATGTTATAAAATATTAATTGGATTTGTTTAAAGTGTATTTAGTGACCCATTCTACCCTCACCTCTTAAATATAAGAGTGCATTGCTTGCATTTAATTCCTAAATTAATGGCAGGAAGGGTTGAGAATTACAACTTTGGTTCCACTGATGTGTTGGTTTTCTTTCTTCTCTCACAGCAAAAGCCTGGAGAAAAGCCTATCCCAGGTAAAACTGTAATATTTTCATGAGACTTAAAAAATAGACTCTGTATGTAGTATCTTTCAGTTGCCATGTAAGCTCTTGCTGCTGCTACTGTGAGGTGGTTTGGAATTCTGGCATTACCTAATTGTGCAAAGTAATGGATAAGAATGAAGATTTGAGTTGATCATAGGCAATCTCCAAACAGTAAAGGCCTGAACTGTTTCACTTCAATCTCTTCCACCTTTTAACTGAATAGAAGTATTGTTTAATTCTCTGCTTATTATTCTTACACCTTTGAAATTAATGTTGCCCTTGTGACATTAATATTTTCTAAATACTCTGAAGAATGGAATGAAAGTCAGAGGTTTAACTTTCTTTTGCTGTTACGTCTTTAGTGGATCAAATCAAGAAGGAACCAGAACCAGTCCCTGAAGCTGTGAAGACAGAGGAAAAAGAGACTGTAAAGAATGCTCAGAGTGCTGGTGCTAAAGGACCACCTGAAAAACGAATGAGACTCCAGTGATGGGAGAAGCTATTGCACATCTGGATTAGTTGGTACCTGGAAAACAGAAGATTCTTGCTCCCTTTTCTTTATATTTAAGCTCTTCCACTGAGACTGACAATTTAGGGACTGAGATCACTGTAACAGCTTTTTCTGTAGAAACCTCTCGTGCAAATGTTAATGTCAGGATGTGAACTGCCTCAAAGGAGGTGTTTTCAGTCTTCATCTTATTTTGAATGCTGACTTCTGAGAATGGTTTTTACATGGACATGTTCAGCAGCCTCCTGAAATCTTTACAACTCATGCATTCTTTGTGTCTAGGTTTCCTATGTAAAAAGAAAAAAAACTTTTATAGACAAAAAGGAATTGGAATTCTTGGCAAATAAAACTCCTGGCTGCTGGAATGCCTTTCTTAAATGTATACGTTGTTAGTAGGAAATATGTCATATGTGCTGGCAGCAGTTTTTTTTTTTGCTTGGACTTTGGAATATATTGTCTTCTCTTTTGAGGAGGAAGATTTAGGTTACCCACTACAAATTGCTGTGCCTCTAGTGTGCTTGGGATAAAGATAAGAGATTTGATAACTGGACCCTCAAATCCATGTAATTAGATGTCAGAATGGTCTCAGTTTCTAGATATTTTTAGACCTGGGCTTTACTTAATGGTTAAGCTGATAGTTTATTCTAGAAGTTAGTGTTTTGGGAGAGAGATTTATGATGTAAAACAGGCTAAGATTTCTTGATGTTGCACACTCAGTGAAGCTGTTTATATTTCTAATTTTCTACTGTAACTCAAATACATCAATCACATCTCTTCCTCTGTGCTCCTGGCACTTTCTTACTCCGTCATTAGACATGTGCCTTTTGTGGAAGTGGGACAGTGGAAGAGAAACATCACTGACACCTATACACTTATTTAAGCATGTTGTTTACATAAACTTTTTTTTGTCTCAGGAAAAATTAGAAGTCATCTGTTGAAAAGAAATTACTGTTAGTTTGGTTTTGGTTTTTCACTGAAGTAAAGGAGTGAACCTTGAAATAGTTTGCTTTCTTTCCACAACTGTTACCCATTTTCATGCAGTAATTTGTAGATAGCAAGAAAAATGTTTGTACACAGCAACCAAAATGTAGATAGGCAGAAAGACTAAAGTATGCTTAGATAGCTGTGTCAAATTTATCTTCAGGTTACAAGACACTCTTTTTCAGTAACTTAGCTCTCCAGTCAGAGCTGTTTATTCCTGAATGATAGAAGGACCTGTCAGGGCTATTTATTACTGAATGGTAAAAAGATCCATGCCATTTTATCATATAATCCAAAGTTGTAATGTTAAAAGATGTATATACACCAATAGCTGTTCTCAGTTAATGCAGATACGGATCTGAAATTCATATATTCATATACTTGAGTGTGTATTAGGTTTATTTCATACCTGGATCAGGTTTGAACAGCCATTTCTCAAAATGTTGATAAAAGTAGATAAAATAGTGTGAACCATCAGATCAAGTGAAAATATAGAATACAGTTATTCTGGGACGCTCAAAACCAGACAAGGTGGTGTGAATATACTTAGAAAAAAAGAGTGTTGGTTCTTTCTTGTATTATAGAAATTCTTCTGAAAGCAAGTAGTGGAAGAAGCACAAAAGCCATTCCCTCATCCACCCCTGTGAAGGGCGGATTTCCAGAAACAAGACATGAATGGTGAGGCACCTCAGCAGGCCTTGCTGTTAATGGCCAGAATAAAGTCCTTGGAAATGGCCATTAAGTGAGCTGGGAATCTGTATGTAATTTGGAAAAAGTTACCAAGACAGATGTCAGACTGCACTTAATGAAGATTTAGAATATTTGGCTTAAGTTGTGTGGGTTTTTTTGTTGTTGTTGTGGGTTTTTTTTTTGGTGGTTTTTTTTTGGTTGGTTTTTTTGTTTGGTTTGGATTTTTAAATGGAGAAAAATTATCTTCATGCACCAAGGATTTAACACTACTAGCAGAAGAAAGTTTACTTATCGCTAAAGGCGATAAGTACAGCTGTGGCAAAAAATGCATGCCAGAATATAGTATGAGCAAAATACTCTATCAGTCACTGGACTTCACCTGAAATAAAGTGTGTTGTGCAATTCAAATGTCTGAATAGGAATTTCCCTAAAGTAGAAGGGTTTGAGGAAGGGCAGTAAAATGAGTAGGACAGAGTTTCTCCTATGATGGCACTGGAAAGACAAATATAAAGTCTTTATAAAACTGAGTAGTGAAACAAATAGCAAAGTAGAGGACTCTTGTTCTGTCTTGAACAGAGGGACATGTAAATGAAACTGAATTGGATTTACATTTGGACTCAACTATTATACTCCATGCTCAGAATTTGAGCTGATCAGAGATAAGGGTGGAACCTGAAGGGGCAGACTGTCCTCACAGTTATCTCTCAGCAGCCTTTCTGTCTTCTGCAGAAATGCCTGGTGTTGGCTGGTGTCAAAGGGTGTTAAAAGGGATGGATTCGTGGTGTGACCCCATCTGAGTTAAAGCGCCAGCATCTAAGCTATTGAGAGGATAGCAAATGGCTTCCATTCATGAAACAAGCATTTGAATGTGATAAACCTTGCCCAGGGGAATGGTCAGATTACATTTTAAAACAGTAAGGGATGTTACAAGTGTGTCAATTTCCTAGTAGCTGTCCAGTGCTGAAGGTTTGCTGTATGAGGGATTGAAAGATCTGATCCTGTTACCCGCTGACCAAATATTCTACAATAATTTCATCAGGTGAGCTGAGATATTAATTTACTGAAGTGACATAATGTCAGATATTACTGTTAAAATATTAAGCAGATATCTTGTAGTCAGTAATGTTCTTCAGTGCAAGAGAATCTAAGCCTTTTCTCTCAGTGTACAGTCTAACTGTGAAGTCCAAAGTCCTTCTAGAGGATGTTCAGTGTTTGTAAAGCTTGTAGATGAAAGGGAAAGAAGGAAGCACTTCTGAAATTTTTTGTGTGTCACTTTCTTCTGTATAAAGGAGAGATTTGGTTGAACAAAAGAACTACCTCTACTTTTTGCTCTTAGGTAATAACCATTCACACTTCAAAAGGGCTTTTCTTTGCATAAATCATGGAGTAGCAGGAGCTGAAAATTACCTGAACTCTAACAGAAACAATTCTCCACAGAGTCTGAAAGTACATAAAAATATTTGCATACCCACAAACAGCTATGCCCATTTGTATGTATGTCTGTGTATGTGTACACATGCATGCAAAAATCCAGCCAGATTGTAGAAGAGGGGCACTCCAGCTACCTCGGTTTACTGTGTAAAGCTAATTGTGTCTCAGGTGCAGCAGAAATACTGTTTTTGTTATCTTTTCATTATGTAAGGTCTGACCAGGCTCTCACACATTCCTCTTTGCCACTCTGCTGCCATACTTCATGTTTTGGTAGCCTTTTCCTAGCAAAGAAAGTTAGATGCCATCTGGTCAGTCACTACATTGTTTGCCAGACCAAGCTGTTGGAGCAAGAAGGGTAGGGGCAATAGGAGAGACAAGGCAAAGGGGATAGATTAGCTTTATACTAGTACTTTGAGACCTGAGTATTTTCTAGTCTTAACTGTATAGCTATGTTTATATTAAAAGAGAAAGTAGTAGGCAACTTCATGCCAAGGGATGGAAGGGGTGGTAAGACATGGCTCTTGCAAATTGGCAGAGTGATTTAGTAGGGTCTTTAGTATAATTTAAGGAGTGATCACACAGCAGAAGTATGCATTTTCAAATAGCACTACACACTTCCCTCAGGATTTTTCCATTATTGTGGTCTGGGTTATATTTATTTCAAGAGACATAATCTGGTGTAGTTCTCAGTACTGAAATGCAAAACTGATAATTGAAAAATAGTGGACAAGCATTCAACAGCTAGCTGCACATAAAAGACTTCACCAGAAACAGTTTCTATAATTTTAAAACCATTAGGAAAATAAATCTAAGGCTAAAAGAGATAGATTATGAGTTTGGATGGATATCTAGAAAGATCTTCCTAGATGTATCCTAATAGAAGCAGGCATCCTGTATTCATTCCTTTAATCTGAGGTAGTGTATTACAAGGTGTATGCTGCTAACGCTGGCCATGTTTGCAAGGAATGAGCAAGGTACCAAACCTCAGAATCTGAAGCACCTTTGGACAATAGTTGGTAACCTCCATAAGCTGTTAGTTAGGCCTGCCATGTGCCCAGCATAAGGCAGCAGCCCTCTCAGGACCCTGGGGCATAAGGCAGCAGAAGGAGGCTCTGAGCATTCTGCCAGCTGCTTCTTGCCCAGCCTCCTGAGGGGCAGTGCCTATCTCCAGTAGTTTGAAATGTTAGGTGTTGCTGCCTGTGCCAGGGTGATTGGTGATAAAAGGCAGGATTCCTGAGATCCCTATGGGATGGTAGAAGGATAAACCTCCTGCAGTTGAGAAAGATAAGGGCCGTAACAGGTTGGACTTCATCCCAAATGTGCTTTCGGTGCTGAAAAGAAAGTTGTGAAGAGTTCCTAAAAGGTAACAGCTGTGGCTATGTTGAATCCCAGCACTATGTGCTAGAAAACCAGTGTGCATCTGTGTTGCACAGGACATCCTGTTTTACCACAACCCAGATCACTGTCTTACGGTTGTGTCTTGCCAGCGCTGTATCCAAAATGAGGATGGTAGCCAAGTGGTAGATATACCTGTAAGTGTTCTCTTTCCATTGCTATGAAATCACAAGTCTTTAGAGAGGACAAGATGTGGGAAAACGGCTACTGCATAAGTTCTGTCTGTAATTAAGGTGCATTGTAGGTATGTAGTAGCTGTAGTGTAGATACGATTGAGGATTTTATACTTGGTACTCTTAGTTTACATCTATATTTTAGAATGTAGTGGAAGTGAATTCTCCCCTGGTTCTACCTTTTTTCTTGGAGGGTGTCTATGCTGTAGTAGCTATAGTAAGGGACATGCTAAGGTCACCACAGGGAGTATTTCTGAACTTACTCATTTCAGACTCTAAGCCTTAGCCTGTTTCTGATGTCCACTCACAAATTATCCTATAATAAAAACAGCAAAAAAAGCAAAAGTCAACCTTTTGAGATTTTAAAACAAATTTTCCCACTTGTGGTCTACCCAAATGATCCCTTTTTCAACACAAACATCTGTGACAAGGAGCATGAAGCTGAACTGGGGGCTATCCTCGCTATGTCTGCTCAGAAGGAGGAGCACCCATTAATTTGAAATGACGATTATTAAAAGCTGAGAACGTGTTTGTGAGAGGCAAATGTACCGGTTCTCAGAAGAGCCTCTCGTGGCTCAAAGAGCAGGCCGGGCGGTCTGGAGGCGCCGGGGCAGCGCTCGGCGATGCCGCAGGTGCCGTTTCCCGGGCAGCGCCCCCGGCACGGCGGCAGTTGGAGCCTCGGGGCGGTTCCGCCCGGGCTGGGCCCTTCCAGGTTCTATCCCCGCTCGGACGGGCCGCGATGGGGCCGCTGCCGGGGCTCCTGCTGCTGCTGCTGCTGCCGCCGCCGGGCGCGGCCGGGGGCGGCGGGGCCCGGGGGGGCGGCGGGGCCCGGGGGGCCCGGCCCGCGGAGCCGCGCGCCTCGTGGGTGACGGTGCCGCGGCAGCTCAGCCCCCGGGGCGGCGAGGGCGCCCCGGCCCTTTCCTACTGGCTGAACGTGGCGGGGCGGCCGCGGGTGCTGCGCCTGCAGCCCAGGAGGGGCCTGGTCTCCCGCCCCTTCACCCTGGTCACCTACGGCCCGGACGGGGCCCGCCGGGAGGAGCACCCCTTCGTGCGGGACAACTGCTTCTACCAGGGCGACGTGCTGGGAAGCCCCGGCTCCCTGGTGGCGCTCAGCACCTGCGGCAGGGGCCTCCACGGCGTGCTCTGGGTGGAGGATGACACCTACCAGATCGAGCCCGTCCCCAACGATCCGGCCTTTCGGCACATTCTCTACCGCATGGAGGAGGCCAACAGCCCCGAGGGAACCAGCTGCGGGCTGACGCCGGAGGTGCTGCAGCAACAAAAGGCTGTGCTGCCATGGTTCAAGGCTCCCAAGGCAGAGGAGGAGAACGAAAAGCTGAAGGACTGGTGGACGCACATCAGGTATGTGAAGATAGTAGTGGTCGTGGACCGCGTTCTGTTTGTGAAGTCAGGCAGGAGCAAATCCCAAGTCTTGAAGCATATCATGCAAGTCATCAATTCTGGGGACATCTTGTACAAACAGCTTTCTGTGCGGCTGTTTCTTATAGGACTGGAGATCTGGAGTGAAAATAACTTTATAAATGTTACTAACTCTATTCCCCAGGTACTTAGTGCCTTTAACGCCTGGAGAAAGTCAAACCTATTACCTCGGATGAAGCACGATATTGCTCACTTATTTGCATTTCAGTGGTTTGGAAGCAGCCTGGGATTGGCATATATAGGGACAGTGTGTAATATGCACTGGGCATCAGCTGTTATTTCTGACACTCAGAAACAGTTGTCTTCACTTGTTATCACATTTGTCCATGAGCTGGGCCATAATCTTGGGATGACCCATGATAAACCAGAATGCAATTGCAAACGCAAGACATGCATTATGTACGAAAACAATGCTGAAACGGATTCGTTCAGTGACTGCAGTTACAAAGAGTACTTTAATCTGGTCGCAAATGACGCTTCATGCCTTCGTCAACCACCAGCACCTGGCACTTTCTACACTGATAAACGTGAATACTGTGGGAATAAGATAGTAGACAGTGGAGAGCAATGTGACTGTGGTTCAGCAGCAAGCTGCCAAAGGGATCGTTGTTGTCGCTCAAACTGTACATTTACTGCAGGTTCAGACTGCGCATCTGGAAAATGCTGCAAGAACTGTAAGGTCCTTCCAGCAGGAACACTCTGCAGAGCAAGTACTGGCAGCTGTGACCTGCCAGAGTATTGCAATGGGATTTCCCCTCAGTGCCCACTGGATGTATACATACAAGATGGAGCTCCTTGCAATGATGGTATTTATTGTTATAAAGGAAAATGTTCTTCCCACGATGAAAAGTGTCGGCATCTCTTTGGCAAACAAGCCAAGGTTGCCCCTTTAGATTGCTTCAAAGCAGTGAATACTCAAGGTGACCGGTTTGGGAATTGCGGTATTCCTGACAATATCCATTTTAAAAAATGCAGTACTAAGAATGTCTTATGTGGTAGGATTCAATGTGAAAACATAGTCAAAATACCTTTCTTGCAGAACCATGTAACAGTAGTCCAAACTCGTGTTCGAGATAAAAATTGTTGGGGTCTCGACTATCACCTAGGGGTGCCAAGAGCAGATGTGGGAGCTGTGGAAGATGGCACACCATGTGGTAGTGATATGCTTTGTATCAACAGGACGTGTATGAATGTATTAGTGCTGAACTACGACTGCAACATGACAAAGTGTCATGACAGAGGGGTGTGTAACAATCGTAAGAACTGCCACTGTAAGTATGGCTGGGCTCCACCATATTGTGAATTGGAAGGATTTGGAGGTAGCATTGACAGTGGACCCCCTCCAATCAGGAGGGGTCAGAGAGCAAAAGTAAGAGTAGCACAACTTGTTTTTTTTTCTATGTGTATTGTTGGAGTAGCCCTTTCCATCCATTATAGACAGGAAATCGAGGGATGGCTTACGAAGAAAAAACCCCAATTCCATAGAATATCGCAGTTGTTTCAAAGACTGAAAAAAACAAAAGTTCCTAAAGAAAACTTGCCTGCTGGTGAGTCAAAATCCACCAAAGTTTAAAAAGCAGTATCTTTGGATTCTCTTGAGGAAATCTTCCTTTAGCAGAGCCATCTGATAACTCATCAAAATAATTCAACAGGTTCTGAACAGCTCTAATCTCATGTGATATCATTAAATGCAGAGTAAACCTTATCTCTGTATATTTTCTTTTAATAAATGTAGGTAGTAAGGCATACTGTTCTTTGTACCCTGAGTTCTTAAACTGATGTACTTAAGTATTGTGTTTATGTTTCATATCAATAGTTTAAAAATGCAAACTTCTTAAAACAGGTGTAGATAAATTACTTGCTTCAATTTCCTCCTTCACCCAATATTTTCTTCAATTCAGTGAGAGAGATGTTTGTGAACATCTTTTGTCATTCATTAACAACCAGAGGAAAAAAATTGCACTTGGAGTCTCCACTGGGTCCTTCCAGGCAAACTATTCTGTGTCTGTGTGATTTAATTCACATCTGTGACACACAAAAGGTAAGGAACAGGTATTGCAGTGAGATACAGGTGTCTCTTTCACAAGTGCTTCCAGCTGTTTACAGGGAGCAGCTCTTCAGGAGGGAGGTAGACCATAGGAAACAGGGTCTTCCTTTTATAAGAGAGTAGAGAAGGATTACAACCAGTAAGCATTGCATTTCTGAACTATAAAATATATGTCAACAGTATAGTGACACCAAATTTTGCATTTCATAAGAACAATTTGTTTTTATTTCCTGGAGATTTTCCAGGAAAAATCTTGACTGCTGGCTGCTTCTGAGAAGTGCTGTATATTTTATTGTCTCTAAGAAGAGCTGTCTGTGGGGCTCCCCAAGTTAACTGAATTTCTAAAATATTTGGAATTATTCTGCGAGTGTCCCCTACCTACAATATCTGAAATATTTGATAGCTACTTTATCTGACTATCTCAGGTGGTTTCTTTTGGCTTACTCTCTGAATAACTACAACTGAATATGTCCTTGCAGCTCTATGGAGTGCCACACAGAAGCATTGTCATTTTAATTTTTTTAACACAACATAAAATATGTCTAACTTCTGAAAAATACTAAGACATGAAAATACCATTCAGTAAGTTTTATTGTTGTTATTGCTATTACAGCAGTAACTAGACTGTTCTATAAGATCAGCATGAAGAGGAGTCTGTATTCTAGATCACAGTTAAACCTTTTTTTAAAAGGTGTTTCAGGATAAAGGGCTATAATGCACTTGTCTGCTAATAAAAGAATTATTTGTATTTAGAAAATAAAGAGCACACTTTTAGCAAACATTCTGTAAAGGCAGGATAAGTACCCCAACGCTTGGGAAAGTTTGGGAAGAAAGATGTTGGTGATTCTACAAATTATTATGGTCAACTCTTGCTGCCTCCCAAATATATAATATGTGTTTTGAGAATATGCATTTTCCTGTATTTTTTCTGTGTATTTTTTGGTGTCCTGTATCCGAAAAGGGCCGATTACATTATGATGGGATGTGAAATATAAAGCATGCGGTTCACAGTTTTTCCCAGCTTTTTCTCTAGAGCAAATGGGTCCTTAAATATTTACCTATGCTGTCTGCAGAAATGAGGTAACACACTGTTTAGGCTGTGCTTATTGTCATGATAGAAAATGGATGGTTTTGATTAGATGAGGAAAACTTGATCCCGCATTTATGTCAAAAGGCAAGATAAATGCCCTTGACTAACACCACATCTTTTCCTCATAACCAGAGACCTCCTTTGGGGGGTTGGGGAAGTGGGAGGGGTGTCCTCTGAGAAATAACAATATTATATAATTCAGGTGTTTCAAACAAGGGATAAGAGACAGACAAGAGCAATGAGAATTAATTGAAAGATGGAGATAAAAAGTAACAAAAGCACTACACCCAGCACCTTACAACTATCTATGCACATCAAGTACCTACTAGGACTTTTTTTTTATTTTGCTTTTTAAATACAAAAAGAGTGGTAGAAGTTTCAGGTTGCTTCCTTGATGGCCTGCAATTGTTGATCAACAGTATACTATAAATTGCCAAGTATAGATCTATGCTGAGACAGAGAAACACCAGAGTCAGGGAGTTCTTGGTCACAGACCTGCATACTGAAGACAGAGGTGTAAATGAAGCACAATTTAGCCCAGAAAGCTTACTTGCAACTGCAGTTTTAGAAAGATAAATTAATAAAATGCTGTAGTTTCTGTTTTTCTCTATGCTTTAAGACTGTTCTGCAAAACCAGGACTTAATTGGGAGGAGGCTTTCTGTGAGCTTTGGATAGGAGTATTTCTGTATACTTTTCTCCCATTTCTTCTTGGCCATATGAACAAGACAAACATGTATCTCAACAAACCTAGTCTATGTTTCATAAAATGTGACAGCTTCCTTTCTGAGATTTCTCCTTGAAAATATTGTTGTTTCTGATTTAAACACAGCAATGAAAAACTTGATGTTTCTAGTGGTTTGTTAGAAATGTCCCACTACTCTGAAGGTGCTATAAAAGTGCAGGTCAAAGTTCAGTCCTAATGTTTTTGGTTTCCCTTTTTTTCCCCTTCTGGTTCTAATTGCATTTTAAAATGCTTTAAATGGATGAGGGAACTTGGTTAATATGTAAGTCACTTATACATGAAGAGTGAATTTGCAAATGTTGCTGCACCATCTCCCAAGAGATGTGAGTCACTGTAGTACATGAAATGGTGCTGGAGGAAATAAGACACAAGCTGGACTAGTGGAGCCCCATTGCAGGAGGGGTTGGAACTAGATGATCTTAAATGTCTCTTCCAAACCAAACCATTCTCTGATTCTGTGAAATGGTCTGTGCCAGTGCAGTAAGGGTATTAAGGCTCAGGTAGCTGTTAATATGTGGCAGTCGTGATAGGTGACGCCTGGAGCTGCCTAGGATTGAGTTACAATATACCCATGTTTTTTATTTGAATCTCTTCCTGGCTAAAGAAAACTTTTAAAAACACTTAACATTGCAGTTATCTCAGATCAAGATAAAATTGGTTTTGTTCTAAGCCAAGGCTGTCATCTCTAAAATACATTAAATTGCTGCTAAGGAACACTGTGTATCTTGAAGGAGTTTGCCAAGTACCTAGCAGCTGCCTGCTCACTCTCCTCCCACCCCTCCCAGTGGGAAGGAGATTCAGAAAGAAAAGGTAGACCTTGTGGGTTGAGATAAAAACAGTTTAATAATAGAAACAATGAAAATAATAATAATAATAATAATAATAATAATAATAATAATAATAATAA
>QUSF01000004.1:28827008-28863357 GCA_003676055.1 Chloebia gouldiae | reverse complement strand
CATCCCTCGGAAATAGCCGTGGCGGGTGCGCTGCTGCGGAAAAAGCTCCTGCTCTGCATGCGGGAGAGCTGGCTGGGTCAGAGTCCGTCCTCTGCCGGAGCTCCGCTGGAGGCTGGTGTCCCTGCGCACAACTCGCCTCCCGTTTTCCCTGGAATTTGCCATCTCTGGCGGAGCTATTGCTTCCAAGTGCGGCTGAGCGCCCAGACGGGTTGGATACTGTGAGTGCGGGGCCATTGGAAAACGCTGCCCAAGTGGCCGGCCCCCGTATTGTCAGCTTGGTGTTCCCTGTGCGGCGGACCTTGGCACGCTTTGGATGTGAGAGACGAGCATAGCCTGGACGGAAGAGGGAATAGGGCAGTTCGTGGGGCATTTTCTGGCTTGGCTTTTCATGTCTCAACAGCAGGTGCGCTCATGGAAACCTTACGTTTTTACAGGATTTATGGTGCCATTCAGATGTCACTTTCAGAAGTGAGGCAAGTTGGCACAAAGTGCACATGGCAGTCTTCAGGAGGGCTTTTGGAGCTAGAGTTGTACTTTGGTGTTTGAGGCCTTCTCTTTAATTTAAACCAGTAGGGAGAAAACGTGGCAGCCCTTCTGTTCTGCGGGGTGCGGCTGCTGGCCAGCCTTGGCTCCAGGGGCTCCCCAGACAGCCCAGCACCCACGTTGTTGGTGTGTGTGTGTGTTTCCTTTCTCTGGGGTGGAGGTAGATCCCGTGCAGGGCTGGTGCTGGTCCAGGCTCTCACGCTTGTGATCAGAACCCAGAGGGTGTGAGCAGCCCTTTGCCTCCCCGCTCGCCAGACTGGCCTCTGCTCTGAAAGCTGAGTAGCCCTACTTGCATAGCCATGAGTTTAAGCTAATGAAGCTGTGCTTGTCAGGGAAAACTGTGCCAAATGAAGCTGGTTCCGATGGGAATGCTGTTTCCATACATCTGGGGAGCTAAAATTTTAAGGAAGGTGTAAAGAAACTTTAAAGGGCAGAGTTGAGAATTGTCTTGAATGTGACCCACTGTGATTTCAGTCTCGATTACCATGAGCAGCATTTGTCCAGTCATTGAGATGGGCTGTGCATCTTTAGATTTAGGTTTCTAACTATGTTACTCGATTTGAAGGTCCTACATCCCCTTATGGACTTGATGCACTTGCCATGTGAATTATTACTCATTTCTGTGGAAGGAACAAAACACTTATCTGTGAAGTACAATTGGATATTGTAATCTCTTGAATTGGACTTTGACTGTAACTTATAAAATAGGTCTGATGCTAAACATCTCTGGCAAAAGTTTGCATTGGTTGTGAATGTATTTCCAGTGGCAGGACAGTGTATATTTATCTTTTTTTTCAAATTTTCTTGTATTCAGTCTCTCATTTCCTAATCCTGACAGTTCTGTTTTTTTTTAAGGCATTTTTTGAGGGACTTTTCTAGTTCAGAGAGGGTAAGTGAGGCATAGGGAGGTCTGCAGCCTCAGGGAGGGACAGTAATTTAGCCCAGAGTCTGCTTTTAAAGCTCTGCCATTCTGCTTCTGGTCCCTTGTAGACAAGAGATTTAGGGCTATGTGCTCTCTCCCCTTGCTCCTTTTCTTCGAGATGTGCTGTGCCTCTTTCTGTGGCTGCATGAACTGGAAGGAAGAGAATAGCAAAGAGCTTGAGGATTGATAGGGAAGGTATTTTTAGGCAGAGTGCAAGTCTGAGTGCTGGAAAGACACAGTGAAAAAGCCCTGTGAGTACTTAACTTGGTCTAGCACGAACTGCTGTCTCTTTGTCACAAAGACCTACCTCTGCTGATGGAAGCTGTGAATCTTGATTATTTTTTCAGCTATGGGTAGAAAGTTGCAAAATGTATACTTTTTTTCATGTATATATATATAGCTATTTTAGAGGTTTTATATATGATAGAGAATCAATGTATTCTGAGAGCCTAATTCCTTCTTTCTGTTTTTTTAATAAGTGGTGATTAAACCTCATATTTTCCGTAGTAGTGATTTCTCCCTTTCTTAAGTTATTTGCTTTATGGCAAATAATTTTTTAGGAATGTGGATCTTATAATTTTTTTCTTTTCATTTTCTATTGAAAAGTGTATTACTGTGCACAACTGGTCCTTCTTGGAACAGATACTATTCTGGTTGAAAAGTCAGTATTTCTTCAATTTTCTCTTGCTTTCATTTTTTTCCTCACTTGTCTGAAGCTGCCAGGAAGGGAAGGAAAAAAAGGTGTGGCAAAATTGCTGCTAATATTTCTTTACTTCCCAGCTGTAGATGCACACTTAAAATACCATGACTCATTTTGTAAATGCTTTGATCTCCTGTGACTAATTTAAAATGCTGCTTCCCAGCAGGCATAAGGTGGTTTTACTTTCATTTGAAACTCTGCTTCCCAAGGTTTCCAGTCCCAAGTTCGAGAGAAAATAAGAAAGAAAATGAAAACAAATAAATCAATCTGGCTGAACGTGGGCAGAACTTGCCCTCAGCTGTTCTTGATAATAGCTTTTGGATGACTGGTTCATGTCAGACAAAAAAGTTGGGGTTTTTCCATTTACTTTGATTGTGTATTTTTTTTTTTCTTTTTTCTTGGCTTTTCTTTCTTTTTTCATTTCATGCTTCTTGGGGAGTCTTTTCTGTCCCTTGTCATGCATTTTTATTTAGAGAGAAACTTAGCTGCAGGTACAGTGAGAGTCTCCTAATCTTTGGGTTTCCAGATTTTAAATTCAATTTGTTCTTCTGGGTTTCAATGAAACAAGAAGTCTTAACTTTAATCCAGAAGCTGGATCCAGCTAAATATCTGTAACTGAGGTTTCCTTTAAAGAATAATACAAAATGGCAAAAATGTATAGTGGGCATCAATTTTAATACATGTATGTATATTCCTTTCTGTTTTGCATTAAATCTGCCAACTTTGTCTGTATTTCCTATCATGTTTGAATTCATGAACAGAAGAAAGTGATTGTGTACAATTTGAAGTAACTTAATGTAGCCTAATCTTATTCTTGGAAGCAAAGCACACTGTGTCCAGCTCCTGGGATGGAAGGGGAGTCTTCTGAGCTCTAGGTGCCCTCAAGATAGTAGCACAGTTCTCCTTGCCTGTTTCCCCATCTGTAGACAGGGTCTAACGCTCCTTGCCTTTCCTTACCCTGTTTCCTAGCTCAAAACACTTGTCAGAGGTGATTTCTTGTAGCTCAAAGGTAGTGATTTACTATAATCTCATGTGAAATGTAGAATACTTTCATTTTCTTCCATGTTGTGGTGAAGAAGCTCATTCCTGCTGAGGGCTGAATCAGTGTTCAGAAACGATGGCATGCCCCTCACTATTCCACAGCACCCACCTGAAACAGCTCACAGGTGTTTTGTGTAATGAAGCATTACACAAATGGGGTCCTCAGGCATTTAGTGTCTCTTCTCTGCTTTCAGGACTAGTTTTATGAGAATAACTTTTCTAGACACTGGAAAGGTGGTTGGAAAGTATAATGCATATTTGCGTGCTGTGAGTTTTTGTATGGTGGAGAAAGCAAGGCAGTATGGGAGAATGCAGTCCCCAACCAGCAAGACATCAAGAACATTTGAAGCTTTGAGCTTTTTCTCATCATCTTTCTCTTTGGCTTGCCTTAGGGTTGGGCTTCAACATTGTTGGTGGGACAGATCAGCAGTACATTGCCAATGACAACAGCATCTATGTCAGCTGGATCAAAAAGGATGGGGCAGCTTACCTTGATGGCCGATTACAAGAAGGAGATAAAATTTTAGCGGTAAGCCCTTTTCTTCTGTTGTCCCCTGTGTTCTTGATCAGTGATGTGATGCAAGAGGCAGGTTTTCCTTCACAGTGCATAGAGAGGAGGGATGTGGTGAATGAATTAGATTATCCCAGGCAAACTCCATGGAGGAGTTGCCTTGGGGGCCTGGGGAGAGCTCTAAGCACTAGGGAGGTGAGTGCCTCTACACACGGGCTCATCTCCTCTGCCTTCTTGATTTGCCACAGAAGTGCTCTGTGGTGCTGTGCTTGTGTTTTCTCTGTGACTTGCCTCTCTAAGGTTTTAGAATCCATCAAGCGTTCTCTTGTTCAGGATGGATTATCATTTACATACACGTAAATAAAGGTTTTCCACCTCTTACATTTCCATTTTTTGACTGGTAATCCGTGATTTCTGATTCTTTTGCACAGGGGGATTTTTAGACTATAAAACTTCTAGGCCGTAATATTCTTCTCTTCATTTCAGCTCCTCAAGAATAACATAGGCTGCTTCTCCTTTTAGAAAATTGTTTTCAAGTATCTGATGTTCACACCCACTGGTTCTTCATGTAGCTGGCAATCATGAAAGAAACAAGCTTTACAAAGTGATGGGTGAAGAAGTAGCCTCTCCTAGTATGAGACACAACCTTTTTGTACTCCCTAATTTTCTTTTTCTCTTGCTTATTTTTTTCCACATGTGATCTTTTTAGCCTCTTACCTTGCACTAAATGGAGCTTACTATTGATCCAGAAAGTGATATTAAGTTAAGCAGAGAATATTATCTTTTTCCTTTCAGTTTAATATTTATGTACTTGTGTTTGGATGTCTAAATATGAAGAGAAGGGAGGCACTGGATGTGATCTTGGGGGATGCAATTAGGGGTAATGGGGGTGAAAATGAAAAAGTAGGATGAATTCACTCAGTGATTGAAATCAAGTGCCATGATATATTACTTTAAATTAAGAAAAATCCCAACACTTGCAAGTGGATCAAGTGGATGACAAGAAGTATGTGTGTAATGTTTTTTTTTGGTTGGTTTTGCTACGTCAGTGTGCTTATAAAAGTGTGTTTACAGCACTCTCTCAAACAGAGGGATTTCAAAGGTACACTAGTAGATGAAACAAGAGAAGAGACTTAAAAGAGCAGCTACAGCAAAATTATTATTTTATGTTCATTAGCTCTCAGAATCACACCTTTGATTTTGTTTCCAGTAAAGCAACTGCATCAGAAGCTGCTATTGACACAACTGTTGTCTTTTCTTCTTCTTTTGCTTCTAGTTTTTTTCAGTACCTCCATATTTTCACTTGGAGTTTCTTGTGTTCTGTCTCAACATATAAAAATACATCATAATATTAATTAATTAATTAGGATCTTTATGATTGAAGTATCATGCCCCAAATGCAGAATTTTGTGTAACATGGAGATTTTTTTTGTCTTATTCTTCATAGGTTAGCCTGCATCATTAAAAATTTGCTTTCTTTACCTTCAGCATCTGACTCTCCTTTTCCTTTTTTGCTAGATCAATGGCAAAGACTTGAAGGATCTGCGGCACAAGGATGCTGTGGAACTGTTCAGAAATGCCGGCTGTTACGTGTCTCTGAAAATCCAGCGCAGGGTGAGTTTTACCTCTTTCTTAAGGTTATTTCTGGCTCACTTTAGACTGGTTTCTATGGTTGGTGGCTGTGCGTGAGGAAGAAGAGTACTGTGTCCAGGTGCTCAGTGTGATATGTGCATATAAAAATTTTGTTTGACCTATGACCTTCTCTCATTGCCTCAACTGTAACTGTCTCTGTATTACTTTGTAACCAGTGTAACTTTTGTATCAGTGAAAAGGTGAGTTTGGAGGTGTGCCCAGGTCATTGTTTTGCTGGAGTATGTTGTGTTTGCTCACTGTTCTCTTTTCTCAGAGGTGAAGACAGAATCTCGCATTGCCCAATTTTATTTCAGTGGCCAAAATCTTACTGGAGACAGAACTCCTTTTGTTTCAGAGGCCCTCATTCAAGTTAGTGTTGAAATGTGTGTGCAGCCCAACACTACAAAAGAGGTACTGAGGTGCTGGAACATATCCAGAGAAGAGTAATAAAGCAGGTGGAGGATCTAGAGCACAGATCTGATGAGGAACAGCTGAGAGAGCTGAGGGAGTTTAGCCTGGAGAAAAGGAGGTTCAGAGAAGACTCTACCGCTCTCCACAACTGCCCGGAAGGAGGCTGTAGCCAGGTGGGGGTTGGTCTCTTCTTCC
The DNA here is from genome assembly GCA_003676055.1 of Chloebia gouldiae. NCBI lineage: Eukaryota > Metazoa > Chordata > Aves > Passeriformes > Passeridae > Chloebia > Chloebia gouldiae. The sequence goes on along the minus strand of QUSF01000004.1, from coordinate 28,857,402 downwards.
AGGCAACAAGTGACAGGACAAATGGTGACATACTCAAGTTGCACCAGTTTAGATTAGAAATTTCTTCACTGAAAAAAGGTTGTCAAGCAGTGGAACAGGCTGCTGAGGGAAGTGGTTGAGTCACCATTCCTGAAGGCATTCAACAAACGTGCCGATGTGGTGCTTAGTTTAATGGTAAACCTGGCAGTGCTGGGTTAATGGTTGGACTTAGAGGTCTTTCCAATGTAAATGATTTTATGATAATAGGAAATATGGACTGCTATGCTTTAAATATACTGGCACCATTTTAGATGTAAAAAGAGATAAATCCTTAATCCCCATGCATGCATGGAAGTTTACAAAAGAAATACTGGTCTATCCAATGTATATTGTTGCGGAGAGGTGGTTTGAGATCCCTTTTGTACTCCCCTAACAAAGTAGTAAGTCTTCTGGACTGGTGTATAAGGCAGGTAAGAAAGCCAGAGAGAATTATTGATGTCTTTTTCCTGGTAAAGAGAGCAGGAAATGGTGTGGTGGCAAGTGCATCAAGGGGTGACTGGGTATGCGTGTGTCGTTTCTTCTGCTGTATGAGGAGTGTCCTGCTCCACTTGAGTCCTGGTTTAGAAACTGGCAGAGAAACATGAGGGTGCCTAGTAGAGACTGGGTACCCTGTATTTATGTTCAGTTCATCGTAAGCTGTTTTAACCCTCCATGTGTGGAGCCTGCAGGTGCCTAGGGAAACTATTTTGAACATTCTTACAGAACCTCCTGGTCCAGACACAGAACTGGGAGCTCTCTTGTTATGGGTTCTGACATAAATAATTTTTTTTCCCTTGTAGCTGCAGCCACAGAATGGCCCTGTGGGTCATGGAGGAGATGGAGAATCAGGTGGGCTTCCTCTGGCAGCCATTCTTGTGCCAGGCCTGGCGCTTGCTGCGACAGCAGTCTGGATCTTGCTGAGGTATCGACAGCGGATGTGAAGAGTTCACCTCTGGGATATCACTGCGTATTTTACACAGCTATGATGCAATTTAAAGATAGAGAATCAACAATCTTGTCACAGACTGATGCCAAAAAGGATCATTGCCTATCATCAAAGTTGCTGCTGATGTTCGTATATATTGATTTTGTTGTAGGGTGAATAGAAGCAGAGAGAAAAAAGGGAAGGGAGAGGATTGTGTTTATGTAAAGAGTGGGATAGCTGTATTTTTTGACAAATCTGAGGAGGTTTTGCCATCCCCCTCTATTTTGCACCATGAACTTTGAAACACACTCATCTATTCCACATTTTAAGGTTTAACTTGTCATTAAAGGGTGTGGGGGTTGGGGTGGTTTTAAATCAAAACATTTTCTAGAGGCTTTGCCTTGTTTCCACAGAAGTTTTTCTTGAATCTAATGAATTCTGTCCGAACCATGAATAAAGAGGAGCAATGCAAAGGGTATATTATTTTTCCCATTGAAATTTTGTTGGTTGTTGCTAAATAAATGCCTTAAATGTGTAAAATCTGATCTGTGGTTTCACAGGTGAAATCTTCAGTGTAGCTGCTGATATAACAGCAATACGCAATATTGGTGAGACATTTTGCCAGTTGTGGAAAGATAGAAGATAGCTTGCTGCTAGAAGAAGATTTTGATTGTCAAAATGATTGCTAATTTTTGGGTCAGAGTTGTAAGAGAAAGCTTTCCACAAAATGCTAGTATACTGGAGAGACAAATAGACAACTGAATCACAAGGATAAGTGGTGGCAAGAGATTCAGGCATGGTGAAGCTGCAGAAGAGTCTTTAAATTAGTAGTGAAGCAATAGTTCCTGCATTCATCAAGAGGGTTGAAGTCTGCATCTCTCAGGTTAGAGGTCTGTTTTGGGGGTTATTTTTTGCACAGGGAATACTTCAGGTAAAGTTTTCTGTAGCAGCTAACTTGCTCTCTGTAGTCAGGAAAATCTTATGATGATTGAAAGGGAGAAGCTGAGAGCAGGCTGGAATTGTCCTGGCTTTTGCTTGTTTGTAAAGAGTTATGTTCAGGGGATGGGCTGTCAGCTTTAAGCCAGGATAAGGCCTAGCAGGTAAAACCAGAGGGAAGAGACCCTACTCTGGAAAGTAAATGGCTGAATTTGCCTCCAGGGTCTCATCTCCTCACTGTGATTTGAATAGTTTTAAATGCCCCAGCTGATAGGAGCTCTGTAGGTAAGACCTGTTTCTCTTGTCTCCAAGAAATCAATGTGTTTTGTTGTTTTTGTAAAAGAAAAGCACAATGCATGGTCTTGTCTGTATGATGCCAAAGAAGAGATCACATATTCAATATATGTTTTCAAAGAAAAACTGGTGTCTTGGTGCTTTACTTATTTCTATTCTCATAGGACATTGCTGATGTATTTGAAATTGTTGTGTTTGCTCAGGGCTGTGTTCCTGCTGTCTGCTGGAGATAGAAGTGGTTATGCTGTTGAACATGACATTCCTAAATCACCTTGGAGTTTCAGAGCACTTGGACCACGTGAAATCTTGTTTGTTCTATAGACTGCTCTAGTGTAAGGGGAAGAGGAAACAGGAGGAATTTGCTTCATGTTCTTAGGGGACTTTGGGAACAATATTGATTTTGACTAGCCTGGGCTAAGGCATGCAGTGACTTGCCTTGGCCTGCAAACCAGTTGTGCCTGATAGCAGAAGGGCTGCTGTGTAGACAGATCTTTTCAGCTATAGCATGAGCCAGCTTGTTTGTGACCTGCTCTGAATATTTGGCTGTGGTGTCCATGTGCAGTACATGTGTGTATTAAGGTGGATGATTAGAAATTGATGTTGTTGTATCACAGCTTTTAGAATAAAGAGGCAGACATTAAGAAAATGGCCTGTCTTGTTAGCCTTTGCCTGAGTTGAGTTTTTGTGATGAGAAGGAGTATGTGGAACAGGCTAGGAGGATGAGAATTTATGGAAGGTAATGGTTAGTTTTAGTCATTTCCCATTGAAGTAAGAGAAAGCAAAACCTGTGGGATTTTTTGTTTGTTTGTTTAACCTTTCAGCTTTGGGAGTTTGCTACTGTTCAGACATGATTGCCATCTATATTGCAGGCAGTTTATTAGGGAGGGAAAGGGTTATATTCAAAGCTCAGATAATTGACATTGTTTATTAAAAAAGTCCCTTCTGGTGCATAGTGTTCACAGTTATTGAACTGCCACTCAGTAGCTTTTTCAGAAGTCTGGGTAGTATTTTTTACTCAGGATTTAAACCATCCAGTCTAAAAGTAACACCTTTGTGTACCTGCCTGGTACCAAACAATCCCTTTTCCAGTCCCCAGCCACCTCTTGTCCCATTCATTGACAAAACCCAAGTGGAAAATACCTCAGCCCCAAACTCTTCTGTGAACTTTGGCTCATACTACTTTTGTTCAGCAGCTGGACTGTCTCACCTAACCTTTCCACAATTTTCCAAAGTATTTTCCACTGTGTGGTTTCTGAGGTCTTGAGTTTAATCTTTGCACTAGATACTGTATATACATTTTCTATCATTGTAGAAGAAGCAAATTTTAAAAAAAATCTAGTGAGGATAGCTTGTAAATACAAGTGATCAGAGAAAGTTTTACCTTTTGTTACAACTTAAATCTTGGGTTTTTTTCAAAAGATAAGTTGAAATCCTGAAAACAAACAAAAAGCATCCTAACTGTAGTTTATGTTTGCCATTAATACTGAGGTTAGCTGAAACTCTTAAATACCCATGTTTTTCTCCCATTTTCATTTGTTACCTCAAATGTATTGTGAATGTGCTGATCTGCTGAAAAAGGGAATTTCAGGTCCATATTTTAAAGACAAATCTATCTAGTTCGACTTTATATATAGTCTAAGCATTTGTGTCTCAGTCTTCAGAATTGTATGTGCTAAAAACACATATTTTACTAGAGCATAACAGTGAGAGAGCGCAGCTGAACTTGATCTGAAGATTGGTAGATGCACTACTTCTGGCAGTTTTTAATTAACACAAGCTAGAAAGCAGTGTGTGGGAGGGAGAAGTATCTTGCTTTGAGTTTGCCTTTAGGTTTCAACAACTGGTTTGTTAGGTTATTCAGTGCTAGATTAAAGAGGCCCCTAATAACTGATAGTCCCTCCCTTTGAGAGGATTTATGTGTTGTAATTGCCTTACCTCTAACATTATTTTTAAGAGATGAAACCAACTGAGCCCTTTCAGATTCTTTGTGTAGGGTACTTTTTCTCTTTTTTGTAGTTTCTGTGCTTCTGTGTACCCTTTCCAATTTCTGTATTGTTTTGTAAAATCCAGACACCTCAACCATGTGGGACTCCTACTGTTGACCATGCCAATGCCCCATACGAGGAGTTTTTAATACCGTCTTTTTCTGCAAAGTTTAATTTTTTTTGTTAAGGTTTTTGTTACGGATAAGTACAAAGCATATTTAAGCCAACTCCCAAGAGCTTGCTTTTTCTTAACTGGATTTTACAAATCTCTTAGGAGTGGCATACAGCTTTGCCCTTCTTCATGTGGTGTCTCAAGTGCCAAAGGAGCCTGTAAAAAAATACCATTGCCCCATGAGGGGTAACTTCTCTTAGTTTGTAGGTGAAAAGAGTGATTCCATTTAGTCATAGTGAGACGCTAGAAACATGTGTTAAGTGCCTGTATATTCCAACTTCTAAATCCTTGTCCTTACCCAATGTGACCTGCCTGGTGTGAGGGAAGATGTCTGACTTTGCATTTTGTTGAATGACTGCACCTCCTGTTTGCATTCACTGTGCACTGACCAGCCAAGACTGCTGTCTGGTTTTGCCTTCTGCTAGATCATCAGCCAAAGTAGTGAATGGAGTTTGGTACCATGGTTATGAGTTTTCTCATAACCATGAGTTATGAGAACCATGGTTATGAGTTATGAGTAGCTGTGGGCATCTCCTGATTTTTTGCTTCTTTGTCTGTTGAATGGATGCATTTTGATAGTGTATGGCATTGATTTTTAAAAAATATGTATATTATTTTTTTCAGCATGTTACATAGTACTAAGTAGATTATGTCTGAGTGGTAAGTAAACTTCATCTGTTCTCTTGCTGGCAGAAGCTGATACAAGGGTAAGGATTAGGTCAGGTGAGCTTTATGAGCCAGTGTTTTTCCCCATGCTCTTTCCTAACTTACTGATGTGGGCTTTACTTATGGAAGTTATTTTTCTGTACTCCTGTTGAAGGAAAGAACAGATAATTTACTAATGAGACAGTGTCCCCCAGGCTGAGAAGGAAAGCTTACACAAAGAATTCTGAAGGAGGGCCTTGACTATGCCCTTGTCCTCAGGGTTTTCCTCATGACACTGAGGCAGACTCATGCTATATCCATGCTGCTGTGTGTGGTGCATGTCATCTCTGGAGCTCTGCTCTCTCTCTGCCTGTGCAGCTGAGGGGGACTCCAGGCCTTTCAGAGCTTCATTCAAGACAGGGTCACATGCAATGAGAACATACACAGGTGTTAGGGAAGAGCAGTGTTGACCAGACTCAAAGTAGCTTTCCATGTCATATTTGACAGCTTTTGTTCTTGCTGTTGCAGCTGTAAATGATTACAGGCAAACTTCACTGCAGAATGAGTATATATTTCCTACCTGGCTGCCCAAACCAACTTTCCTAGGCTGAAGTCTTAGTAAGGAAGAGTAACAGTGATGTTTATGTAGGGTAATTATTCATAGCAGTCTGTGAATGATAGATTGTTCACCAAGCTGGTATGCTCATGTCTGTGTCCAAGTCTTCCAGCCATGTTTCCATTTGGTAAAGTTCTCTTTCCTCTCATCTCTCTTTACCACCTCTCAGCAGTCTAGCATTTGTGCTTGGCTTGCATTTATTTGCCATGACACAAAAGCAATTGCTGTGGAAAAACTGCTGCTTTTGCTCTGTGACAGCAAGTACTGATACAGTTAATTCAGCTGGGTTCCCTTAGTTGCTTTGAGCTAGGTATTGGATTTGATGTCACTTACTCATTTTCTCTTCCATTTGGAACATGAATGTTGGCATTTAATTCTGTGACTGCCCTTGTTCTGTCTGGTTTGTCAAGTGTTGGAGGACGGATCACCAGAACAGGAAGCATGAGCATGTGTGTGAGGTAGGGGAGGCTGTACAGTTAGAGCAGTAAGAAGTTTCTGGTCAACACTGAACTGAGTCCAAAGAAGCCCTAAGAGCTTTGCTCCACGGTTATGGATGCTAGAAGGAGGTAAGTATCTTGCTAAGTACCAATAACTTAAGCAGGGTAGTTTTGTTTCTACAGCAGTAACAGCTGAATCCCAGTTTTGTGAATGCTTCAGAAGACCTGTGTTGATGTCATGACAACTCACAGCTTCAGGCCTGCCCTTCCTTGACTTTACTATGTCTGTCTTACCTTTCCAAGTTCCTGATCATGGCGGTGCTGGGAAAATGATGTTTGCAGTTGTTAGAGCTTGGCAGTTGACATTAGACCTGTATCCCATTTCCTGCTATGGCTCAGATGTGCAGGATAGACAGCTCTTAGAGCTAGCCAGTCAGATGACTGTGTCCTCCACTTGGGGAAGTGCAGCAGAAGTGCAGTTCATGCTAAGCATATCATTCTTCTGCTTGGGCAGACTATTTCCAGGGAAAGAAGGGAGAAAGAAAATTCAGCAAAGGTGAGCAGAGTTTTGGAAAGAAAGCTGTTCTTGTGCTGGAGAGCAGGGTTGTCTGTAGATCTGTGGCTAACATCTCTGAGAAAAGCTTTTTGGGGAAATTTAAAGTGGATTTTTAAAAAAGGCTGAAGAAAACCTGTTTGTCCTTGTTCATAGTGAGTGTGTGAGAAAGTGTGATCCTAAAGAAAAGAAAATCAGATCTAAAAGTAATGATGGCTTAACTGGGTTCAGTAGGACTGCTAGGGCTGGAAGGGGAAGTCAGGGGACACAGCTTGGGCTGGCTGATTTAAACTCAGGGTTTTCAGGGCATGCAGAAATAGCACTGTAAGCATAAACTGCTGTTTTTACACCTTTGACACAGTAGCTGACTGCTTCAGCTACCCTAACTAGTAATAAGTGTTTGATGAACAACAGAGCTACTCTGGATGTTAATAGCACAAACAGACTACAACCTCTTTCCCTGAATCACTGGAAATTTATGATTGACAGGTTTCAATGCAGTTTGCTGATATTAGTTGAAAGAGATCCAATTGTTAAATGGGAAATAGTCTAAGTTAGATGATTCTGTGTTTATTAACATTCATTCATGCAGGAAGAGGCCTGGATCCTTAAGGATGTTTTTTAAATTTAGAAACTTTCAGATATTAGCAACCTGGTGTTAAGTTGTTAGTATAGAGATTCCCAGGAGAACTAGAGACTGTATGAAAGAATTACTTGCTTAATTAGTGAGATATTTGCTGTCCCACTTAAGTACATAGCCTGTATGGGAGTCTAGATTCAATACATGAAATAGTGAGTTCACAGTTACCCCAGATAGTCTGTTGCATTCATTGCTCCTCAGCATGTTTTAGTAAACTTAAAAATCATTGAAATAATAAAAAAGAATAAAAAAGGGTATAAAATAATTGTAATATTTAATCACTTCTTCATTTTTAAATATTGTAAGTTAATACAAAGTTTTGGAATACAGCTTAGAAATTTAATTATTAAAGGTGAGTAGTAATCCATGATTATATGGATGTTTTTCTTCTTCTGTAGTGTAAATAATACTTTTCAAAAGGGGCTCTGGTGAATGTCAAGAAGACTTTATGCAGTTCTGCTTAGGGTCCTTGACAGACTGTTGTCGGCTGATGCACAGAAAGGCGTGCTGGTCACACATTCTGACAGCAAAGATAATGCCTTGGGCTGTAAAATGCTCTTAGACGTGTTGACACGGGGCATCTCTTGGGTCATATGCAAGAAGAAGCTGTTTATTCTTGGTGTAGCAGGGTTTATATAGTTTTACAATATCAGCTAAATTTTCCACTCCTAAACATACATCATCCATGTCTGTTAACTATGTTGCTTAACCACAGTTCTGCAGGTGCAGTTCTACCTGGCTACTCTAAAACAAAGTGTAACATTCCTTTTCTCTTCCCCCCCTCCCTCTCCTATTCATTGTTGCTATGGTTTCCATCCCACCAAGGTTAGCACATCTGTGTTGTTTTCAGCCCTGCTCTCTAGCTGAGACCCCACATATGGGAAGTATGCAAGTATCCTTGGCTTTTCCATATTTGGGTTGCATGGGAAGGCAGCAGAAATCAGGTATGAAGTAAAGCCAGAAAAGGCACAGAAGCAAGGAGTGGGACACACTGCAGAATTGAAACTCCGTGGCCCCTTCATCCCAATCCTTGCATTCATGTGGGCCTTCCAATTTCCAGCTGAGCTGTCACATGGTTGAATTATGGCAGGAGTACCACAAAAAGCCAGTCTGTCTGTCAGACCAGAACTTGAGGAACACAATTCTGCAAGGAGATGTCAGTCTGGAGTCTTTTTTTCTTAAATTGCTTGAATTATTTCCCCAGCCGAAGTGGTCCCATTTTTGCCAGTTAACTATAAACCATTGGGGAGCACTCTGTAGGCCAAGGATATGGTCAAGGAATCTGATCAAATTGTTAATTTTCTTCTAATATTAACTAGAAGAGAGTGCTTGAATCTGTACTGAAATTACACAACACAGTGTTTTATGGGCTCCACTGCATTTTGCTCAGAGGTTGAAAATGGATGTTAGATGTTCTTGCATGGACATTTAGACGTGCTCGGATGAGGAAGAGAAAGCTTTCTTCATTTTGTATTCAAATTTTCCCTGCTTTTCAAGCTTTAATTAATTTTTCCTTCAGCTGTTGCTATGTCCAGCTCCTGAATTTGTTCTTAGTGCATAAATACTTCTAAAAATCCTAAACAGGGTATGTAAGAGCTCTGATAGCTGAATATGTGGTTCTGAAGCTGTGGTATGAAGCTGGAAAATAAACCAAACACAATCCCACACATGGACTTCTGTGGCTGTGGTTATAAAAGAAGAAAACAGTCAAAATGCTGCTTCAGAGAAAGCACTTTGCTACTGCTGTCTCTAAATACTATTTCAGATACTGGTGCCAAAACATGTATGCTGCTGTTCAAGGTGAGCAGTGCAGTATGGAGATGTGGGCTGCTGTGAAAGGCCCTAATTAGGGAAGATGGGCTGGAGAGGGAGATAACTCTTAAGAATTCAACGGCTGCTGCTAAAGGACAAGGTTTGTGCTTCTGTCAATGACTTGGAAGCATCTGTGCTGATTCTTTGCAAAGTAGGTCCTACTTGCCCAAAAGTTTTTTTTGCATAAGGCCTTGATTTTGAAGCAGTTAAATTTAAAGGAATTTGTTCTCAAAGGCTTCAAGTGACTGAAATAGATTCCAACAGACATGACATTTAACATTTTAGAGGTGAGATTGTAGGCTGCCCTTTAACAGGGGAAACCATTTCTGATGCAGAGCTAAACGACAGAAGATACAGAGGTTCAACATCTAGCACTGAGAAAAAAAACCCAGTGGTAAGCTGATGTTCCCACCATGATTCCTCTGGCAGTCGGGTGAGGTGGGAGGAGAAGGAGGATGGCAGATAGTTGTCAAATGGCTGTTACTTGTCAAGTGCTTATCTATTTTAAAATCATCAAAAAGGGAGCTGTGGGACAGGGCTGAGTTAACAGGAGGGAGATTTTGATTCAGAGAGAAACTCGACTTGCTTGACATGCCTTTTAAAGGTATTCCATATATCTCCTGTATGCCTTAACTCCTAAGGTGCTGAAATTAGAATGCTTGCTTTGTGAAACCAGCAGTGATGGCATATTTCTTTTAACAATTGTCCAGGTAAATGCTTTGCTATGCACAGTTGCTTTAGCACCTGTACTTTTCATGGGGACGCTTAATACAGTTAATCTATCTGAACATAGCTTGAAGTGTGTAGCAAAGTATGGATGAAAAGAATGCAATAATACGGTGTAAATACAGAAATGGCCTATCTGTACAATCAGTGCCCATTGAAGATACAGTCACTGAGCATTAGTGATTCATTAGCAATTCTCAACCCATTGATTTCCAAGGTGGCAGTATCAAATTAGTGCAATGTTCTTGTTATCCAAACACACATTAGTGGTGGTTGTTTTATAGGGAAGGGTCATACAAATGTTCCTGTAAGCTGGGAAGCATGACTGCTAAGAATGTGAAGCAAAGAAAGTGAGAGATTAGTGCAAATGACACATTGTGCAGATGGTGGAAGGGATGAGTCAGACTGGGATGTGCTAATAGCTGTTATTGATGAAGGAACTCTTTCTCAAACAGTTGTTAGTATGGTTCATCATTTGGGGGCCTGTGTGTTTATCCCCAGGCTTTAACAACACAGACTGTTCAAGAGCTGACACTCATAGCCACTTGCTCACAGCTGCTTGCACATATGGCTGCATGGAGATCTCCAGCAAGATGATCTATGCCAGAATCAGGAGCTGGCTGTAGTGTTTTCCCTGGGCTAAGAGGATACATGTCAATTATTGAAATAACCTTAAAAAGGCAGGAAGAGGGCAGAGAATAGAGAGCTTTAATATTTCACCCAGCACATCTTTAGCTTTACAAACCATAATAAGTTGCACACTAGAAGTATCTAGTTACACACAGCAGGAGGAAAATCTGCCCATCGGTGGAGTTATCTATGTCAAAGAGAGGGGATGTTCTTGCCTTTCTATCTTAGTACCCCTTTCATGAAACTCTGCTTTTTCTGACTGTGGAGGAGTAAATTTCTATCTGAAATGAAAACAAAATTTGGTTACTAGCTTTTCTACTAGGGAAATGCTGCAGGAAGAAGTATACTTGGCTTCCCAAATTGTTTTTGATTACAGCCCTTGCTGTAAATGTAAACAGTATAAAACTGTTTTGCATTCTCCAGAAATTAATTAGAAAGCCTTATCAAACCTCTTGAATATTTGAAAAAAAAAATTTCAATAGGGAGAGCTAGTGGTTAAACTAGATAGGTGATACTCTTTACTAGACTAGAGGCTTAGTAGAAGGGAAAAATTAAGTCACGAACTAGAAAACCTGTTAAGAGAGCCTTCTATTTCAACCTAGTCAGGTAAAGGTCTCACCTCCCTGTATAAAATCTACATAATGGTATCACTTAAAATGTTATTGTTAGTCTTCTGCTTCAGTTCACATATTGTAACAAAATCCATCCAAGTGTTAAAAGTTGATAGATTCTGCTGTTGACCTTCTGTCATTGAGGGGAAAGTGTTCATTTATTCCCCTTTTTCTGCCCTCAGTCATGGGTCAGAATAATCAAATTTTACTTCTTGCAACTCAAAAATTATTCATTACTGCACCATAAGGAGCTTCACTAGATGCCTCTGAAAAACAAGAGTTGTTCTCTTGTTCTTTCCTGCTAAATATTTTATTGATAAAATCAAAGACTTACAATAGAAGATGTTTATTCTTTGTACTGTAATCCTGGAGGGTATCTTTAGGATTCTGCTTTCTAGGAGCTATTCAGCTGATTTATTAAGAAAGTGAGCAAGGTCTAACTTGCCCAGATTATTATTGGAATCTTTTGAAATTAGGCAAAGCAAGCTTGTTATCCAGCTCTCTGGAAGAGCTGCTGCTCTTAATAAGGTTTCATGTTTTTACTGTGTATTTGGTCTCTTAAAAGTTCAAAATCTAGGCCTTACCCTTTGTTGCATGAAGTCCAAATCTCTTTGGGTTGTTAATACTAAAGAATTTAGGAAGGATAGGAATCTTTGGTGTTACCGTTCAATTTAAAAAAATACCTGTTTAAGGTCCTTTCTCATCTAGTACAGCAGGTAGAGTTTGTGCTTCTTCCTTGTCTCTTTCAAGGAGTTACCCAGATCTAACCTGAACACTCCCTGAATTGTTCTTCAAGCCACATCTGCTTGTTCTGTTGGGTTTTTTTGCTTTCTTCTCCTACTGTTCTTGTTCCTGTGATATTTCTCCTGACTTGTCTCTTGCTCTCCTGCAGCTCTGTATGGGCAGCCCTCTACCAAAAGCAATGTAAGCCTTAGCACCTTTTCTAGAATGCCTGAGTGACCCCAGAAATGCCTTTGTTCTGGACAGTGATGTATGTTCATGCTTGGAATGTAGACTGGTATTAAATAATATTAAATAATTCCTAGCTTTTCTACTAGTTTCAATATGTACTATGTTGATTCTGATGGATTCTTACCTTTGTTATCAAACTTCAAGTCAGCTAAACTTCCATATGTGGAGATAGGCTTCAGGGTACTGATGTGGCTGGTGGTGTGTCATTGAATGCAAAGATAGTTCCAAAGAGAGAGCTCCAGTCTCTCCTTCTGCAGGTGAGCTCAGGGTAGAAATTCTTGTTGTTTCACACCTCCATGAACTTCAGATTTCCTGTTACTTCACAAATGAAATTTACCAGAAATGAAAGTAAGATTCTTTTTGCTTATAGTTCTCCAGATTTCTTCCTGTGCTTTTTTGTAACAATATAGTATTTCCTATGCTCTATTGTCCAGAGCAGAAGGTGATCTCAAGAGCTGGTATGATTTTTGGTTGAGATGCCAATGGAAAGCTTCAAGTATTAACTCTCTAGTCTTTTTGCTGATACTTTGCAGGTCTGACCTCCATCCAGCCCAAAATGCTTCTGGATGGAGCTTCTCTTTAAGGGATTTTTCTGGGAAGCTGTCAGTTCTCAGCTCATTGAAGAGTCACAGCCTGAGTTGTGCCTCCCACGAACTCTGAAGCTGTATGGTGGTCAGAGCCAATCCTCTACATATGATAGCACTGAGAAAGACTCAGGAAGGAGTGATCTATTAATATTGCAGTGATGCAAGTGGAAGATCTCCCAACAGGTAGTGAATTGTTTTCTGGGACAATTTAATAAAGCTGTAGTGATCCTGTAGTGTTGAGGGAGTAATACATGCAACCCTTAGAGGTAGTTATCTTATTTCTGTGGAGAACCATGTAATTAGTGGTATTCTAACAGCTGCTTTCCATTTACAGGTTGTTACACTCTTGTATCTTGTTCAGAACTGAAGATCACTTAAAGATATTGGCAGATAAGGTTCTTTTATCTACAAAACGCCCTTTCCTTTCCTTGGCTTTATCTTTCCCTCTTTCAAGCATCAACTGTTATGGCAACAGGAAGGTGGGAGGCAAATAAGCAGCTGGCAGTCTTCCTAATGGCAGAAACATAGGCTGGAATCCCTCCTGAATTTAACAGCACAGTGGTAGAACTGCACTAACATTGCTAACAGTGGCAAAGAGTGCATTTTGTGCGTGCAGAGTAGCTGGATTTAATGAGGTGAGATACTGCTCATGCTCAGCCATCTACCAAAGCTGAACAATGTGATGCATGTAAAATGCAAAAAACATAGGGTTTTAAAATGGCTTTCCTTATTTATTTGTTTTTCAGAACAAAATGATAAAACATGATTTGGGCTGCAAAACTCAGTCTGACGTAGTTGCTTACTTGTTGATTCTGAACTACTTCAAGAAGGAAAAAAGAGGGACATTGTGGTTGCCTCTCTTAATCTGGCTTTAATGCAATGCCCTTTTTTTAGCCTTGTAGGTTTTCTACAAGAGTGTGTGTGAGGAAGCAGGTTTGACAACTATGGAATTAATACTGGTGTTCCAGGGTTTGATTTCCAATATACTTGTATTTAATCCCCTCTGCTGTTGGTGTTTTTGTTGGACCCTTAGTCTGCAGACTGTTTTTCTGACATATTTCTATTATGTTTGAATCCATTATTTTTTTGTCTGCTGAGAGTTTCCTTGGCTCAGCCTGTTCCCAGTTATAGGATAAAAAAAGGTCACTTAACAGTCAATTTGCCAATAAACTGACAATGTTTGGTAACTTACCTTTATTTGACCACACATCTAAATTATGCAGATTTACCAGGTTGAATGTGACATATTCATTCTTGATGTGATTGAAAGGCTGAATGTCCATAGTTGTTGGTGGAGGTGCATACATATTTCCAATCTCAGTCTTACTCTCTTGAACTTTGATTGAAGTGTCAATCCAAACTCCATTGCTTGCCATCATCTGCTTATTAACTTGAAATGAATCCAGAGTTTAAGCACTCGTCATGCTTCAGGGCACTTCAAATTTGAATTTCAAAGAGGAGGAGGAGGATCTGGAGGTAGACAGGAAGGAAAGCCAGTGGGGTTTCCTAATTACTAGGAGTGTTTTAATTAAGTGGAGTAGAGCTACAGAAATTTGATAATCTGAGTTCCTCTTCAGACTACTGCTGTCTATTTGGAGGCACCTGCACTGGAAGTGGTTCCTTCTCACAGCACCACTGTTGTGAGGGTCATTTTATCCTGTCATTTTTAATGGTAGTTAAACCAGGAGTGACAGTATTTGAAAGCTGTCACTTCTGGCTGACAACTACTTCATCTCCATTTTCATGGAGCTTTATGTTTCTAAGCATCCCCTGCAAAGGTACATCTTAAATGCATGCCTGTGTTGTATATGAGCTACCTACAAAATGTATTTGTTTGAGAGCTATTCAAAAGTCAACATTTAGACATGTAAGGTATGAGAACGTGTGTCTGGGTCTGTTTGGTGGCAGACTTTGGATTTAATGCTAAAATACCTTCCAGGTTGGAACTATAAATACAACTGCTGTAAGCAGTAGTGGGTATGGCCAGCTCAGCTGTTTGGTGGTAAGTGTCAATAGAGCAGCTCTTCTAGAGTCACTACTACTTTTAGTGCTGGGGCATCCCAGAATACTGCAGCTGCTGCCTGTTGCACTGAGATGCTAAAAGCCTTACTTTGGCCCCTGCTAGCTTCTACTCCAGCCATCTAGAAGCAGAGCAGAAGGAACTGGAGCCATTACAGCACTCTGGGTTTGGAAGGAGGAATCAGGCTGCCTGGAACCATGTGGCAGTAAAGAAGTACTGAATTAATTTTCTGTGTGGTGCTCAGGGCAAGCTGTCACCGTGCCCCAGCTTTTCAGGAATGAGAAGGAGTTACAGTTTTACAAACTCCCCTAGAAAGTGTAGTAGTGATGTTCACATAGAGCCCATGAATCAAAGCCTCCTGGGAAGCATGTTTTCAGTGTGGGGATCAGTAGAGGCAGTGACAGGGAGCAGCATGTGCACAGTGATGCAGTCCTGGCTATGTGACACAGGAACTGCTGCCCAGGGCCTATTCTGTCCCATCCCACCAGAATCATGGTCACATCCACACTCTGCTACTGTCTATAAACAGCATGGTGAGCTCAGATGGGATCAGTGGACATCTACTGAAAACTGCAAGGAGGCCCAGCAGCAGGGAGAGTAGGGGTATTCTTTCTTTTTGTTGAGAGAGGAATCACTGACAATTCCTTTTAAAAAGCATTATAGGAGCATTTAGGCTTTAGTGAACAGAGGCTTGTCACCAAAAGTTCTCATTGCTGTGAGAAGCCTTCAGCACTTTGCAGAATTGCTCTGCACCTCATTATCCAGGTTTGACTGGCGCATGAACTTTCCTTCTTTCCCTGCACCTTGCCTTGCTCTCCAGGCATGGTAGGACCCTTCTTCTTTCCTGCATGCCATGATTCCTAAAAGCTGTGAAATTGCTCATTTCCTAGCACTGAAATATGTTCTACTCCCTGTGTCTTTTGGGTCTGATTTTGCTTCTGAGTTCAGTGAGGCTTCTGTCCATAGTTTCAATATACTGGGAAAAGGACATTGCTTTTTAAAAGCAAAGCAACCAACATGAATTCTGAGCAGGAAATCCCTTTTAAAGTGTAAAACATTTTAAGGTAAAGTGCTTTCAAAAACAAAGAAAAATCCTAAAAAATGAATCCTTTAACTACACAAAGCAAAATTAATTTGGCACATTGAATAACATGTTAATAAACATCTTTAAGATAGATGATGGTTTTGATCTGATTTATTTTTAAGTCCTGTGGAGACAGCTGATGAATTATATATATTTTATATATATATATATATATGGTCATGGCACTTATGAATTGTAAGTCTCCTCACGACTGAAGGCAAATGTCAAAGGCACCATGTGTTAGATATTTTGTTTGGCAGGTGTGGCTTATTCAGGAAGCAGTCTTCTGTTTTATACATACTCTGCATTGCTCAGTTGGATGTATCCATTCTTTGAGCATCCATCCTGTAGCTGCCTCATGTGGCTGAATGCCTCCTCCTCATTTAGGTGAATCGTGTTTTCTTAGATAGTGGAGAAGGAAGAATGTATGATCAGTGAATCCTTTCTCTTTGGCACTCCTCTAGTAAGCAGTAAGCAGAACATGTCTGTCACCTCTGCAATTTGGAGGTGCAATGTGAGCTGGGTTAGAATTGAGTTGCTGTAAGGAAAATGTTTGTGGCCATGTCCTCTCCTCTTGCTGACTTTGACTTCCCGAGTTGAGAGCAAGTTTCTCCTGCCAGTTTTCAGAGCTCTGGCCTGGCCTTTTTCCAGCAAACAGAAGACTTCCGACATTCAGGCTGACATCTGATGCTAAGCTTATTTCTCCTGATCTTCCAGGGCTTCTCTGAGAGAGGCAAAACTTTCCTAGAAGACCTGGCTCTGAAATGGTTCCCTGTGGAGTGTTCATCTGGTCTCTTTTAACCTCTCATTTCTGTCAGTGCAGAGAGCTTATTCTGGGGCTAAATTTAACAACCTTGGTGCTGACTTTGAGAGCAGAGTAAAGTGTCACAAACCACCCCCCCACCTCTGAGCAGCAGCAGCTGCAGTCTGCAGACTTTGCCCACAGGTGGGTGCTGTGCTTCCCAGGCAATGTCTGTGTGAATGTGAGCTGGTCAAAGTGAAAATGGGATGATTGAAAACAGCATCATGCTTGCAGCACTGATAGCGGAGCACCCTCCAGGAAATATGTTGTATCCACCAGAAACCCAAACCAGAATGCTTCCTGCCAAGTCTATGCCTGTTCTCCCTTCACCTGAGAAACTAGTGTAACTCAGTGAGACTGGGAGACTCCAGGTACAAGGACCATCATAACTAAGACCTGTGTATTGTTAGTGTTTTACTGACTCTGCAGGAAGGAACAAAGTATGGTCTGGGCCAGCATGCTGGATGGATGAGGTTCATATGAATGAGAGCAAAGGTATTAATTTCCTTATAGATTGACCTGAACAAGTCAGACACTGGATAAGGTATGACCCTTGTTGAGTAAATCTAAAGATTACCTAAGAATTTGGTAACTCTGTAACTGTTCCAGTAGAACACACATTAAGGAAAAGTAGAGCTGCAAGGTGTGCCAAGCACCTGTACAAATATTGTCCCTAACAGTCCCAGGTGGTTGGAGATGCCGTTGTGCACGTGTGAAACATGCCTCTGATAGCTGCACCTTGATTCCCATAGCTCTGTGCTCTGTCTCTTTCTCCTAAATCCTCATCTCTTGCCAGCTGCTCTACTTACAGCCACTGACTGCCATTTCTGTGCTGTTGTGGTCCTTAGCCAATCTCTGTAAACTCAGGGACTCTGCTGGATGGTGGTTTTGCAATATTTCTACTTTCTGCTTTTAACTCTTTCATACATTCTTCTTTCTGGATGCTACTTCTCTCACGGATTCTTGAGCTGTGATGAGACAACGCAGGGCAGTTTACAGGGAGCTCTTCAGATTACATTCTGTTGTGATTCTTCAGTTCCTACAGAAAGATTGATTTCCTCTTGTATTGTAGTCCCAGGAAGGTTCATCTTTCCTCAGTGATGAGTGGTGGAGTAAATTAAGTACAAGGGATATGGTAGCATAGCCCTGGTGAAAATGCTGTTGGAATGGAAAGTAGGGTTACTTCTCTGTTGTTACCACCCTATGGTTATCTGAAAGACCTCACACATGAGAGTTTCCTTTCTGCTAGCAGTGGGTTTCATAGATGGACAGTTCAGGTGTTCTGAGTTGATACAGGTGTATCTTGGCAGTAACAGCTGAGCTGGAGCAAAGGATATTGTTTATTGTCCCTCAGCTGCTGGGGTCAGTGTGCATTTCTGGGTTGGATAAGTTTATCTGAGTGGCAGGGACAGGAGATGCCACTAAGCAGATTTTAAGAAATTTTATTCAAACCAACAGTTTTTAGAATCTAGCATGTGAATTTCTCTTCCCATACTAGGTACAAGGGACATGATTAACACAGAGATTTCAGAAGCAATGTACTTCAATATAATGGAAAACACTGACCTGCATCTGATTCCATTTGGGATCTTGGTAACAGCTGCAAATGTGGCCAAGCTGAATTCCATCAGCATAGCAAAATTTCATGAGCCCCTCTGGAGTATGCCCAGAATATAAAGCACAGCCAACACTCCTTCATTATTAGCATGATGTCTCTCTGAGTGGATGATGTGGGTATGTATGACTTGGTAGCTAAAGGGGAGTTGCACTGCTTGAATTTTTAAGGATTAATTGAGATCTTGATGAGGTTGGGATGCTTTTAATCTGGGGAAGGAGAAAAGTTATCTCCTGCTGGAATTCTTTTTTTTTTTGCAAGAAGTTCCTTTCTTAATATTGACAGGAGTTGTTCTGCTGCTATGTGTTTTTCATCCAAAAGGCTAGTCATTTGGGATATTTTGCTTGTTTGTTTGCTCTCATTTTCCAGGAAACATTCTTTTCCCATGCAGTCCCAGTAGGATTTACCAAAAGAAGCAAATTCCCTTCTTCTCCATTTTCCAGGGAGATACTCAGGGCAGTGAGCAAGGGAATTCTAGCAAGGTGTTATATAGAGAATAACAGTGAACTGAACTCTAGTAGAAAGTCTGTTATATGTAGGTGATTCTATATGTAGATGTGGATATACACCTAGTTGCATATATATTTCATGAAAACCTGAGAACCTTTGTGGAAAAAGGTCCTTGCCATTATTTTAGTTTTAATTAGACTTTCCTTTTCTGCTCTAACAATCCATGTTCCTTTGGGGATAATCAAAATCTGTACATGTAACTTCACTCTTCAGTTAGTTTCAGTCTCTATGTTGTATTAAACCCATTTATTGTCTGACTCCCTCATTCTCTGGTGATGTGTTTGGCCTATAATCTATGAATCTTTGTGTACTGAAATTGGTACAGTCTCTGCCATCCCACAGGGGCCTCCAGAGCATTTCAGATGGTAATTTCAGGGCAGTATGGGGGAGGCCTGATGAATCTTAATCACATATTTCTCCTTCATTACCCTCTACCCACTCATTTCAGCATGTCTTCACATTGTGTCTTTTAAAATTATTTTTCTTTGCTTTTGTTTTCCTTTTGTTGAGGCCATACCCTTGGCTTAGTCACTCCATAGTTCTTTCCATGTCAGAAGCATGCCCTTGTGTTACAGCAGAGCTTAGCATAGCTCAGTTCTGCTGCTTTGGTACTGGGAGAACTGTCTCTTCTTTTTCACTCAGATAGTAAAGTTTCCCTTTGGTACAAATAGATGAATTGCTGTCTTTGTGGGTTCCCACTTAGAATTGTGTCCCAGACATGAGCAGGCTGGTGTGTCTGCCAGCCAGGGTGCTCTGATGGTAGTGCCAATGAGGTGTTGTTCTCATTTTCTCCCTTGGCACATCCAAGCCAAAAAAGGGTTTGTGCTGGGCTGCTGCTTCCTGTCAGCCATTTTCATCTTTCCTATTTAATGGTGAGCAGAGAATGTATAGGACACACCATTTGGGTCTGTTCCACAAAGAACACAAGTGGTGTTCCTGCAGTGCTGTAGCTTTGTAGCTGTTGAAGAGTATTGGAAGCAGTTGTTATTTCCATGGCTACTTTGACATATTTGGTTTCTAGATCAACAAGGACTGCCCATTAAACTCAGTTGATTTACAACCCAATTGATTTATTTGCCCACCATTTTTTTATCAAGTCTAAAATTAAAAAGACATGCTGCTAGCAGCCCAATTAGTTCCCTACCCTTCATCAAATAAGAGATAGTAAGGACTAAGCAGAGTTGATAGTGCAAATCAAAACAGAGACTGGGAACATATAAGAAGCTGAGCCTGGTGTTCAAAAAGGGTCAGTTTTCAGCTGCTGCCTCTGCCTTTTCCCACTTTCCTTCCCCTTTTCCTATCAGCTTCTCTGTATGTCATCTCCCTCTTCTGGCTGCTCCACAGTTGCAGAAGTAGAGGGGCTGCCCTCTGGCCCTGCAGAGGAGATGCTGAAATCATTGTATCAGCATGAGCTCTTTTGCCAGTATTTCCTCTTGGACTCAAAGATGTCTTCTGTGGCAAGAGGAAACTGTGAGGAAATTAGATAAGACTAGAAAACAGAAGTTATTTTCTCATCCTGTTGGTGAGAAAGGACAACGGTGCTCGTTTAGGGGGTAGGGGTGATATGTAGAGGCTATTTCTTCTTGCACACTTCTTACTCCTTCTGCCATTCCCCACCTCTGGTGGATGACATTAGGAGTTAGAAATGAAGAGAGGCGCTGGTATGGGAATTCACAGCCCTCTGACAGGAGAAAAGGAGAGGGCTGAGGAGGAGGTTAGTACCCTTCTGCTCCAGTAAGACATATGAAGGATATGAATGCAGTCTGAGTATAACTGGTATCTTTGGAACTTTAGCTTAAGGACAACCATTCTATCTCTTTAAGTGCAATGATGCTAAGTTTTTACTAAATATTCAGGTGTCACTGCAACAACAACGCATATGAAATCAAGGTAGCAGGTGTGATGTGCTTTGAGGATCACAGCATTATCCTATTGGAGCAGATGAAAGAGCAGATGGCATAATTTAAATTCCTGGATTCTTTAGACAAGGTCTGCTGGAGACTGAAAGGTATGGTCCTCGTGTGATTTCAAGGCATGTGACAATCAAAATATTAGTCATAAAGCAGGAAAGAAAAATTACGCTATAGAAGTAGGTTTGTTCAAATCTGAGAAGCTGGAAGTTTTTTTTTTTCTGTCTCAAGCTATTATTGTCCTCCAGTGCTGTGACTTGTACTTACCTCTGTCAGAATTTTAGGAAATGCTAAGACTTATTTGGCTTTTCAATAAGGAGCCATTTTCTAAGTACTAATCATGTAGGAGCTTCTATTCTGGAAACACCTGTCCTTTAAACTAAGATCTTCACCCTAATTCAGAGCTGGAGATTGTTCCTTGCTGTTATTTCATACATGAGCATTATTATTGTTATAGAAGGTGAATGTGATTTCTGCTGTGCTAAGATGCCAGTAAGGACAAGGCAGATACTGTGTCTTTTTCAAGATGCAGAAAGATAAATGAAATATCTTTGTGGAATAAAATAACAAGAGTCGGGGTGGAATCAACAGGCAGTAGATTCTAGGAAGGGGCTTGAACAAGGCTGCAGTATGTGGTCTGGCGAAGTCTGAAAATATAGGGAACTGAAGATGCACATGTGTGTGTGTCTATGGAGCAGGTGATACAGGGAGAAGGTGTTGGATGAAGCTGACAGAGCAAAGTACAGGGACAAGCAAGCCTGCCATGGGGTTTTTGCTTTGTTGGTGGAAAATAGACTGTTGAATTTTTTTTAGCCAGCAGGTTATGTGCATAACACCTGTACTGATAATTTTTTTTTTCTTAAAAGGAACATAGTCCTCTGATACTGGCATACTACTT
Source organism: Chloebia gouldiae (assembly GCA_003676055.1). Taxonomy (NCBI): domain Eukaryota; kingdom Metazoa; phylum Chordata; class Aves; order Passeriformes; family Passeridae; genus Chloebia; species Chloebia gouldiae. The sequence continues at coordinate 28,836,004 of QUSF01000004.1, read as the reverse complement.
ATGCAAAGTAGACAACATGGGAATAAAAATGCTCTATTACTTTATTTTAAACTATATTTAATGCTTTATTAAGGCATTTTTAACCAGAAAGAAGCAAATATGACTCTTTCTGTTAGGTTAGGTTATGGCTGTAGGTGGGAGTGTGTGTTCTTCAGTGTTCATGATCCTTATATGAAGAACTTGCAGAAGAGGCAAACTCTGAGATATATCTGAAGCAATATTGACTGAAGCAGTATTTTTATATCCTTATTCCATTACATCAAGCAAAGTTATGAGACTGAGCAGTGAGTTCCCTCTCATTGGCTGCTCATTCCAGCGCTGACCTTATGAAATTATGTGCTTAGGCCTATTGTCTTTGATTTCTTCTGTGACTGAGGCTTGAAGAAATCTATGTTAGCTATGGAGCTTGTTGAGAAGATCACCAAACTCAATTCCAATAATAAAAAGCTAGTCCATGAGTCTGCAGTGCCACCTAGCCTCCTCATCCTCTGGGGAGGTGGTAGTATGACAGGAATATTTAGGAAGATAAAAACTACTTGGGAAATATTAATGTAATTATTTTTTCTCCATGTCACTTAAAGATAACTTCTCATGAGAAGATTTTAATGAGCAATCTGAAAATTTTTGCTATGATATTAGCCAGTGGCAGAAAAAAACAGGGAGACCTAGAGATTATTTTTCCTCAAAATGTTAGTTCCTTGTTCAATGCAAGTATTACTCATAATTTATACGGAAGCAGAAAGCTGGTGCATGACTATTAGATTTTTGAACAGTCTGATTCATCTCAAAATGATTCAGAGACTATTGATAGTAGTCCTGTCAGGAGCTGCCATCTCTCTGGTGAAGCTGGAGTGGTTAGTGACATACCACTAGTGCTTTGTGGCATTTCATAGCAATCATGAGTTAGAAATATGAAGGTAGCAAATGTAATTTTGCTGGAATGGTGATATTATCATCTCTGCCACCTGAAGACGTCACATAGATTTGGCTTCTGTCCTTGGGTGGGTCATGGGGCAAATTGCTGGGAGCAAAATGTCCCTGGGAAAGGGCTCTGATGCCTACCCTGTCCATGCATGCCTTCAGGAGCCTGCTTCTTTCCCATTCCTCCTTCCCTGATTCTTTACTGGGTGAAAGGAATTTGGTGTGCTTGGGTTTGGAGAGTGGCTACTGAACCAGAGCCATTTGGCTGTGTTTCATGGAAAGCCATGTCCTGGAACTGCAGCAAGAGACTGAGACAGTAGCAAGGATGCAGAGTAGAAACAGCATCCCAAAATCTGTCAGGATGAATTAAGTTAGTGAGGGGTAAGAAACACCCTTGCATCCATGAACTCCACCAACTTTGCAAGAGGCCTTTGTGCTTCTCCCAGCCTCTCTGCCCTACCTCCATTGAACCTTCTTCATCACTGTTGCAAGACAGAATTGTTTCTCCTCATCTTTTGGGTGGCTGGGTTCACATTTTTTTGTTCAGATGATAATCTGACTTGTGTTACAGGATTGCTGATAAATATAAGATGGGGAAGATCTATTAAAATAATCAGTTTCTGACCAATACATACCCATGACATCTGTGATAGCTTCTGTCTTCCTAAATAACAATCTGAAGCTTTGGATTTCAGTAGCTCTGTAGAAACAAACACAGCTTTTTGCTTTGGTACAGTTAAACAGAATCTCCCTTCATTTAGACTTGTGAGAGATTAGCAGATAGGTCCTTTGTGAAAATCTGCAAATGGTGACTAAGCATGTGGCCACTGTCATGATGCCAACAAAAATAGGCAGAAAATGGAAAACATGCACTGCCACAGGCTGCCTTTGTGCAGTGGGCTCATTTGCCATTGTCAAGTGAGATCATGGACTAAGCTCAACAAGTGTAGGTGGGATGGGATGAAACACCATTACTGGTTGTCTTTGGTATGGTTTTCATCTTACATTATAACAGTGCTCAAAACCACTGGTACCTAGAATGTGTACCACAGAAGGCTTATATGATAATTTGAGGGTGGGAGTAATGAGAGGAAAATATCTACTGGGTTTCATGTCCAAATCCTGCTAGATTTTCTTCTTTATCAGCAGACTTTGCTTCACTGTTTAATGATGCTTTTGTAGATGAATTTTGTTTGAGAAGGCACTGCAGTGGGTTTTGGCTTGACTGAGTCTTTTGAGAAGTGCACACATGTCTAATGGTTCGGCACAGCCTGTTTGCTCATGTGGATTTCATGAAGGGGCCTGTTGGAGAGCTCTGAGCACATGTTACAGAATCTATTGGGTTAAACAAAACCTATCACTAAGCCTTGTAAAGCTGTAAAAAGCTATGCAGATTCAGAGATCAAATGAATCAACTTAAAATCTAACACTAAAGCCATACCTTCTTGTTTTTCTGAGGGAATGAGCTGCCCTGTCTCTGTATCTAACCAAACAAGAGATGAGGTACTCCTGGGGAGTTAGAGAGCTACCATTTTTGCTTAGGCATAGATTTATAACTCACTCTTTGAAATAACAGGGTTTTTTAAGTGAGGGTGTTAAAACTGGTAAAAAAAAATCAACCAGCTAAAGCTGGTCTTAGTAGTATGGTGGTAATAGTAGTATTGAAACTATCAAAAGGTACTTGTGGGAGCACCTGCTGTCAGCTGTGGTGTTTGTTTTATTCTATAAGCTGAAAGGTTCTTTATATTGTTGGGATTCTGTAATAGCTCCAGAGAATCACAGCATTCTATAGTATGTGATGGCTAATCATCCATAAGATGAGCAGCAACCAAAATAAGGAAAGGGAATTACATTGTAGTATTCTGAAAAAAAACCACAGTGATTTTTAAGGGAATTCATACAATCAAAGAAGACAGTGGAGCACCTGTAATTATTAACCACTATTAATAAACTGTAAAGACTAGCTCTTGCAAGTTGCATTTTACCCTACTTTGAACATACGATTTAGAAAAGTGATAAGAAAGTTAAAAATTAGGACCAATTTTGAAGCACATTTCAATACTTTTTGTGATTTTGTTATTTCCTTTATTGCAGTTCAGGTTCTGTGAAAGGACTGCAAAGAGAGGTTTAGATACAGAAAAAGGAACACCTGAATTCTGTGAATAATACTGTGATGAGTATATGTGTCTCTTTAATTAATATCCTGTAAAAGCTTTGATCACTTTTCTGCAGAATATGATAGCTTGACTGAGAAAGAGACCCTGGACACTCATCCATAGACAGCTTGAGAGTGCTGGAACAGTGTCACTTAGTAGCAGGAGAATATGTCTAGAAACAAATGCTGGAGCTTCTGTCTCCTTTTCTTCAGTTGTCAGTTGTCTTCACCCAGCGTTAAATGCATAAAACACTTTGGGAATAGAGCCCAGGGCTCTTGAATCCTTTGTTATGTGGTGAGCAAGAAGGATGTAAGGTGTTGTGAGAATGTAAGACTAGGCTTCCAGTTCTCTCTAATCTAACAGGTGATTATACAAAAGGCATTCAGGGGCCTCAACAGGGTGTTTTTGAAGGAGCATGGCTTCTTTGCAAGATTCTGTGTTCAACACAGTAGGATGCATCAGAGCACATCAGGCAGATTGAGTAATCTGGGGGTATTACATGCCACCATGTTGATTCCTGGGTCTCTGTCAGACTGCAGCAGGAGTGAAGAACCACAGTGCCTCAGCTGGGGTAGCTCTGGGCAGGCTCATCAGCAGAACAAATATTGTCCTGGTCCATGAGGGAAGCAGCTTAGACACATTCAGAGTTAAGCAAACTCTGAGTTTTTGGATGGCATCTTATGATATCCATTCTTGTCTTCATTACAAGTGTGGTATTGCACCTTCCTTCAGTTCTTTGGTCCTGACTATACAGCAGATTATGCTGTTTGGCTGAAGTCTGATCACTTTACTTCCACATACCTCTGTGACATGGGGTTAATGATCTATCTTTTCTCCTGCCATTTGCCTGTCACATCTCTTTAATTGCCATTTTTCATTGAGTGCACTCTTCTCCTCTGTATTCATATAGTGTCCAGTGCATAGGTCCCTGCCTCCCACCACAGCTTCTAAACATTATTATAAAATAATGAAAATAAATAATATGAAGATGTTGCTGTGGAAAAACCCTCTGAAACTAAGCCTGCTGTACTTCCCAGAAATACAGCACAAATTAATGTGTACTGTCCCTTTTAACTGCACCTATTGGCTGCTTTTGACCCATGATAGTTTGTGCTGTTCATTTTTAATAGCAAAAACAAGAACAACTACTTCCCTAATCCTTAGTATAAGAATGAACAGGAATGTTTGGCATTTTCATCCTGCTTTCCAGGTTGAAGATCTGTGTACATGGTGTGGCTCTCACTTGACAGTGTTGCTTTATGTAAACAGAGGAGCTAGTCCTGTGCTCCCCCGAGGCCTCTCAGTGTCCCAGGAGCACCATTTCAGCCCAGCCTGGGGCCATAAGTCCCTGCCCCTGTGACATGGATAGGATCCTGCTCTCCAGCTCTGCTCTGCTGGGCCTGATCCATGGGCTGATGTCCTGGCTTGACCTTATAGCTGCCTTACTCTTATAAACTTGCCTGATGATCTGGACTTGTGGCTGAATGTGGTGACCATGTGCAGGCCTGCCCTGCACACCTTGCTCATGGCCTGTAGGACAGAGACCTGGACTGAGCAGAGACCCTGCCCTGTCAGTCATGTTAGGAGCTGTCAGCCTTCATTGCTTCCTGACAAAGAACTTTATATTAAAAAGTTGTGAATGAAAAGGGAAATGAAATGTAAAATCAGGATTGACTCAATGAGGAATTAAATGAAAATATTAACTTTGTTTCCCCCTTCAACTAACACACACCTAGCTTTGAGCTATGAATCCCCACAGTGCTGGATGAAATTTTTTAAGTATTGAGGTAATCCAGTTTGAGTGTTGTTATTTCCCTTTGTGGTACAATAAGAAGTTAATTATTTCACATGCTACTTTACACAAAGAAAAAGCACATTGCTGGTATCCTGTGCTGATTTTCTCTCCCCATTTTTTCCCATAGGCCATACTCAGGTCTAATCAGGATCAGTTACATCCTTGGTATGTGCAAGTGCCTCAGTTACAAGTGAGATTAAACTCTTCATCAAAATACCTCCTCTCATACTCCCAGAATAAGGTTACAAAGGTCCAGCACCTGTCCAGGTGATGATTTATTCCTGTAGATGGAAGGCAGAAATTGCAACTCCCATTTAATTCTTGCATATTTTCCACCATTCTCAAGGATCTGAAAAAATACTGTCTCTAGTTTTTCAATGGCCATTTTATATTTTCTTTAAAGAGGATAATCTTGTTAATGTACTCAGAATGGGATAACAATGACAACTTGATGTGCGTAGAAGCACTTTATACAATTCAAAATGACAAGTTGTCAAAAACTATAATGGACAGCCAGGGGTGGTGTGCCTGATGTGGAGAGAAGACCGTTAAGTGTCTTGAAGTTTAAACTGGGCAGTCCTGCTGTGAAACATGCTTGAAAGCCCTGTTGTCTGCTGGGTTGCTTTTGGAAGTGCATGAGGGTAGATTAAGGAAAAGTGTTAATTTAAACCAGAATTCCTGAATAGCAACACAAGTAGACAAACTCAGATGGACCATCACCTCTAATGTAGCCCTTATTTTTCTGTTGCACTGCTGTTCTTTTGCTCTTGCCCCAGTGGAATGTCTCAGCTCTGTTTACAGTGCCCAGCAATGCCACTTTTGTGACTGAGACCCGGAAGGAGGTGGTTGAAGTTCTCAGCTACTTACTGTCTGCCTTGCTTAATGTACCAGGTAACTCCTTAGGGTTGTACCTGATTCTTGTTTTTTTAGTCCATGCTGGGTAGCAGTACTAATTTCCTTTTAACTCTTTTCACCTCATTCTTAGTCAAAGAGCAGACATAAGACCACAATGTCTCCTCTAGACACCGATCCTTGAAGATGCACACATACCATAATAGTAAGTGGGGATGATCTCAGATAAACTCAAATATGTGAATCCCTTTACAGGAAGTGCTAAGAATGTGGAGAATCTGAGAAGGTTTGGGCTTGCAATAGGCTGCTTAAATGTGAATGAAGGTCTAGCTTTAGGTGTATGTATGGAAAAAGTGTCTGCTTTCTCCTAAAACCAGCCTAAGTGCTTAAAAGAAGAATTCAAAGCACAACCCAAAGCTCTAGTTCTAGCTGCTCTGATGAGTAGTAAGAAGAATCTCCCTTTCCTCTGTATTTGCAATTCATTTATATTGTAATGTTTTTACAAGAGATGGGCTCTGGTGCCTGTAGGCAATAAGGCTATCTGTGGGATTGTACTCATGCTCCTGAAATAGAGCAGTTCACTTTCTCAACTCGCATCAGCCTGAGCTGTTGATGAAATATTTCAACACAGCCCAAAGCAAACCAAGCTTTGTGAAAGTTTATCTGACTGTAAAACACCTCATATTAATGAGATCTTCGAATTCAGACTGATCCCTTCTATCAGGAGTTGGAATAAGTTGTCTAGAATAGAATGGCATTAAAAAGGAATTTTCAAAGGATCACTGAAGCACTGATGAGGTGAAGTCACAATGTGGAACAACTTCTTTCTGTGAAGGGGCAGAAAAGGGAGCCTGAAGCAATGGCATTTGTAATGTAGTTTTTACAGTTGTTTCAAGTTAGAGGGAGAGAATCCATGTCTTAATGTGCAAGTGACATTTACTGTCTCTCCTACAGAAGAAATCCTTTAAATAACAAATGCACATTTAGACTGGCTTTGATCTCTTGAAGCAATATGATTAGTTTAAAGATATGTTTTGGTTTAATTTCCCCCTTCTTCTGTCTCTAAAGTTTAGAAGTGGCATTCTGGTAATATTTTTTTTCCTTAGGTGTTAATTTTGAAATGTTTACAGGACAAAACATTGAAGCTGTCACCTTTCCCAAATCCTAAGTATTTATAGATATCTGTCTCTGGAATGCGTATCTGATTTAAATCTCTAATTGATTTTAGTGAACTCTGAGCATTGGAGTTAATTTGGCAAATAAGCATGTGGGTAAGTGTGGGAAGACCTTGTAGTGCTGCTTTTCTTTTCCAGTTACATCAGTTATTCCATCTCCTTTCAAGTCTCCTTAAAACATCACCATCTCTAGAGCAGGACACATATCCAAAAGTGACAGTCTCAGGGTATCTGTGACAGTTTGGCAGGAGCCTCTGGGTTTCAGTAGGCGGTTTGTCTCACAAGTTAGGGCATGAATGATGCAGCGTAGCCTTTTGCAGAGGAAAATCTCCATTACTCCATAGCCTTTAAAATGGGGCGAGCTCAGTCTGTCCTCTGAGGAGTATCTAGACTCTAGGATGGTAAGGAGGAGGAAGCACCTTTCCCCATCTGCACAAACTGCTCCTTCAGATGCAGGCTGCTGAGACGGATGGTCAATGGCACAGTTTGAATTGGTGGGTTGGAGAGCTAGAGATGGGGGAGAAGTCAGGGTGCTGGGCAGGTCCCTGTACCGTGTGTGAAGTTGTTTAGTCCACCCATGGAATGACTAGTCCAGATGAAATTACTGTGCTGGGGTCCCTGCCATGTTGCGTGTTGTCATGCCTAAGCCTGAGCTGTGGCTTTGCACTTTCAAAATGCATACTAGGGCAAAGCAGTTATGGATCTCCTTTGGCATTGTCTGGAGAAAAAAAATTGTCTGACTTTGTTGGGCTGGCATTAGCTATGCAGGAGATGGATTCGCTTCCTTTTTTCTTCTGCCTGCCTTTACTAGAAATTGTGAACACACTGTTTAACAAGTCTTTTACAAGGCTGCAGCTCTATGGTCTTGTCCTTCCAATCCTGATAAAGGGAGGTGAGCCCTTCCCCGGACGGGATAGTTCCCATGTGTCTGAGCACAGGGCTGAGGCATGCTGGGCTTTGCTGATGTAACAGGCTCTCTGCAATTTTCATTCAGATCTGGTTGGCTGTGAGCTGGCAGAGAGCCTCAGCCTCAGATACGCCTCCAATTCGGATGAGGTCATCCCTGCTTTTTTTTTTTTTCCTTCCGCTTCAGAAATCTGTTATGTATGAACGTTTAAGGTCAGAGTGCTAATTTCCACACCACTGCAAATCTCTGGGAGCAGGAATTCCCTTGTCTCTCTCCCAGCTACGGTCCTTCCCAGCACCATCACAGACTGCTCTCCCTTTAAAGAGAGGAGGAGCAAAAGGAAGATGAATTTACTGCAGTGCATTTTATAGTTGATTCTCGCATCCAGGTCAGAGGGGAGTGTTTGCTGGCAAGATATTGCAGAGCTTCACGGTCCTAACACGAGTGTAAAGTAGCTCTAGGAAGAAACTCCAAACCCTGCTGCTGCCAGAAGTGAAACTACTCGCCCTGCCCAGTCGCTTGGTCCCTTCCCCGCCCTCCCACCGTGTTTCGTGCAGCAGCGATGCATCCAGCCAGTAGGTTCCCTCGGCTGTCAGTCAGTAGGAGCTGCCCGGTTCGGGACGAGCTGATCGCGAAATAAGGACTGGCCCTACGGAGAGCACAGCACAGAGAGCTGGAGTGTCCAGCCTTGGCCCCGTACCCTGCCTGGAGGCATCGTCTGCTCGGCATCTTTCTCCAGCCCCAGTCCGATTAATCCCGCCTCATCTCCCGAGAAGAGCTGCCTTCCAACTTCGGCGCCGACGCCAGGTCTGCCTGGTCGTGGGCAGGATGGGGGCTGCGGCAGCCCCTCTCTGCCCTGGGGGCAGCCAGCCCCCTCCTCCTCTTCCTCCCGCCGCCGAGCCCCGCGCTGGAATCCCTTTGGCACAGCCTCTTCACCATGTCCTGCCAGCGGCGGAGAAACCTCAACCGAGTGCCTAAGCGGGACCGGCCCCAGCACCGCGGACAGATCCCGGCTCCGGGCGGAGCAAGCCCAGCACCCCGGACAGATCCCAGCGGACCGGCCCCAGCGGACCGGCCCCAGCAGCGCGGGCAGACCCCGGCTCCGGGCGGACCGGCCCCAGCCCCGCGGGCAGACCCCGGCTCCGGGCGGACCCCGGCTCCGGGCGGACCGGCCCCAGCAGTGCGGGCAG
>QUSF01000004.1:28771769-28826998 GCA_003676055.1 Chloebia gouldiae | reverse complement strand
CCGCGGGCAGACCCCGGGTGCCTCCGGGCTCCGCCGGCGGGAGGAAGGGAGGGAGCTCGGCGTCAGCTCCGGCCCCGCTCCGTGCCTTGGTGCCCCGGGCTCCTGCGCACTGCTGGCAGCCCGCTGCGGTAGCGGCACTCGGCTCTGCCGAGGAAGCTCCCCGCACGCACTGCCACCCACCTTTCTCACCGTGCCAGAAGAGGGCTTGTATTAGGGCTCAGAATCTGTCTTCTGTGGATCGGGATTTAAGAGCTTGAACGGTGCCTGGTTACAGTGGTGTATGAGTCTACAGACCCCGAAGTGCACTACAGAGTTCAAAAGAAACCTTCGATCTGTCACGGCGTGGAGGGCCAAAATATACCCCATACAACCAGCAAACCCAACCCAGGCCTTCCTGCCTCCTTGTAACCAACTTTACACACACACCCAACCGTGAGAATTCCCTCCTTCCCTTTTTCCTACAGCGACTGTAGGATGAGGCATTTTCTTCTATTTGGCTCCGGGTAAAAGCATACCCTGGGGGCATCAACACACATCTGGCAGGGACTGAAAGGTTTTAATCCAGCCTCTACTGCAATCAACAATGGCAAATGAACCAGTGATTCTGAATGTTTATGACATGGTGAGTATGAAATACTACTGACTGGGAGACAGTGGGGCTGGGTGGGAGTTCATGCTTGGAGGGCAGGCACTGTACAAAGAGGAGCCAAGCACAGATCCCCAGAGAGGCTGAATCCCTCCCCCTCCCTCTCTTCCCTGGCCCGAACTCCTCATCCAAGCCTGTCATCCTCTCATGTCAGAGAAGATGCTGATTTTTTTTTTTCCTTGTGTTTAGCATATTTGGTCAGATTACAGGTATTGTGCCAGATTTTCTTCAGGATTTTTCAGGAGCAGCACTGGGTGAGGAGTGGACTTCTCAATTTCCAGTGCCCCACTTAAGGAAGAAAATGGTATCACCTCTATGTGTTAGAGATAATTTTCCTTTAATTTTAAGTAAATTACCACAGCATTACCAGGCTGTGGGGCCAGGGTTAGGATTTCATCTAAGGAGGAGAAACAGCTGTAGATGTGCAATGTAAGAACATAATTTCTAATAATCTGGATTAATTCCTCATATGCATAAGATTGTAGTTAATAATGTTCTCTGAAGGTTAATTGCAGCAGTGAGAGTAAGAAATTGTCTGGTGAAGTTTCAGCTCAGAAAGGGCCATGGGCACATGCTGCTCAGCAATATTTTCTGAACATTCACAGGGGTAGCAAGGGGTTTTCCTTGACCTCTTCTTGCAAGGGGGACTGTGAGTGGGTGTCTTCTGTGCTAGCAAATCAGAAGGTCCAAATCTTGGCACAAATCCCCAAAGAGAAGGCAGCTTGGCACAGCCTATTTGCTTGCTGGTCTGACAGAATCTTAGGAGAATCATGTTCACATGAGGAGTGTTTTGATGATTATGTATTTCACCTTTATTCTTCGATTGTCAACTAATGATTTTTAAAAAGTACTTTTCAGATCTTCCACAAATTTGATAAACCTTTCTGTGGAAAATATGACCTTACAAGGCCCAGGTGCTGACTGAGCTCTAAATATCCAGCTCCAGACCTTTAAGCTTACAGCGTACGTTTGATTTTTATCATCAGGCAGTGACAACTTTTACCAGGAAGCCCACAGAACAGTGTGGGTTTCCCTGTTGGGGAAATCCAGAGAATAGACACCAAAGAGATTAGGAGTGGGTTGCAGTAAAAGTCAAATGTCTTTTTAATCACAAGGTTCAAGGGATCTTTTGTGAACTAAAACAGGTGGGTTGTTTTCTGAGGGAAGAGTGAGTGGTAAAGGTTATTTAGGTATGACTATATCTGCATTGGTGAGCAGTCCAAAAAGCACAAGAACAGCGGACTGAAACTACATCTTCCAGAGCCATTATTGGTTAAATTGAGCAACATAGTGTAAAATCCTTCCCAAGACTTTGGTCTTGAGTGTTTATTGGTCAGTTGCTTAGCAGCCTGAACTGTGAACTCCCCCAAGAAGTTCTTCAACCAAGAGGTTTGGTAACCCAAATAGATGGTAGGTAGTGCCTGATAACAAGGGACTCACAGTGCAAATGCACATGCAAGAGTTTATCATTAATCCTTTGAGGAACATAAAGGAGTTGTGTTGTCCTTTCATAGTATCCACTGGCTTCCTTGCAATTTTTTCAGTTTGTTCTGCAGCAGACTATGGCCTAACCTTTCCTCTCAGCCCTTGTTGGTCCATCCCAAACCAGTGAATGTTTCACCACTGAGCTGAAGAAATCCCAATACTGGATGGAAATGGTCTTTACCTTTTTATGTTTGATTGATTGACACCAGAGATGAAGCCTTAAGTAACTAAAGCAGAAGGAGCTTGCTGTTCATGTTCACTGTGTTCTGAGATGGGCACCCAGACACAGTGAACAGAATTGAGGTCATCCATTTACTTCAGACTTAGTAGTTTTTGCTGCTTAGCAAACCATGGAAATCTTCATGTGTAAGTACTAACTCCATGGGTTAACCAGTCTGTACACAGAAACCAATCTATTTTCATACAGCATCTCTTTGACTGCCGCTGAGTCACCTGTAGCTCAAGTCCTACCTTATGACTATTGCAGCTACATGCTTTTCCATTGCTGCTATGATTTTAACACCACGAAGCCTGGAATGTAGCCATGCAAAATCTGCACTTTGTTACACTGTGGTGGGGAATTGCGGGGGAACTGGGAAATGAGCACATTTGCTTGAATGACTGTTGGAAAACTAGCCTCAGTGGAAAAAACCCAACAACAACAACAAAAAGACAGCTGGGAACAACAATTAACTGGATGTAAAGTTCTGCTTTACTGACAAAGAATATGACCCCTGTATGGCAACTGGAAGCACTTACACTGCAGGAAAACTTATCCCTAGGGCAGAAGTTCAATTATGGGCTTTGTGCAGCTATGAAATACCCACTCTGTGTAGTCTTGTGTATTCAAAGATTATAGCCATTTATCCTTTTACCCATTGTATATGAAGCAGGCTTCTTTAGGAAAAATGTGCTGCTACTTAATGAGGTGTTTTGCACAAATTGCTGAAGCAGATAGATCTATTTGTAGGCTTGTTTTCTTCAGCATAAAATAATGGAGCAAAAGTCACTGAGTATTCCCAGTGTTCTGAATATTGTCATCAAAAGCAACCTTTCTTCACGCCCAGCACACATGGTGGTTATATCCCATCTCATGCCAAAGAGCTTGTACATACCTGGACACTTGCAAAACAGACAGGGCAGGTGGACTTTGCTGCTCAGTTAGGACCATTTAAAGATTAGGTATGCAGGATGCTGAACTCTGATTTAATGTGCAAGTGTGAACACAGAATAACAACATGGATCATGGGTTTTGTCACTGATGAATCTCTTTGCCAGTCTGAATTGAGCTCTTGCATGAACTTAAGCTAAGCCATCTGCTGGTTGGAGACCTGCAAGAAATAACTAGGTCTACAAAATCTGTGACAGAGTTTGCTCAGACTAATCAGTTACCACTTTGCCTTCAGAGGGACAAATCAAATTCCCCTTCATAGCTTGCAGCTCTCTTCCCTCCAGTCTGCCTCAATAAGCTGTTTATCGTGGAACAGATCTTGCTTAGACACAGGGTTTACCTTTTTATGCAGGATATTATCCTGTTCCCTCCTCACTTTAAGTTTTTGTGGCTTACATTGGAATAGTTTATTTAGTCACTGTGTGTTAATAAATGTTGCCTACTCCAATCAGGCAGAAGTGTAATTGCAATTATTTCCTGGTTTTAAATCTTTAACAAGCTAAACATATTCCACTAAAAATAATTTTCTTGGCAGAGATTCAGGTTTGGGGGCTCTCATATTTTCAGCTTATTGCATAGCACATTCATGCTATCATATTAGAGGCAAAGATATTCATATCACTATTGTCCTTCTTTTATTACAGCTGAAGTTGTCCTAAATTCCCCCTGTCTTTGCAGCTGATAACATAGAAAACTGTTTTGATCTACTGGCATTTTTGTTTGCTCCTTCTCCTGGGGAAAATGAGCCCCTGAGATGTGCTGAAGAAGATAATGAAAGCCCTGGTGAGCAGGGAGCCAGGGGAGCAGTGATGTAGCCTCTGTTTGGATGAGAGGGGGGCTCTCTTACTCAGCCTTGTCCCAGTTATTCCATTGATTCCACTGACAATACTTGTCATTCCCTCTGGAGAAATAATGTTCAGGTCACTGTAGATGGACTGAAGGAAGGGAGATGCTTTGTTGTTCTGTCTTCAGTACATAAGGAGCCTTTGAGTCTATTATAGAAACAGCAACAGGATTGCACACAAAGCACTTCATTCTGTGAAGTGATTGTTTTAAAGCATTGACTAGATCATGGAGCATGTCATTATCTCTCTGGAGGAAAGAGTAAGTCTAGTTACTCAAAAATGTGAACATGTTTGTGCTTACTGTAGGTGGAAGTCTCAGATGCTTTTAACTTGCTTAGTCAGAAGAGTGAAAAATCCTAGTGCAAGTGGTGCCCCCATCTCTGTGCTGCTTGTTAGTTGCTTGTGAGCTGCTGTGTGTGGAAAAGCACATCATCACTTGACTCTATTTGGTATTCCAGGAAGCCACATGGCAAGAAAGGGGAAATTTTTTGTCAAGTAAGTTGATAGCTGTGAAATTTCATGCTGTGATGAGCTGAATGGTTGCTCTAAGTCAACTTGTGCTCTTGAAAGATTAAGTATTGGGCAGTCGCTAGGATTTTTTTTCCTTTTTCATATGTTGACCACACATTTATTTTTTTTTTGTATTTAACAAATAGAGAGCAAAAAGCAAAATATTGCCTTTGGGAGATTTTAATTAAATTTTGGCAACTCTTAATATATTTACGTATATATATATGATTTCCCTTCAAATATTTGCAAGTCGTTTCTGGCCAAAATTATTCATCAAATCTGAATAATTTCAATTCTCCAAAACACACTGTTCACTCAAAAGTTTGCCATGTTCTTGGAAGGACATGGCTGGTGTACCCTATTCTTATTTGTTCTGTGACCAGTCACAAAACTTTTAAGTATTCCCTCTTCCATGAATAAAAACTGGCTAGGAGATAATCTGGGGTGTTTTCATCTTTTTCACAGGTTTGTTGTGGAGGTAAACTCAAAGATTATGTGTTTAGCATTTTACTCTATTGCTGACTCTTCCTTTATCCAGATTCTCATTCATTCTTCTGTCTTCAAACCATACCAAGCACAGGGTACTGGATAACAAAGCAGAATGGTGAGCTAACAGAGGCCTGGAAATAGGTTTCCCACAGTGCTAGAGTGTATCCCACAGGAGTGCTATGTGCTTTTTTTTTTTTTTTCCCTAGGAGTAGTCAGACATAGTGTTACTCAAAGGTGGTAGTTTGAGAGATCAGGCAGCCCTCAGGTGCTTGTTTTATGCATCTTACTGGAGTTTGAGTTGGCCTTCTGTGCTGGTATTTCATTTGCTTGGGTTTGCTTCTTTGATTATTTGGTAGCACTGTGTTTAGATAATTCAAGTATGCATATGCTGCATAATGAGTTCAGGGCTCATAATCACTCTTGTGTCATACTATGATACTTTCTGTTATGGGCCCAAAAAGGAAAGACTCTTGGTTAAAGGTCAGAGAGCCTAAAAGGCCACTGCTGAGAAAGAGGGAAGAGAGAAGAAAAAGCTGCTCTCATTGGGTAACAGCAGAGTCCTAAGCCCAAGATATGAGAGGTGTGTTCAGACTGCTTCAATTTTCTTGAATACAAAAATTCCAAGTGCAAATGCTCTTGACGTTGAAAAAAGAATTTAAAAGGTGTTACAGTAAATTTGATGTCAGTACATAAGAGGTTTCAAATAAATCAGGCTGAGCAGCCTGGCAGTCTGTGTGGATGAGGAAAACTAGGCTTTGTTTTTGCTTCTCTTTTCCTCCTAGACTGCATCAACTTTGTTTGAGTGACAACAGGCTGACCTCAGGCAGGGTAGTAAAGTGGGATTTCTCCCTGCTTGAATGCAGGAGCAGAGGGACAAGAAAAGCAGTTTGGTGATGCTGAGCACTGTGTTCAAGCCTCTGAGAAGATGACAAAATGCAACTAGGCATCCCTCCCCTCTTGTGTCTTTGGAGAAAGGAAATCAATTGGAGGAGGAAAAGATTAAGAAAACTATTACACTGAGCTTCATCTGAGTCCTTTCCTTCAAGAAGGAATCCAAACATGTAATCTGATTTAAATCAATTGAGAAGAAAAAGAGTAAGTGGCATGGCCCAAGTTAATAAGCGCAGCAATGAAGTGTGTCCATTTATGTATAATAAGTGAATTTTTGTTGTCTTAGCAACAGCCTGGAGATGTGTTATCCATCGGGGGAACAGTCTGTTTGGATGTTGTCAAGGTGACAAGCTGGCTACCTGTCTGTGTTACTGCAGATCTTCTCCAGCACTGCAGCCCTGTCACTGGCTACTGTATGCTTATGCATGAGATGTCTGAAGAGCTGTCTCTTGACTGCACACAGGGCATTGCTCTCGCCAGCCCTGCCATTTATCCCATCAGCAAGCTCACTGAACCAGTGCTCTGTTGCCCAGTGGTCTGACTTGAACTGACTCATCCAGGGCAACACAGGATTTTTCACTTCTGCTTGTCTTGCTTGCCTTAGGAAAACTGCTCTACAACATGCTCTCCTTTATACCACCAAATGTAAGAAACCTGAGGAGAACCTAGGAAAGCTAAAAACTGTGTTAAAAAATGTGTGAACTCTGCTTCTGGAGCAAAAGCCTTGCAGATCCTGTCATTAGCCCACAGTTCCCACAGCAATGCTCTTGAGCTGGTTCCTGCAGGTGACAGTCTGACTTGGTCTCTAAAGCACTCATTTCAAGGCAGTCTGAACTCTTGTGGAGTCAGGAGACTCCTGTGCAGGATTTCAGGTATAAGCCCAGGGGCTTAAAGTAAGGTCAGCTCTAACCCAGAGATACAGAAGATCCAGAGTTATTTTGCTGTTACTGGAAGCTGTCTACAGGCCAAGTCACAATCCCTTGGCCTGGCTCTGAGCAGCTCTGAGAGAAATGATTGTTTCCTCTTGAAACCATATGGAAGTTGGTTTCCAGTGATTTTTCTCTGATGCTTTTAGGGCTTTCCCCTTACAGAAAGGCAGACTCTTTTTAGAACATGACACTTCTGTCAGCAAGATTTAGCTTCTGGCTCACTAGGCTGTCAAGGTTCCTAATTTTACTTGGCTATTCCTTAAAACAAACAAATAAACCCCTAAACCAAACAAACCCTCCTTACTATTGATGAAAGCTGATGTGTTGACAGTACTGGAGACTGTCATACTCCTAACAAATAAATTTATGCTAGCAGTAGGAAAGCAGACCCTTCTGGCTCTTGTACCTCATCCCTAGTGTATAGGCTGAGCTGCTCTGGTGTCATGGCTCAGCTGGTCATCCAGCTTCCTACTCAGGCAGCCCACAGGGACTAAGTCATACATGCAGTGGGAGCTTCTGTAGGGGAGAGCTGAGCATTAGTGAGCTACAAAGTTGGAACAGCTGTCAGATCCTTTTCCAAGTGTGGTGATTGGCAGGTATATAGTTGTGCATTAGTGCAATGAACTGAATTTAAATAGGTGTCTTAGGGCTGAAAGCTATGTTAGCGACCTGAGCTGCCCTTATTCTAGTTCTCTGTTTGTTTCAGTCCCTCTTGTTCCTGTTATTATGCCAAGATGACGTACCTGGGGCTGGGGAGGGAGGCAGAGACCAATCAATACCAAAAAATCTATATTTCTGCCGGGGAATTAAAAAAACCCAAAATTTTCAAGTCTAATGGTTCTTTCTCTAACAAGTGGACTCAAACTTTAGGAAAGAAAAAAAAATGTTTGCTACCGTTCTTGGCAAACACTGTGTGTTTTTCAGTGTGAAAGATCCAGAGCAGAGAAAGCACTCTTCTCACTTCAGAGCTTTATCTATCAGCATGTGAGTCTGTGAGACTTCTCATCTCAGAGGAAAATATGAGGCTGCACCCTAAGAATGGCAAATTGTTTTAATTAGTAACTTAATTTTTTAAACAATCTTAGGGTGTCTGGAAAAGCAATGATAAGGGAAGTAGAAAATCTGGGAGAAATAAATGATCTCTAATAGGTAGGAATGCTGATCTACAGAAGCAAGTGTCTGATGCTAGAAATACTGAAAGCATATCAGCCTGTTTAGTGCCTTCATTGTGTGTGTCAACATATGAGTTGATTGCCATGTGACTCCTGATAGAGCCACATTTTTGGGAAAGGGAGGACCTGGCACAGTGTAAGCTCTGTTGATTACATGCTTTGCTGAACCTTCAACCTTGGATCTGCTACTTTGCTTTTCATCTGGTCATACTTAAATCCACAAGGCACTATCAACCCCTTTGCTGTTCTCTTCAATGTCTTCTAGTGAGTGATTTATACTGGATCCTGATGCAAGAAAATAAGCTTCCTAGATGCTGATTGCTGCCTTGGGGTTTAGAGTGTATGAGGAGCCCAGTGTAGCCTTCCAGAGTGAATTACAGGCTTTGCCATAGCTTAGCTTTCCCTAGGTACACAATACCCTCCTAGACATCTGTTTTCAGCTCATCTCTGTGTCTTGCTCTGTTTGGGATTACTTGGAGCTGATGAATTTATTTTGCCCTGTATTTGTCATCTCCCCCAGCTTTGGACTAGCCTGGTGAATGTGAGAACTGACAGAAAGAGAGGAGCAAGAGGTTAACCATGGGATTAATTTGATAAATCATTACCTCTGTCATTAATCTCTATTTTTGTGCAGCACCTGGGGCAAGAACTCGGCTGTCTGCTCTAGTTCCTTAAGAAGAGGCCTAGGTTGTGGGTATTTTCAGGCAGAGCTTGGGTGCTCTCTTAGCAAATCACTTATCTAGAAAATGAAAGGCTCTACCTAGTGAAGCATCGATATAAAAGGACATTTTAGGATAATTGTCTGACCTCTGGATTTCTCTCAGGAAAGGTTGAGGTATTTTCCCTCATTGATCCTCTTTCAAAGCTATCAACTTTGAAGAGACATCTTGACTATTTTAGGGCATTTGAGATGGTACATACCCACAGGTTCTGTCTTGAGTGCTGCTTATGTGCTGGGGCAGTAACAGAACTAGCTCTGCATTTGGAACTGCATTGTGGAAAGGGGGGAAGGCAGTGCTGAAGGTTTCCAAATCTGTGGAGGCCAGACCTAAAAACGCATGTCCCAAACTGAAATCCACCCACCATCTGTCTCCAGCTCTAACATCCATTGTTCTTGACTGTAGTGCCATTTGCTGTACTTTTATTCACTCTAATTTTTATGGCTGCTTGTTATCCAAGACAGCTGGCTATCTTCTTTTTGGCAGTTCTTTGGATGTGGAATAGACTTATTTTCTACTGCTGGAGCTCTGTGTTTTGTGTGCTGCCTCCTGCAAGAATACTGGGGGACAGAGCATTGAGGAACAGGTTGTACTGAATTGAAACAGAATGGATGAATTCCAGTGTAAGCCAAGGAGAAACAGGGGCAAATTAAATGGTTCCAGTTTAAACTCAGGTGTTCTTGGGACCAGAAGAAAGGAAATACTATAAATCCTTTTTTTTTTTCCCTTATGTGTCTCACAAACAAGAGCTGTGACTTCTGCTGAGCAAAAGCCTCAGAAAGAATAAAAATACGAAACCACATGGATCTATTAAAAAATTAAGTTGTTTTTATTGTCTGGGTCAAATTCTGTCTCCTCTCCTGGGTAGAGTGCTGCTGGCAGGATATGTTCTACATCATGGTAGCCAGAGGCCTTGGCAAACAGGGAGGACACCCCTGGGGGGCAAGGGAGGGACAGTCAGGAGCTCATCCCAGCACTGTGTTAGTTAGATTGCTTATACATCTCCCTGACTGCTGAGCGTGTACTCTTCTGTCCCTTTTATTCAGGCAGAGCTAATAGGAAGGAACATGTCACCAGAGAGCTGAATTGGGAGGTAAAAAAGAATGGGCATGGGGAGGAAGAGACTCCTTACACATCTGTTTTTCAGTTTTTAACTGCACAGGATCAGTTAAACTTTTTCAATACTCTGAAGTGCCCTCTACTCTTGAGAGAAAGGCAAGGAAGCAGGAAGCAAGCTGGAGTAAAGGTGATATTCTACAGCTCACACATCCATCTGTGGCTTCTCAAGTGCTGTTTGTAATGTGGTATGTTACTGAAATGCTTCAAGGATTCTCTTTGTAATGTGTAATTACTCTCAGATACACAGTTCAGTGTCTATTGGAGCTGCTGTTCTGACTAATTTTAATGCAGTTAAAGCCATTTGCGGATCAAAGAAATCTATGCAGATGAAATTTTAAAGCTAGTGTAAAGAACAAGTTAATAGCCTCTAACACATCAAGTACTTAAAAATCCTGTACTTGGTACCTCTGAACTTGGATTTTACCTCTCCTTTGAAGCATATTTCTTACTGTCTGTTACCTCTCCTGAGATTTCAGAGGTGTCTCATTAAAGCTGGTGTTCAAGCCTATTAAATACATGAATGCAGCTTCTAATGATGCATCTCATTTAGGTAAGCTGACACCAGGAACTGGCAGGGATCATTGCTGCCCTGGTTCCCCAGTGCCTGGGATAGTGAAAGCTACCTGGAGAAGTGCAGGATAATACCTTCTGTGTTGGAAGATACTACCAAAGTATCTTGAACAGGCTGCTGACTTCCAGGGGCACACCAACCTTGTCACCTTCTCACCCTACCAGCTCCCCTCCCTCCCTCCTGAAAAGTGCAGCCTCAGCTCCAGGAGACTGCAGATGGGGAGGATCTGTCCTTGAGCTCTCAGTCTCTCCAACCAGTTAATTATTAATCATCACAATATCCCTCGTGTCAAGCGTCTGAACTGCCCATGAAGCATGGAGAACTGTTTTATCACTCGAGTCAGAAAGCTTTAGTGTTCTGCCACTCATTATTGTAAAGCTGTTCTGTCAAAGAACTTAAGCACCCAGAAGTGATGGTTATCTCATCTGTGCCTACACTGGATGATCTGGTACTAGCAGGGGCAACAAATGTGCAAACTGGGAAGACACAAGAGAAAGTTAAGCTTCTTTCATGGGTCTGGCAACAGAACTGGTGCTGTACCATTGCATGGGATGAGAACTGTAATGCTACTGCAGCTACAGGTATATTGCCTGTTATGACACTTACCTACTAGGAACATACCTCAATATTTAGCTCCCTAAAAGAGCTAACCTGCTGGGCTATTAAATCCTGGGTGGCATAACTGATTTTCTGTGACTGTTGGCTGGATGTTGTGCTCTCTGCAGTATGCTGCTGCTTGTCATTGCTTAGAATCAGAGACACACTTGAGGACGTCTAGGACGTCCCTGTGCTCTGATTCAGCTTCTGTGCTATTCTAAAAGAGAGACTGAGAAGAGGCAGACTAAAGAGTAGGCATGAAAGAATAAAATCACTGAACTTGTCTCAAAGCAATTCTTACTATTGGGAATATTCAGACATGAGAACCTGATGCCAAACTCCTTCTAGCTGGGACAATTCTAGTGGAAATGGAATGGCACCAGCACTTTATTTCTGGTTGAGGCAATATTCCACTTTCCTGCTACCATTTAAAATCCTACAGTGGGAAGCCTTGGGTGTTGCAGGTAAGTGAACCCATTAAGACAGGATGATTAATATACATGACTTAAACTGTGCTCTTTAGGATCCTAGGACATGATTTGCTCCTCAGGTACCTCTATGTTCCCTTCTGCCCTTCCTTCTATCTCAGGATGTCTTCATGCACAGTGAAAGAAATTCTAGTGGGTCTGCTATATATAATATGATGAGATGCTTTTTTTATCTGAGTAAATTGATGGTAAATTATCTATAATTAGCACAGCAAGTGTCAACTCACTCTTCCTTCATTCTTTTCTAAGATACTATGTAGAAGACCAACTCTTATTTACATGTAATAATAGATGGAATTTTTTTCCTCCTTTCAAGACAAACATAACATTGTGTTCAATGATACCACAATGTTTTGTGGAAAGTACAAGTGCTTTGAACATGTGGGAATCAAAAAGCTCCAAACAGATTGTTTCATGCTGCCAACAAAGCATGTCCTTGGACTCCAGCCGAGAACAAGCAAACCTTCATTTTGAGTAAAGCACTGGATGTTGAGAAAGAGAAATACCCAAACTTTAGTCCTGGTTCCCATCTCAATTGCATTTCTAGCAAGCCACTTCAATCTCTTCGCCTTGAGTCATCTCACCTGTAAGATACCCTCTTTATGGGATGCTTAGGTGTTTAAAACTCTGATTACTTTTTGGCTGGGATGTAGCTGCTTGGGTGGATGTGATTCCCATAGGAATGGGAGGCAGCAGCAGGATTTCTGGGTGGTGAGCTGAGGGGCAGCAGCCCTGCATCCTGCTGGCTGCTTGATCTGTGTCTGGGTGAGAACATGCCCTCCTGCTCCATCCCTCCTGCTTGCCCTGGCAGCTGTTCCTGGCCTTCCTGTCAATCAGGGGATGGTGGTCCCAATCCCTTCTTACCAGAGCCTGCCTAGTGAGAATGGGGGATTTTCTGAAGCAGTCACACACCACACCTGCTGCTGGCCTGGCCTTTACAGCCCTCTGACCACAGACAGCAGGTGAAGTGTTTAGAGACAGCTGCTATTTCTGCCATTAGCATCCAGACTTCCTAGGAGAAAACTGCTGAAATCTGTGACAGCTGAAATCTGAGTCAGAGGAAGCTTTTTACTTCAGCATGTACAAAAGCAAAGGGAGAGTGGGGGAGGGAAACACAGAGCTCAATTTGCTATTCATTTAGTTCTGTCAGGAAAGCCCAGGCAAATCAAGATGATGGTGTGTAAATTGCAAACACTCAGGTTGCAGCATGGTGGGTGTTGTTCAAGGGATGGAGGATGCAGAAGAGGTGGGTAAGAAAACAGTGCAGAATGAGGGGGCTGTGTGCTGTGCTTCATGACGGGATACATTAGCTGCCCCTGAGCAGTTCTGTGCTCTGAACCTTGTAGATGGTACTTGGCAATTTAAAGCAAATGTATCTGCATGCTGTGTTGCTGTGCCAGGGGGTGGAACAGGATACCCAAGGGATCTGCTTAGCCTTTTCCACTCCAGGGCATGATCCTTTCTCAGTCTTCTCCAGAGTACTTGCCATTATTTCCCTGGAGAAGGAAAAGGCTGTTATTCCCATTCTGCAGCTGAGACACTAGCTTGCAGAGAGGCTGGCTTGTCTGATGATAGGACATAAGGAATGGAATGAAGCTGTGTCAGAAATTCAGACTGGACACTAGGAAAAAGGTTTTTCACTCAGAGGGTGATTGGCTGCTGGAAGAGGCTCCTCAGGGAAGTGGTCACAGCACCAGCCTTGCATGGTTCAAGGAGTGTCTGGACATTTTTAGTCATTATGGTTTTGTTTTAGATCCTTATGTGTCCCCTCCAATTTGAGATATTCTATGACTCTGTGATTAGGTAACTTGTTGTGCAGTCCCTTAGGTTTTGATGTGGAGTTAGGATTGTGAGACTATTCTTATTCTTCTGCAGATGTGGCTGTTGAAAATGGTCTGATTTCTTTTTGAGGACTGTGATAGATATTTCAAAGCAAAGTGTTTTATTGAGGCTTCCCAGTTTACCTGTGCTCTCCTTTGATGGAGTTCAGATAGCTTCCAGCACTGAAGGGAACTGTGGGTCAGAAGCACTCTTCTAGCACTCAGTCTTTTCAAAATGAAAGTGCAGACCCTCTGTTGTTATCATGATTTCCCATTTGAAAGAAAACTCCTAAGATTTAATGTCGTACTGTGCCAACAGGATCAGAGATGGTTCTTTCCAAACTGATTAATTCACAGAGCGTCTCTGGTAATAAAATTCAAGAATCTTTCTGAAAAGGTGTCACTTAGTAAACGGGTAAATGAGCCAGAGCATGAACAATTAATGCTCCCCTTTTTTCCCCATGACTCTGTATAAGCTTTGGACAGAGATAGGAGTAGGTAAAGGAGAACACAGTCAGTCCAGTTCTCCCCAGTGACTTGACAACAGGATTGCATTTATGTTAATCCACCAAAATTTATCCTCTGCTTTAGAAATAAAAACAATTGCTCTAGACAAGCTTGAAGTCTTTATGCTGACCTGTTTACACAGGTTATAATTTAGTTTGATGGCCAGTAGATTTGAAAATATTCTTGTTTAACTTGGTACTGGACAACATAAAATGCTACCTAGGATTTTGAGGGGGATAAGAACACTGGATTTACAGGAGGTGATGTGGTTAAGCAGTGCATGCACATATATGCTCTGGGGACAGCTTGACAGACTGCAGGCTTTTGGAAAGAGCTAGTCTAGCAAAGGAGTGGGGGGGTGAGAAAGCATCTGCCAATAAATAGATGGATAAAGATGTTCCTTGCTGTTTTTAAGGAGCACCACTCATCTTTATAACTTTGACAGGTGGCAGTGGGGCAGGAGGGGAGGAAAAGATTTAGAGAATTGTGTGGGCGGTGAAGAAATTAATCCTAATGAATTGGAAGAGCAAATCCACAGTGGGCAGAAAGCTTTGGATTTCTGCCCTGCTGGATATGAATAAATAGAAGAGAATCCCTTTTGCACGCAAGAGCTAATTGGGCAATTACAGCGTAATCTCAAAATCTTTGCTTAAATTTTATTCTGACTATCAAAGCATGAGGCAGATTCTCTCCCACAGCTTCATAAGGCTTGCCCAGTCTTTCAGACAGGTGAAAGCTCATCTTTGAAACACCTTTCCTCCTTGTATTTCCAAGGTTTCCTTTCCATGTTTTTATTCTTATTCACAGAAACACAAACATAAGAATGGCCAGACTGTTTCATTAGATCCATCTAATCCAATTTCATTATTCTTCCCTCAATGCCTGCTTGTAGCTACAAGTGAGAGATGGAGCAGCACAAGCATATATGACACTTTCTTCTAACACATTGACACAAATTCAGCTCTGGGGCTTCTCTGAGCTTTACTTCTGCTTCTTTACTAGGCCTCAATGGCTCTTCCATTTAGTTTCCCCAAGCAAATGTAACCTTCGGTATCAACAGCCCTTGCTGGCAGCTTGTAGGTGTACTACCTAGTGCTGAAAAGCTAAGACTTCTGATTTCCTCACTCCTCTTACTTCTACAAAAATAAAAGTGAGAGGTTCAGCATGGGAATCTTACCAGTTTTATTTTGCTGGAAATAAGAAAACTCTGATGGAAAGATTGAATTAATTTTTTCTGCAACATTTGTTGTCAGGTTTGAACTCTCCTTTTATGGCTTTGCTACCACTTGGCCCTAAAGACTTCTCTTATGACCTGTTAGAGGAAGGATTGAAGAAATAAATGTTACTGGAGAGGTTATTCTTCTATTTTTTTAGGTCTGTCTAGACCCTAAAAGTGAAAATGTTTTCATCTACTCTTGAAAGGACAAGGACCTGAGACAATTTGAGTAAGAAATTACCAGTTAGTGCTGTCTGCAGTGCTCTCTGCTGGACACTCCGGTTCTCCCACTCCTAATTTGTGTGTTCATGACATCTAAATATTGTGACTGCGCTTGAACTAAGACTTGAGTGCCACAATGCCAAGCAGTTTCACATGCTGATGAAGCAGAGCATCTGAATGCTTCCAAAATCTTGGCTATTCTTAAGGCTTTAAAACTCAAGACTGATTCCTGTTTACTTGAAGCATCTTCTAAAGGCTCACTTGTGATGTGAATCATGTTATTCTCCATCCCATCTCTCTGCTGAACCTAGCTAGCATTCTTTCTTTCATGAGTGTTTTTTTTTAGGACTGGCACCAGCACAACAATTCAGCACCAGGCTGGTCTTGCTCACATCCGTTCAGTGGTGCCATCTGATCAAACAGATGAGGAGTATGTGCCTTGCTAGGACTGAGCTGGAAGGGAAAGCAGAGAAGGTATTTGCAAACATGGGTGCACAAACCCCATGGTATTAGTGTTCAAGTGAGGTAGAAACTATGGCTACAAAATTACACAAAATAGAAATGAAGCTCATGTCACAGTAGGTTGTCATTTTTTTTACAAAGAGAGAGGAAAAAATGTGCATTGCTGGCTATTTTTCTCTATCCAGCACTGTTTTCATACTTGGTTACCTGGACATTGGTGCTGCAGGGTAGCAAACCAAGCTGTGTGTTTACTCTTGTTGTTTACCATGTACAAATGCACTTTGGAGGATCAAGTAGCTGGGAGTTAAAAGATTTGCATCTTCTGTAGTTTGCTTGCTGAAGAAGGCTGCCTTCTGAGCAGGCTAATTATTGCCACAGAAAGCAAAGGCATTCCTAGGGATTCAGCAGCACACTTGTGTAAGTCACCATATTCTGCAAGAGGATGATTAGGAAAAAATTGTTCCTCTAAGGAGTTTTGCCAAGGATCAGTCTGCAGTGCTGCACCTTTGGTGCAATACTGGGCTTGTTTCTAGGCTTGATTACTAAAATAGCAGATGTGAAAGGAGACTGATTGTTGGCTTTGTGCAGAGTCTTGGACATGTTTGCATATTGCTAGCCAGCCACCTGATGGAAAGCAGAGGGTTAAAACATTGCTGTTCTCTAAGGCTTTGTTGTACACATACAGATTGTATTTACATTTGCACATGTGGTGCATGAGCAAATATGTCCTGTTTGCTTGTGAAGTTTTCTCAATGCTCTCCTGTGAAAGGAGGTAATACTCTCCTGCTTACAATGTGCTGGTGTTTGCCGTGTCCTGCTCTTGGTGATTCATTTGTGATACCAACAATAAGCCTCAGCCTTGAACCAGGATTCCATCATATTTTACAAAAACACTTTGTAAATAGGAGCCAGAGAAAGAGTTCAGGCTCCAAAGAGATTACGAGCTACTTCTCATCTAGATCTGATAGGAAGCATGCAAAGAGAGATTGGTTTATGAACTCCATCTGGCAACACTAGCCCTTCCTGAGATCTCCCAGTCATGCAAGCAGTCTTTTGGTCATGATGCCCAGTTTTATATTATTTTGGAGACTTTATCCCTTTGTGGTCTCTTCCAGTAAGAGAAGCTAAACAAGATTATTGTCGTGTTAAAGGAGATCACAGTAAAATTAATTATAAAAATGCTACTGAACTCATACTTCATAGAGCAAATGGAACTTTCACATAAGATGAAATATATCAGGTTGGGCTGCTGATCTTATTTGTTTGATGAATCTATTTGTCTCTTGCATGCATCCATCTAACTCGGGAAAAGGCAGATATATGGAGTGGGAACTGAATGGTCTCAGACCTATCTATTCATCACCTGCCTGACTTTCATTGCTAGAGTGCCCAGATTACTTCCCTGCTACATAGGAATAGATTTTTTTTTTCTCTTTGTTTACTGGATAATTAGCTTAATTTATGGATTTATGACCGTTTGTATTCCTTAGCTTGCATGAGTGAACTTACAGAAAAGCAGCTCAAGGGAACTGAAATCCATATGTGCTGTGCAATACCCTTAATCATGTATACTAGTTGTGTCTGTATCAATGCATGGGATTTTGCCCTTGTTCTGCACTATGGATCACTCTGGAAAGAAGGTGATGACTTTTTTAGGTCTCTGGTTCTCTGAGAAGAATTTCAGGGTCAGTATGGATTAGGAGTTGTGTATAGTGTCCTATTACTGTGCTCTTATTTTAGATAGTAATCAAAATGGGGGTATGTTTGGAATGTGCTTTTTCACCTCCAGATATAAATTGCAATCTGCTTTTGAGAAAACTGACAATGGCCCCCCTCCGAAGGCCAAATAAGGCTTTGTTTTTCTGCAGTAGATATCTAGGCATCTAGAAGGGCCCAGATATCATAGAATACTTTCTTTTTAGAAGGGCCAGTCTATGGAGACAGCTTAATCTGAAGGCAGAGGTCTTTGATATTAGAGGATGTGATCTAGGTGAGGCATCACAGTGCTTACCTCTTTCTCCTACATCAGCCTGGCCACAGTTCAGATTAGATGCCCACTCTGCATGCAGGAGAAATATTTGGCAGCTTTCTGAGGGATCTGGCAGACAATTCCATTTGCATGGTACAAATATACAACCCTTTCTCTTTTCACTGAAGCAAATGGGAGCCAAGATGTAGTTGCAGTATCTAATGGATTTTTATAGAAATAAATACTAATTGAGGTGGTGAGGAGGAGACAGAGGGAGGAATATTCCCAGAGAAACTTGTTACATAAAGCAAATTCTCCTCTTTGGTCTTATTAAGTACTTATTAATACTCTTAAGAGTATTTCCTTATCATCTTCTTTCTCCTTCAATTCCCAATCTTCCTGGGTACATTTCAGATGTGGAGATGCAAGATGTAAGATGCAAGTCTGTGAAGGAAGCAGTTGTCTGAATCTCTTGGGTCATTTCAGATCTGTTTCTAGATGTATGCAACATACAGCAGACTAGGACAGAAGATTTGCTTTAATACAAGTGTAAAATCACTATTGTGCCCGGAAGAAAGGAAATATTTGGGGCAGCCTGAATGCTAGTCCAACACATGCTGTGCTGTTTATGAGGTGGGGGTAAGGAGAAGAAAGAAAGGACAACTTAATGTCTTCCAAAGAAGCTTCACTGTCAAGTTTGTGCCTCTCACTGTGCAAGGGTGTGTGTGACCCTTGGGAGAAGCAAGCACAGAGGCTGTCCCTTTGAAGGGACAAACACCTGCATTTTAATCTGAAGTTGTTGCAGACAAAACAGTATATTCATAGACCAAATGCTGATGATTCTTTGCCAGGCACTGCTCCTAACAGCCATTTCTGTCTTTCAGCAAGGGATGGATATTAAATGCATTTGGAGCAGTGCTGCTCATTAAATAAAGACAGAGGGAATTTTTGGGGAAAAAAAAAATAACTACAAAAAACAAACCTCCCCACCCAAACTAAAGCAGAGTACATGACATCAGAGTTGTTAAGATGCTCCCACAGCATTTTAATTTGTTCCTAGCCACAGTGGCATGCTGCACATATTAATAATTCTGTTGCATCTTCATATGTGGGGAACAAAAGTATCCTTAAAACACTTTCTCAGCATCCAATAGGTAAATGCCAACAGTTGGCTACTCATTTCCTAAGTTATTAATGTTTACTATCTTTGGTCATTTTAAATAGTGTTACAGTCACTCAGCATAGAAGGTCTTGGGTCATGGGTTATAAACAGTTTTCTGTCTGAACTTCTCTGATTGGTGTTTTTGTATCAGTTTTGTGCCTTGTAGACAATAATTATTCCAACAACCCATTTTGGCACTGAGCTAGATTATACAGTTACCCCTTCCTGAGACAGTTCCCTTATCAATGAAATGTTCCTTGCTGTACTGTTTTACTTTTTTTCCTTCTTCAGACCTGCAGAAGTAGGTTTTGAGAGAACATGTGTTTGATTCTCCATGGCACAGCAGCATTTTATCATTGCTATATGCAGGTTCCTTGTTTTCTATTTTATCCCTTAAACTCTAATCTGGGGCTATCACTGCAATACGATTCCTCAGTAGCTGTGCTGGAAGAGCAGAGAGTAGACAATTAGGCAAAAATGCATATCCATTTACTTGTATGAAGTGCAGAGAGATGAGACACTGTATGACATTGACACTGTATTTGAAGACTTTTATCCAAGGCAGGACAAACACTGTAGGGTAAAAGGACAGGTTGTTAGCTGCAGGAATCTGTATTTCCCAGTATTTTTCTAAGCTAAGCTGGTTAGGCACTGTGCCAGCCAGGCAAGGGCCCTGGAACCTCTCCAGGAAAAAAACCTCAGCTGACATTGTGAAAGGGTTTCCCCCATCTATGCTGCAGAATAGATTCTCTTCTCAGAAGCTTGGAGGCAAATATTGATTTTTTTCTTTTGCAATAGCGAACTATTGTTAGTGGCATGCAGTCAATATCTCTCATGGACACTATGAGGTATTTTGAATGTGTGCCACCAAAGCCAGCATGGAGTATAGATTGCTTAGTGCAAATAGGCCCTACCCTACTCTTTTCTGATCTCTTGGCTCACAGGACAGGCGCAACTGGTTTTGGCAAGTGAATAGGAATGAGACTGAGTTAGAATTTACATGCCTATACAACATACAATTTTGATTCTACACAATCCTTGCACAAAGAGAAAATCTAGGGAATCTTACATTCTTTTTTTAATTTCCTGTAAGGATCCATATTCACCTGTGGGTAGGTTTAAGTCCTGGCTATGAGGTGCTATGCTACCATTAAGAATTGCCAGGGTAAGTCCAACTTTGTGGATCTTCATCCTTACTGGGGAGTCTCTTTACCTGAGTGTAGAGCTCACACTGTATTGGAATGGTACAGTCTGCTGATAATGACGGTATTAAATACTTCAGGGTAACTAGGAACTGGAAAAAGAATTTGGAGGATCAGAGTTTTTAATGTGAATGTAGTATCATGCTGCTGAAATTTCAGTTTTGACCTGGTCTGGAGTAAATCTGTGGTACGTCCATAGCAGAGCAGGCAATCCCCATCAAATCTTGTTTTGCATCATAGCTATGGAACTATCCTTCAACAGTTTGTCTGTTGATTTTCAAATATGCTTCTATCTCCTGTCTGAACCCAAGATTTTTGTCTAACAAATGTATTTCTGCCAGCCTACAGATTTATTTGAAGTTGTTTCCTGTCTGTCTTGGGTCTCTACACAGCAGGTTGAAAACAGTGTGTTGCTGTGCTCTGCATTAATGGGATGGAAGAAAAAGAACTATTTCTTTCATTGCATTGGGTGCTCACGGTCCTTTTATGATATCACAAACAGACTTCTCATCCCTTTCTCATGGCTGTAGTTGCAATTACTTTGTTGTTACCTCAGTCTTCTCCAAGTAGTTATCCATGTAGAAACTTGGCAGAAGTCAGAAATTATTTTAACCAGTTTCTTATATTTTCTTGGTATAAAAAGAGTAGATGTCCCTGCCTTGTGTATCGAGGAGGCTGTTGCCCTTGGTGAAAGCATTAATAATTTGGATTCCAATGCAAATATGCGTGTTCCTTCCACTTGGTAGTCATCTCTGATAAAAGAAAGTTTTAAGTGGCCTGCATGCAGCTGATCAAAATTTTCAAGGCCATATGTGTCACAAGAGGGGCTTTATTGTTAGTGCATTGCATCCCATTCTTTCAGGCTGGTCACAGCCTAGAAATTTTGGAGATGATCCTTCCTTCGTCTGCCACCCACTAGATATAGTTAGGAGAAAAGGCAGAATTATCTTGATAGGTAATCAAGGCTTATGATATGAAATGAAGATTGAATATGTTTGTCTGGATCACCTGACAGATGTGAGCCACTGTCAGAGGATAACAAAAAACAAAACACCATTCAGGAAAAAGAGTGAGCTTCCTAGTCCACTAAGCTATCAAGCCTTGTTAACAGACAAGCTGACTTTTTTGTCATAGGTATTAATTTTCTCCCTCAAAGGCTCTGAAGGCCGTGGCTATGAATTGGATCCTGATGAGTAATACTTCATTCCTGAAGTATTTATGAATGGAAACAGCATGGTGAAGGGTGTTTGAAACTATACTTGAGCTTGAAAGAGATTAGTGTTTTGCATGTTCTCATTAGAAACCCAAGAAGAGATCACAAGAAATCTGTCTCAGGTGGTCATGCATGGACTGTTGCTGTGCCTGGATTAACCAAAAAGTAGGTATTTGTGTTTGCCCAGGCAGGAACATTCCAAAGGAGGGCAAGTCAATAAAGAAGAATCAGTGTCATATTAGCATTTTGCTATCATGGAAGAGAAATTCAGGAACCTGAGCAGGGATCAAGACAAGCCTTTGGAAGAAAAGTCTTAGCTGCTGGTTTATTTGATGGCATGAATCTCTCACTCTCTTCTGCTGGGCAGTTTACATGTGCATGCATCACTTTGATGGAGAAGCTACGGCTGGAGATTAGGGTGTTCATCTTGGATTTGAAAGACTGCAGTTCAAATTTCTGCTAATAATCTACCAGAGTAGAGATGAACTATGCTTTTCAGCACAATTTTTGAGGGATATGCTACAGCTGCTTGTCAATCAGCTGTTCTGTGGGGGACTTGGGGTGCATGTTACCTGCAGCCCAATACTCTGAACAAAGCAGACGCTTTGGTTTAGGCAGGACTGATGTGTCAACTGGAGTGTGTTTGCAAAGGATGCACTAAATTACTGTTTTCTCTCTGTACTGCTGGCTATCAGCATGGAGTGAGCCTCTTTGGAGAGAAACACTGCTACAGGTCCACAGAAGACAGCAAAGGATCCTTGCCAACAAGGAAAAGGAGATGTTAGTCTTTCTTGGTCTGAGCAAGGCTGCAGCATTACTCCACATATGAAAAATCATTTAACAGCCCTATCTGTTACTACAGTTCTGGGTTACATCCTTTCTGCAAGATGAAGGACAGAGAGCCCTAAGGCCATGTTGCTGACCCTACCAGATACATCAGGGTCAATCTAGTTCCAGAGCCAAGTGTACTGCACTTCAAACAGCTCCTGATGACCTCCTGTCCAAGCTGCTGGGTATTTATCTCCCTTGCATTTTTTTTTTCAGCTCATCTGAATCCTCTTTGATGGGAAGCCTACTTATTGACAGTCTGGGCTGAGGGCTCACAATGCAGATAGGTGTCTGCATCTGAAATACACTCAGCCAAGAAAGTTAACAGCCTCCTTGACATTAGTGGAGCAAAACAGTTCAGACCATTCAATACTCTGTCTTCCACAGGCACACTAAGGCTTTCTCAATATCTGGCTTTGAGTCATACAAATGTTTTCTTGTTCTTTTTTTGCTGCCAGGAATCTTCTAAGCACTTAGTCAAAGTCTCTCTTATTTTTGAACTGAGTATGTTGCTCCTACTTGAATCTTTTGTATCATCTTTTAGAAGTATTCTTCCATAATTCATGTCAGCCCTTCAAATGTTTGCAGATTTGTCATTTGCAGTCATTGCTTTGCCAAGCTAATAGTGCTTCTAAATGAATTCTTATATGAGTCTTGCCACTTCCCTGATAATTTTGCCACTGTTCTTTTTAAATACCTCTCAATTTGTCATTGTGAATGCATCAAAGGCAAAGGTATTATTACTTCCTTAAGTTTCTAACACATATGAGTTTCTCAGGCACCTTCCATGAGTGAATATATTTCAGTGTAATCCTGCAAATGGATGCACTTTTTTTTCTGGCTTCATATGCTTGAGATGAAAAGTTTCATAAAAATTGTCCAGCCTGAGGAGATACAGCATGTAAAGGGGTGTGCAATAGCATGGATAATCCTTCTTCAGGGCTGCTTATAAGATTACTGTGTGGGACAGGCTCTTGGCAGTGGCACCTGCTCCATCAGCCCCTGCTCAGTGAGTTCTGTCTGATGTCCCCAGTCCCACCTTGGCTCACTGAGCTGACTCCTTCAGGCACAGTTAGTAATGAAGTTTAGGGGAAGAGGTGGAGGTTGGAAAAATGGCATATTGTTTCTTTATGCTGTAAACAGTCTGCTATAAATACCATGTTTGGTACACAGACAGCCAAGATGGGCCATTAGTATTATGACTGGTGTGACAAACCCATGGGCTGGCTTTGTGTGAACCTACAAGCAGAACAGACAGGGATGGTCATTCTGCAGGGACAGAAATAGGTGTTTATTTTAGCCAGCAAGCATGTCTCTGTTCATAAGGCAGGTTCTCACTCAAGCACTGAAACATGTGTTGGATGAGTGTTGGCTCTCCTCAACAAGAGAACTGTATTTAATGCAGAGCACAGTGGGTCAGCTGCCTTCCAAATAGCAGCTTCAGATGTGCATGCCTTGAGGCCAAGGATACACAGCAGTAAACTTGTAAACATTTCACAGATGGAGCTGCAGGAAGGAAGCTCTGCTCAGGACAACACCTGCCAGCAGCATAACAGGGTAGAAAGTGTAAATAGTAATGGAGAAAGCAGAAAATGTTAAGAGACTTCAAGTAATACCCGTATACTGAGCTAGAACTGTACCTAACATTTATAGGATGAGGGTGTAAGTGGAAATGCTGGAGGTATCCCATTGTCAAAGCTAAATCTTGCTTGTTACTTTTAATTAAGATATTCTGAATACACACAAAAGTTAACTTGTGAAATGCTTACTGTTTTCTTTCCACAGCATTATTAATATTTTCTTCTGTCCTCATATTCTTCCACTAAAATCGCATTGCGTCACAACATTGAAGCATAAGTAGATTTCCAGTCTCTCTCAGCAGCAGCATCAGTTTTTAATCCACACACAGCATTTTAGAAGCCTCTGAAATAAGCTCTTTATGCTTCTTGATTGTAAAGGTTTTATTGTTGGCTCATGCATCAGGCAATTCAGATGCATATTATTATAATGTCTGAAAAGCCACAGTAAACTCTGAAGAAATTCTTCCTGAGGAGACAGCCAAGGAATGTATTTAGCCCAGCTGAGAAGAAAAGTTCCTTTGCAGAGCAGAACTTGGCTGAAATAGAAGACTTGCTGAGACAGGGTTGGCTGCTGCAGTCCCACAGAGGCTTGTCCTCTCATTCCTCTCAAGGCTGCAACTGAGCATCTTGCCTTGGATCCCTTCTCCTAGTATTTGTGGGTTTGTATGAGGGAATATGTTTAGCAGTATCAGTTTTAAATATCAGGCTGTTGTTTCCCAGGAATTTCCTCTTCTATTAGAGTGTTTTAACCTGAAGGGTGAAGTAATATCTTTAGTAGAAGCTTCTTTCATTCAAAATGCAGCAGAGCAGAGGCAGTTATATGCCAAAGGATGCCTTATCTTTTTATTCTTTCTGTGACCCTGCTTCTCAGATGTCCGTTCTTCAGCCAATCCGAGTATGAAGTGAGGGCCTTGAATGGGGTCCTTGTATCCCTGCCTCATCAAAGCTGCAAGCTGTCTTGCTGCACTGAAGCTGCAGAGTTCTAAGAGTTCTCAGTACTTGAGAATGCTCTCCTGGAAAAAAACATGTAGTTCCTGAGCTTTAATCAGTTCTGCCAGTCAGGTTATTTGCAAGCAGGCCAGTGACTACACCCTGGGAATTGTTTTTCTTGATACTTGAAAGTTGTTGCCTACTGCAACTGGAGGCTGCACCTGTTTGTAAACACAGACCTCCTCACTGCATCATTTTGTTTCTTTAACCCTGTCTGGAATTGTAGCTGAAAGTTAACCTACCTGACTAAAACAGGTTCTTTTGGCTGATTGGATTTGGAGTGACCTGATGGGCTTTCACACCCGTCTTTGACATGAAGATTGATAGCTTTTGCCAACAGTGAAGAGGACCTGACACGGGAGATGATCCTCCAGCTGGGAAGAACCATGTTCTGTGTGTGCTGGAGGGAGGATCCACCCAGGTAGCTTTTCCCAGGTGTGAAGTAGCAAAGACAGGTCTATGTCATCACTCCTCAATACTCTGTTAAGCTTTATTTCATTGCTGTTCTGCTTACATTTATTTAAACCCTTTCCTACTTAATCTGTATTCACAGTATTATTAGGAAAACAGCATTTTAGACTTGATGAATATATGAGCCTTGGACTCCTCGAGAATGGAGTGTAAGAAACATGGGTCACACTGAAATGAGCTTGAGTCTCACTCAATTGCAAAAGAAAACTGGCTAATAGTAGCCATGCTGTAAAATTTGATGTATAGTTATAGTGAGTTTTTATCACTAGAGCTGCAGGGCAGAAGGGGTGAACAGCAGAAGGACTGGAACATATTGCAGGACTGTGTGCATGCCTCGGGCTGTGGAACAGAAGTGAGCACTGCTGCAATATGACTGAAGAGCCCTGGATCTGTAGGAAGCCCCCTGTCCTGCATGTCTGTAGTTGAAACAAAGCTTCCTTCACCCCTGCAATCATTACTTGGGGAATAATCAATAGTCTTTGATCCTTTATGGCCCCTCTCCTTTCACCTCTGTGGGACCAAGATTCTGGATCTTGATTTAGAAAGATGTATTGGGGAAACAAACTTTTCAGAAGCTACTGGCTGTATGCTGTAAACAGCTGGGATTTTACTCACTGTTTTCCTGAAATGTTGTTCTCTAGCTTTCCCCTCCAGTTTTATCCTTTGTGCTCTCAAATTTCTGGATCAATGCATCTCAGGACATAATGCTGAGGCATTACTTTAATGTTCCCTAGCTGGTCTCCTGCATCAATCTGATGTTGCCTTTAAAAGACTGCCTTTTGTGCTGAGATTTGACATTGCAGAGAATTCTCTTGGTGTTTGAGATATGACTGAGCAGTGTATTTGTTAATGCACATGGTCCTGTGCATGTCTTCATGAGGCTGCTTAGGTAACTTGACTGGAGGGGCAAGAACTGTCCTGGGTGTCCTCCACTTGGATTTGTTGAGCCAAGGGTCTCTTCAGCAAACCAGATCTCCCATCCTATAAAGAGGAAACATCCCTGTAAAGGGCCAAGCACAGTGTGTGACTTGGCCCTTAAGAGGGAAAGGATTAAAATCAAGCTCAGGTGGCAGGGCTGACAGTCTTTTATGGGACCTGTGTTGACACGAGTCTCTTAACATGCTCCTTGCTCCCTAGAAATGTCTAAATATAATTCTTTACTAATTTTTCCTTTCTCCTAGAAGCAGAGCTCTGCCAGTGAACTCACAGGGGAAAGGAAGTTATCCTTCTGAATTACATGCAGATGATGCTTTGAGAAGAGATACAGACAAGTTAGTTGCTGTTTCATCATCTGCACCCATCCCTGGTAAAGGTGTCTCAGTCACAGTAGTGTGTGGTCATTCCTGGATGTCAGAGCCAAGCTCTCAAGCCTGGAATGCTGGCTCAGACCTTGCTTGTGTGTGATACCTGGTGAAGAGTAGAGCTCTTGGCAAGGATCTATCACACTGGGTACTCTGAGTTTGCAGCTATTTATTGAAATCAAATCTAATTAACAATTGGTGGATTTCTTTTTTGTATGTTCATACAGATCATAATGAAGGAAGGTTTAGCCCCTGTTCAGTAGTGGATGGATCTGGTGGAGTAGATTATCTAGTCAGTATTGTGGTGATAAATGGAATACTGCTTAGTGTGTTGGCTGCTCAGAGAAAGTATCAAGTATCTCAGAATATCTGAGATACTCATGAAAGAGGTTTTGTCTCCAGCATCTGAGGAGCTGTTTAGTTAAACTGCTGAGCCCATTGATGCAGGAAAGATTTTGGTGACACACCATGGAAAGTAATGAAGTAGTTCTGAAGTAGGGAAGAGAGAGTGACAGAAACTTCAATGTTATAGTACAGTATTAGTTGATGGCAGAAATTAGTGGTTACATAGATGGGCCTCTTCTATCTGGAGACTCATGTTTCTGGCACGAGTTCCTGGGAACTCCTGCTCTGAAAACTCCCAGGATGATATAATCTGTGAATATCACATCATCTGCTTCTCCATTCTAGACCTAAAAGATGTATGTCAATATAGTGAACCTTTTTTTCTTTCTCTTCTAGAAAGTTAGGGCACAGTTCACAGCTTTTACTTCTACCTCTGTGTGATGGATAAATGAAGTGAATGACAGAGAACTGACTCAGAGTATCCCCCAGAATCTAAACTATCTCACTGGTTATTCTGATTTCTGAACCAAACAAGGGAAAATCAGGGAAAACCTGAGTAAAACCTGAAAATTTTCAAATTCTACTTCAGCAGGGCTCTTCATTAAAAGCTATTAACAGATACGCTAAAAACTAAATGCAGAGGTTCCTCTCTGGGTTTGAATTTTGAATTTTGGGCTATCTGCTGCTATTATGAAGTGCTTATAGCCAGATTAGCCTTCCTCCCTGCCTCTGTTATCATCTGAGCTGTTCTTTGTTGAAGATGGAAATGAGACAGAATGCTCCAAGTCCCTCTTGTACATGTATGGTATAGGGCACAATTTTCCAGCAGCATGCAATGCAAGCATGAATCACAACTCCCTTTAAGATACTGATGCATTCAGTTCCCTAGCTCTTCATCTGACTGAGCAGGCTGCTGATTTTTGTTTTTAATCTAAGCCATAACAAATTTATTCCAAAGATGAGTATTTGCTGTCTGTTGCTGCTGTTCTTATGCTCAGAATTGCAAACCCCTTGGAAAACAAGGCCAGCTCATGCATGTGTGTACAAACCTGGTTTCAAATCTGGCTTGGATTCTCTTTTTCCATCTCAGCAAGTGACTGACATGTTCACTTTAGCATAGCTTCCTCTTAAGACAAGCTGGGGGCTGTGCCAAAGTGCTGTGAGGCGTTCACTGTGAGTTCAGTCACACACTGGAGGCAGATTCTACAGCACCCTGGAGACAGGGGTGAGATGAGGACAGTACAGCCATGATTCAGAGCTGCCTTGCACTTCAGTCTTGCTAGTAGGTCATACCAGTATTGTATCAATTGAACCAAGATGCAAATCAGACCCTGCTTCAATAACACCCTTCTGTGATTGAAATTATTTGAAAGTACTAAATCAGGATAGCTTCTGTTCAGTTCAAATTCAGGTATGGTTGAGGTTGTTGCTCTTCAGTCCATATTAGCTAATTTAAAGGAATTAATACTGAAAAATACAGCATTTAAATACAGAAATGTCCATGTTATTGCCATAATCTTGCAACACCTGGCATCAGCCAGAGAAACACTTTTGCTCCTCTCTTCTTTATATCTGGAGGAGCCTCCTCATCACTTGTACTTTCAGAGCTGTCCTGTGGCCTGTCTCTCTGCTCCTGGAGTTGGGCAGGGTCTGAAATTTTGTGCTGCAAACAAGAATGCTTGGGGCACAGGGCAGGCTTCTGATGTAAGGGTGCTCTGCATGTAATAGGTGGTCAGGTCTCAGAACATTAACAAGTAGTCAGTCAAGGAGAGGGGTCTTTTTCTTGCTTGTTTGCTTATTTGTTGTTTGGATCCAACATAAATTTCATATGGAAGAAGAAAAATTATAGCTGCAAGTGGCTTTCGGTGTAACTTCATTGTTTGAAATACAAAGCCTAATGCAGATGAGGCTCTGCAGATAGCCCTGATTTTGATATCTGGTAAGAGAATTTCTGATTTTAAAAGTCTCCCTTCTCTTCCTATTAGTTACTTCTCTAAGCAAAGCAGCTGGTGTGACCCGGGCATGTTTTGGTTGTGTTGTTGCCCTAAGACAATAGCTCAGCCCGAGGGAAGAAGACAACCTACTTCCCATATCATCTGGGACTTGTTTCAGTTGGACCTGAGAAACCAGTGTTTCTCTGAAGCTCACTGAGACTATTGGAGGAGTTAACCCATGAGTGCCCCTCAGTGCAGACAACACTGAGTTGGACAGATATGTTGATCTCCTTGAGGGTAGGAAGGCTCTGCAGAGGGATCTAGACAGGCTGGATCAGTGGGCTGTGGCAAATCATATGAGGGGCAGTAAGGTGAAATGCCAGGTCCTGCACTTGGTCACAACAGCCCCAAGGCAGTGCTTTAGGCTGAGGGATGAGTGACTGGAAAGCTGCCCAGAAGTAAAGGACCTGAGAGAGCTGGTCTACAGCAGCTGAGGGTGTGCTCAGGTGGCCAAAAAGGCCAATGTTATCCTGAAGTAGTGTGGCCAGCAGGACCAGGGCAGTGATTGTACCCCTGTACTTAGCACTGTTGAAGCCCATCAAATCTTGTATCCAGTTTTGGGCCCCTCGCTACAAGAAAGGCATTGAGGTGTTGGAGCAGGTTCAGAGAAGGGCAACAGAGCTGGTGAAGAGTCTGGAGCACAAATCTGAGGAGCAGCTGAAGGAACTGGGAGTGCTTAGCCTGGAGAAAATGAGGCTCAGGGGGGACCTGAGTGCTCTTTACAACTATATGACAGGTGGCTGTAGTGAGATGAAGGTTGGTATCTTCTCCCAGGCAACAACTGAAAGGATGGAAATGACCTCAAGTTGTGTAAAGGGAGGTTCAGAAAGGATATTAGGAACAGACTGTATAAGGAAGTGGTGGAGTCACCATCTTTGGAAGTATTTTCAAAATGAATTGATATGGTATTGAGGACACGGGGCTTAGTGGTGAACATGGTGGTGGTGCTAGGTTGGAGGCTGGATTTGATGATCTTAGAGGTATTTTTCAACCTTAAAGATTCTATGATTCTCTGAGGTGCAGGAGAACAGAGGGTTTTGTGTCTAGGGGAGACAGGCTTTTGTCCCATGGTGTCATATCTGGCCTCCACCTCTATCTTCTTCCCCAGTCAGAGAAGGGATAGTCCTGCTGCAGAGAACTGCAACAGAGAACTGTGGGGAAGGGCAGCAGAAGGCAAGGGCACCTAAATACCAGGCATGGTGCTCAACCCAGGATTCATTGCTAATGTGCTGTCCCAACTGGCAGAGGCTGAGAGCTACTTGACCGTAAAAGCAAGAGTTTGCATAATTCAAGTGAAGAAGTAAATGGAGGTTACACAAGGTCTGCAGAGAGCAGTGGGAAGAGATCCACCTGGGGTCAGGCAGTTTGCTGCCCTCCTGCAACAATACATCATTTCTGATAAAAACAAACTCACAAAGAACAAGAAGTATTGCAGCCTTTTATGGAGGGAAATGGAACTGCTGTACTGCCAGAGGCACACATTTTTGGGGACATGGTTTAAGATATCAAGATTAGCCATACAATAAGTCAGGCTTGGGTCAAAGCTACTGTGTTCTTTCACAGTACTTTTTCTGCAAAACCACTGCTAGTGGTTTTGCAGAAAACATTTTCAGGTGATTTACAGAGCTACTGCAGTCATCACAAATATGTAAGCAAGTAGTGCAAGAACAGTAGTTGCAGTATGCCAGACCTTTTGGCTGCCTGACAGCAGAAGGGCTTTTATTCATACCATGGCAGCTCAGTGACACCAGACACAGGAAAGGTGCAGCTTATTCTGGTTCCACAAGAAGCTGCTACCAGACCCAGAAGAGAATTTTAGTTTAATGAACCTGTCATGTCCTTGTACAGGAACAAGTGAGCAGCACTCATTTTCCTCACAGTGGTAGATTAAAACCAGAATTTAGTTGCTCTAAGTTACTAGAAGACGTATCTTCATTGCACAGCAGCTGTAAGTAACTGTAAATATACCAGGCATGGGCAGTTTCCTCGGTGCCTGAAAACATAATTTCGGTAGCAGTGCAGCTCTGCAGCTGACCTAATAAACACTGATGCTGAGCAGGGCTAATTATCTCCAATGCAGCATTGCCCTGGCATGGCTGTACAGCTTCTGGCTCCAGAATTAGCTTAGCTGGGACTTGTTTGGGTGTCTGCACTGTCCTTCACGGTGTGGTGGAAACAGGCCCTGCGCAGCGCTTGGTGGAGGAATGTCACATGCATGCACTGGACTGCAGAGTTTCTCTGCTCTAATGTAACGGGGGAATGCTGGGCTCCAGACAAAGGAGTCACTTAACAGCTCCTCTTGAAAATTTCTCTGACCTACTGGGGCAACAGACCTCCAACTCTATGATCTCTTTGCCTAAAACCAAACTAATAATAAGTAGGGGTGCTGGGAGGTGATGTTACAAGGTGTGTGGAAAATAACTGGGGAGTTTCTTACTGAAGATTTTGAAGATTAAATAAGGCAAGTGAATTGATAAAACTGACTCAGTGTCAGGTATTAGGTGAGAAGATAAATAATCACACATTCTGTAGCAGTTTGGTTTAGGCAGGTTTAGGTCCAGATGTATCTTAATGCAGGCTAGTACCTTAGGTGGAAAGGGTTAGATGTGGATTTTTTTGACAGCTAATCCAATTCAGCTGGATAAACACAGTGCCCACTTCTGTGGGTCTGTAAGAATCTCAATTTGTTTGTCTCAAGTTAATTTCAAAATCTCTCTCCTCCTTAACATGAGCTGGGGAGATAGGATATATATCAAGACCATGTTTTTCTTTTCCACTAATGCTTCCCAATGTGGCTTTTCTCTTACTGTAGTACTGGATAAATGAATACACCTCCACCTTGGGGATTGGTGTCTTCCACTCTGGCATCGAAATCTACGGCAGAGGTATGAAGTATTTCCCTTTTACTGCCTGCAGAACATGGGGACAACTGTATGCTAGTCTGATATGGAAAAGCACCCCAAACTTACAGCTTTAGGCAAGGAATGTTTTGAGGGATAAAAACTGAAAAACTCAGCCAATTCTCTTTTCAGAGTCCATTGTGGAGTCTAGGAGGAAGTTCTGTTATGAACCACATAGTCCTTCTTATGCAGCCTGTAACTGCAGCCTGTATAGCTTGTGCAGGTGTGTAGCAGGATGGCAGATGGGAGGAGCAATGCTGGAAAGCCATTCTGTAGTGAAGGAGGGGGATAGAGAAAGGGAGAAATGAGGGAGGGGGAAAAGAGGTGGATCAGGGGTTGTCTTTAGGCCTGCAGATGTGTTTGTGCTAATTCCCTGTCAGTAAAAATCTTTTCTCTAGTTATTCTTTATGAATGTGGTCTAGAATATGGTCTAGAAATCTTAGGATCTGGGTTTCCAGATACTGGAAACTGTTGATGTAAAACAGAAGAGTTACAAAGAAAGGAAAATCTCATGTAAGACTTTTGAAATTGCCTGGAT
The DNA here is from genome assembly GCA_003676055.1 of Chloebia gouldiae. Lineage (NCBI taxonomy): Eukaryota > Metazoa > Chordata > Aves > Passeriformes > Passeridae > Chloebia > Chloebia gouldiae. Next base: position 28,794,646 of record QUSF01000004.1, on the reverse strand, counting down.
GGGGTACAAGTTACTTAGAGCCACCCATTTAAAAAGTCAAGGGATCTGTAGTGTGGGGAAGGATGAACTAGCATCACAGACTTTGTTTCCATTTTCAGCATTAAATGGGAATGATTGGCTACTCACTCATGGTATTTTCATGCAGTGCCTTGCAGTAGCCAGAACCCCTTTTGATGCTATTTCCATCTTGAGCACAGAGGCTTTCACAGGCCCTGTGAGATGGCCTGTGTGACACCACGAGGATCACAGGCTGTGTTCACAGCCCCTGCAAGGTGGCCTGTATGACACGGAGGGTCTCCCTGGCTTGAATTCTGTGTGCTGAGACAGCAGAGTACAATCAGCCTGGTTTTCTGCAAAGACTTCCCATTCACTGCCTGTAAATCCCTCTGGAAGATTTGATTTCTCTCTGCTCTATAAATGGCTTCTTCCAGCTCCATAGCACCACAGGAAGCCTCTCACAGTTTAGCCAGAACTTTCCACTGCGAGAAAGCCACCTGGATGGGGACAGAGGCAGACTCAGAGAGTTTTTCTGGTGCTGTGTGAAAGCAGTAGTGCTAGCATGGAGGGAGACTGTGAGGGCATCCTCAGTCCAAAAGGTAACCAGGCAGCAAAAACAGCTTTCAGAGTCTGCCTGAAACAGATTCTGGCAATAGCCCAGCCCCTGGTGCTGATGTTGAGCCATGCAGACAGCTGCCATAGACTTTTTCCTGACATGGCATTCATTCAATTACTCACAGTCTGTTTCTTTTCTTGTCAGAGTTTGCCTATGGAGGGCATCCCTACCCTTTCAGTGGGATTTTCGAGATCACACCTGGCAGTGCGGTAGAACTTGGCGAGACCTTTAAATTCAAGTAAGGGCCCTTTTCTGCATCGTCCCTTCTGCCCCTGGTAGCCATCAGTGTAGGGGGAGCAGGGAAGTCCTGTCCCCTGGGTCCTCCTTTCACTCTCCTCAGAAGTGCCCTCACTGCTATCCTTTACGTGATCCTGATTCAAAGGCAACCCTGCAGAGATTTTGGAGGTGGATAGAAGAGTGTGTACAGCAAACAGGGAACAGTGATGAACTGTATTTGTCAGGGATTAAAAGCATGCTTATGAATGAGTGCAGTTCTCTTTTTTTTCCTATTTTATTCATCTTCTGTGCTCCCAGTTTTGCCCGTTTCACAGAGCAAATGGACAGAGGAAAAAAAAGACTTCTCCTTTAATGAGTACCCCCTATCTGTGGATCCTGCACAGAGTACCTGAAGTCACAGTGTGTGTTTTTTGCTGCTCTGTTACAAGGGACAGACTGGCTGTTAAAGGAGCCTGAGAGGATGCTGCATTCTTGTGTTGTTCAAGATGCTCAGACTGTGGGACTGTGGGTCAAGGAAATGTCCATGGCAGAAGGGCCTGACCTTGCCAGACCACCAGTTTAAGTTGAGGGCCATTTTAGAACAAGTGCTACTGAGTGAATACTGGGAGAAGCAATAGATTTCTGCATAAAGTTTTCAGTCTGCTCCTTCCTGGCCCAGGGGACCCTCTCAATTGTAGAAAAAAACATCTCCTCTATTGTAATAGAAATTTCTCTTCTGGGATGATGGGCAGAGTAGGAGCAGATGCCCAGAGCTGAGACTTCCCTGATGGTGAGCAAGAAGATCTCAGGGCTGTTGCCTGTGTAATAACTTGCTTTGTGGAAAAGCTATGGATATTACTATGCCATTCTGTTAGTGAGAGTTTCTGATAGCCTCAGATATGCATGTCCATAACATTTAAAGCCTGTTCTTCTTGCCAATATCTGATAATTTCCTTCTCCCTTGGAATGTATCACACTTATCACTCTTTCCATTTTTCCTGCTGTATATTTTGTTTTTAACTAGAGAATCCATTGCCTTGGGCACTACAGACTTCACAGAAGAGGATGTGGATAAGATTATGGAAGAGCTGGGCAAGGAATACAAAGGAAATGCATACCACTTGATGCACAAGAACTGTAATCACTTTTCTTCTGCTCTGGCTGAGGTGAGCACAAATGGGGTTTATTTATTCATTTTTTACTGCTTCAGATCTTTAGTAATGTTCAGAGAAAGGGACCTGGGGTCATCACACCCTGCCAGGTCAGAGCCCATAGCCAAATATTCTCTCTCTGCCCTTAATATTTTTGGAAGGCTTTTGCTGTTGAAAGGGATGGGATCAGGAGGTAGAGATGTGGAAGGTTTATCACATACTTGGTCTAAACTGTGTGGGGGGAAAAAAAGGAGTGCTTGCAATTTGGTTCACTTAACAGGCACTGAGCAGGAATTGAAATGACAGATCTGGTTATCATGCAAATGTGCATCATTTTTATAACAAACATAAATAACAGTGTATGAGCAGCAAAGGCATAAAAATGGTTTATCAATGTTCTGGAAACAAAAGTTTGCAGTATTCAGAGTGTGGGCGTTCTTTTTCTTTATTTAATCTGCACCATCCAAACATATTAAAAAATCTATTTTCTTATGGATGTCTTCAGTACTTATTCTCTTCCATGTTCTCAAAACCACAGTGAGTTTTGAGAAATTATTATAACAGAGCTGTTATTTCTATTCTGAGACAACTGAAGTACAGAGAAACATAAATTTTATTCCATCTGTCTGCTGATTTTGGAGTATTTGATTTTTGATTCCCAAAGATGTGGTTATTTTGGGGGGAAGTTGCCTTCCTCTTCAACTCCCAGATGAGCTGGTTAAAGTGTGTTTCAATTAAGGTATGAATATTCAACATTTGTGTAAATCTGATTTCCAGGTCTTAACCCACTGCCAGAAAAAGATGGGAAAAGCACAAAATGGAAGTGACCTTCCATAAAAACTCTTTTCCATGCTTTCCATATTTGCTTTATGGCAAACTCAAGGAGAGAACGTAATTTGTCATGATAGGGTAGGACTGCTGTATCAGTGAAACTTTAATTTCTCCCAGTGGAATCCCCATTGTAATTAATTACACATCTCTTGCCTTTCTTCACCATATGGGGCAAGGGTCCTATTCCAATAACCTCTTTTGCCACAAGTGTGCATTCATCCCCAAACAAGCCCATCACGGGTCCCAAGTGAGATGTGTGGGAAAAGCACTGTATGATTTTGTAAGAAAATACTGAGTGAATCTGAGAACCAGCAATGGATTTACAAGGGACCTGCTTAGGCTCCTGGGAACACCAATTCTCTATTGGTTCCATCCTTATTAATTATATATAGAGCCCTTTCTACACATGTTAGCAAATGAAAACAAACAGGAAGGAATTTAATTGGTAGAAACAGAGAATGAAATTCCAAGCACTACAGTGAGCAAATCAATGCTAGCCACCCTACTAATTTGGAATCAAATATCAAATCAATAAAACAGAAAAGAGGAACTTTAAAAATCATGAAGGACACTCAGGAAAAAGCTGTGGGATTATTAGGAAAAGATAAAACAAAATCCTTTACCTGCAGCAGTGAAATAAAGTCACTGCTTACTATGTACTTTGAAAGGTAAAATGTCTGTCTTGTCTCTAAGCTCCAAGCCATTCTTCCTTGATTCTACTGCTGCACATCAGTGTATCCTCACTGCCCTATCCTTGTCCAGCCTTCCTAACACAAGCCAAGTAATATATCTTACAGAAAAACTATAGCATATTTTTAATTTTGTTTTCAATATGCTTTCAGTGGGTATCTTTACAGGAGTGGAGTTTAGGGTTAAGTTTTCCTGCAAGAGCTTTCTTGGTGCATTTGGAGCACTCATTCATCGCCCCGTAACCTGTCTAGATTGTAAAGCAAAAGCCTGAATGGCTGGTTCTGACACTTCTGCTCCCAGGAGCAGAACTGTCTCAAGATTTACGTCAGTTTAAATAAGCCCTTCATAGGCAAGCAGGATTTTTTGTTGCTGTTGCTCTTCACATATGCTTGTGTTTATCAACCCTCTCTAATGCATTACAAATGCAAACCTGGAGGAGCTGGACAGCAAGCCCAGGAGCAGAATGTCCTGGATGGTCTCTAGCACAGGGATATAGAAAATGGGAGCTGAAATTCTTATAAAAATAGCTGGTGGTATGACACTATGCAAAAGTCCCAGCCATTCAATATGCCTCAGTCAGCAACATGAGGAATATGTGTAGCTGCCTTAAAATAGGTAGCCCTATTCATTCTGGTAAGTGCAGTCATTTTGGCAATTTGGAGCTGGGTGAGAAGTAGCATAGCTTATCTTGGGATAGTTCTGACCTTTTGGAAGAAGTCTGCAGGAAATCTATTGAGATAACTGAAAGCAGAATGAAAAGTTTCTATTCTTAACACCTGAATGCTTTCTTTACTTCCCAGCCTAAGTGATTTTTCCCTCTTCTTCTTCCTGTAGTTCCCATTAAAACTAAACAAACAAAAAATCACCCCACTGTGGAGCTCCAGTCCCTTCCACATAGAGCTACAAGATGCATCCTCACAGTGTACAGAACATGCTGACTACATGATGACTGGCTCACAAGCCTGTGTAGATAAGTGTCACCATATAGGCCAGAAAACAGAAATTATATTTGCACCCAAAATCAATTCTGAGATGTGACTCTTTAGTATTTGTATTGCTCTTTTCTTCAGAATCATCATCTGCAAAGGAGTAATAATAACAACAACAAAACTATTTAGCACCTATTATAGCATATTCGTGTTATGTGGCAGTTAAAGACAGTAAACAGGAAAAATTATTTAAAGAATTAAAAGAAAAGATGTAGAAATTTTGCTCAACAGAATGAAGCACTGGAACTGGGGTTTCATTCCAGCCACAAAAATAAAGGTGCCATGGATTTTGTGTGCAAATTCTCGATCTCTCTGTTGCTGCAGCCCATCTGAAAGGTGATGCTATAGTACCACAATGTCCTTTCACCCAGAGGGGGCTTGGAGTGGAGGATGCTTTTTAACATGAAAGAGGGAATGCCCAGCTCTGCTCCCAACAGCCCCTTAGGCTTTTCTGCTTACAGGCATAAACCACTGTGCACAGTTAAGGAGATGGTTGTTCTCAGCCTCCTGGGTAATGCCAGGCAGGTCACATCCCTCTGCTGTGCCAAAGTACCCCCTCCTTGCACACTGGGTTTTTTTATTTGCTTCCTTCAAAAAGGGCTCTGAAATCTTTTAATGACAGCTCTCTTATCTGCCAGTGTTAGTTATCTGGTTTTTGGCTTGTATTGTTCTGTTTCAGCATACAAAACGAGAGACAGAGCTTTATAGCTGAGTGATGCTGTCTGAGTTAATGTGTGTTTACACAGACCTGTCTGGCAGGCCTTGAGGGTTGTAGGCCCTGTGCTAGGGAGCTGTGTTCAGGCACCCTAATTTCGTCAGCTGGCTCTGGGCTTGCTAATTAGTATCCATACAGAGGTTGTTCCGTGGCTGGGCTATGTGCTGGGAGGATAATACCATCTGGTCTTACAGACTGAGGTGAATGTAGCCGTGTGTGCTGCTGGCTGGGGTCACAACTCTGCAGAGAGAAAGGAGAGGTGTAAGATTGGCCCTCCTTCCTGGATCAGCTTCCTCAGAATCATGTTGTGAGAAAACAGTCATATATCCAGTTGCCAGAAGTTGTAGGACAGGACTGCTGAAACCACACTTTATTTTCAGATTTTTTTTGTTTTCTTTTCCTTTACCTGCATTTTCTCAACAAAGAGAACATCCATTCAGAAATCTTCCATCTACATCTGTTTGGGAAACTTTTTTTTTCTGTCAAATTTGCATTTAATATGATGATGTCTTGGATCTACCCATGATAACTGGTAATAGTCTTTCAGAGCTACATGCAGGCTGACTGCTAATGGTTATGGGCTTGTCTGGATTGCCACTCTGCCATTTGGCCAAGCACCTTGAAAAATCCCTGCACTACAGAAGTCCAGCACTGGCAGCTAAGCTGTACTTAACCACTGGAATGCCTTTGATCTACTATCTACCTCTGAAAAAACTCACTTTGCAGTGCAATTGCAGCCTCACTGTGTGCTGATTTGGCACTGAACCCCTCCCTGAATCCACACATCTCTTCTGAGTCTTCTGAACTTCCTGCCCAAGTCACTTGTAAGCTGCAAGGGGCTTTCTTTGTTACTCTCTCATTGCCACTTAGCTCTGAAGTTTCATTACTCCCTACTGCACACTGTCCAGCATATCTAACTTGCTCAAGACTTAGTTCTCTCCCTGCATTGCCAATTCCCTATGGACTTTTAACAAGCAGCTATTAGAACAAAGAGGCATGGCTTGGTCTACTCACAAAGCAGTTTCTCTGAAAACAAAGAATGTTGCCGTTTTAGCTGCAGCAGTTCAGATTTCATTGTCGCTAGAGCTATTTTACGTGAGCTTTCTCAGTAAGTGAACATGCTGCATGATCAGGAGTCTCTTCCTGTGGATTTTTCTTCACCAGCAACTTTGGGTTATTCAAGAAGTGAAGAACTACCAGAAAGCATAAGTGTATGCACAGCATTTTAATTAGTTTTGAAGGAAGTTCTGACGTAAAGCAGGGCATAATTTCCTGATGGATAATCATAAGAAAAAAATCTGTTGCACTCCCTTTGCCCAGCTCCAATTTAAGGTCACTCTATACACACCACTTTATACCCCTTTGCAGCCTCCATTTACCCTCACTATCTATGTCAGTGTGAAAATGTGAGAGGCCTTTAAGTCAAGCAGTGAAAATCTAGTCAAGGTTGCCTCAGCCACTTGACTCCTGCAACATGATGTCATGATACCTGTATTTATAAACTTCTTCAGCAAATTGTTTGTGGATTAAAATGAAGAGGTGCATCAACTGGGATTAGCAATTTGCCTGCAAGAAGCTAAATTCTTTCACATTGTTTATGCTGACAGTCTCTAAAATCAAGTAATATCATATTCCCGGAAGAAACTATCCAAGAGGATGGGCAATCCTTTGGAGGACTTATGCTTACAATTTATGCAAAAAAAAAAAAATCAGTGAAGCTATCATTATCTTATATAAGACTTCCCATCCTATTCTGAGTTTATGTACTATTCTGTGCTTTAGTACTCCAGTGGGGTTTCATTCTGATTAAGTTATGCATGTGTAGGGAATTCAGTTAAGACTATGTCAAGATAGGAAAAAGCCCTTCTGTTTGATCATCTGTTTTAAGTTACTTTGCTCCTAACAACCCCCTGCAATCCTCCCCAATGTATACCTACAGCAATATGTCCAAAGGGCCCTTCAAATAATTGCAAAATATTTATGTTCTTTATGAGTTATCCTGACTGATGAAGAGACTATTTAAACTCTGCCAGATGGTAAAAAATACCATCTTTTGAACATGAGAAAAGCATTTTAAAACAAAAAGAAAAGGCTAAAATAATTTGTTCTTCCCATAATGTGAACTGTTGCATTTCCTGATTCTTTTAGAATATGGAGATGTGAGATAGAAAAAGGACAGAAGTTACAAATTGCTCTAAACAAGACATAAAGGCAGGGAAAAGCCAAACTTAAAGAAATTCCTGTAGTGTAAATTCCCTTGCAAGGACCTGAAGGTCATAAGTCCTATCCTTGCCACTGCTTTGCAGAAGCACTGGTCACTGCAGCAGCAGCCACAAGAAACTACGATGTGATGTGCCAAGAAGGACTTTCAGTTATACACTTTGTCACAAAGTCTGTTCTTTGGGCACGAATTAGGGTAGGAGCATGCGGACACAGGGAATTGTGAAATTGATGTCAGAAGGCTCTTTCCAGTGCAAGAGCATGGCTCATGATTTCCCTGCAAGCCTACGACAGAATCTGGATTTGTGGAAGGCAGCTCCTGGGTGAGGCAAAAGCACAGCTGGCACAGCTTGTACTTCCAAACACGCACAATGGTGGAAGGTTGACTGACAGGGTTCAGTTTGGGAATATAAGAATCTGAGCCCTTTGGATGGGTGGGCATATGCTGAGTGTACAGTGCCTGAGGACAGCTTCTGCACAGGAGATTGCAGCAACTAGAGGATCAGAGGGAGGATGGAGGTTTGCTGCTTTGAGGTTCTTCTCCAGTCTGGTGATATTCCTCAGTGTGAGTGTAAGGATCACACATGTCACTGGATCTTAAAGACTCTGAAAAAGCTTTTGCTTCTTAGCCCATTCACAAACTGAAGATAACTCATTTGACTTCTCACCAGCAATTTTCTATGCTTCTGCAGTTTTCTAAATAAACTGTGGAGCTGTGTTCCTACCAGAGTGACGACAGTTGCTACAACACATCTCAGAAAAGGACAAACCACCATGGCAAGGGAGAAAAACACCTCTGAATCAGCACCATAACTGGAAGATAAGTGAAATGACTCAAGGAAACCACTCCTTCTCCTTTCATTAATGTGATTACTGCCAAGCAACTATCCCTATTTGAGGAAACCCTCCAGTACCTTGCTATAGGACATATAGCACATTATTATCAAAGAAGTGTGGCTTCTGAGCCTCAGGGAAGGCAGCCCCTGTTAGTCCCCAAAAGCCTTACTAGTGGTGGGACAGCAATGAAGTCAGTGGGTCTTATGGGGCCTTTTGATAACATATGAAGTTGATGCTCATTATAATTAGGAAATTAATTGAGAGTCAGTGGTTTGATTTGCCTTAGAAATTGCTGGTTCTGGAGCTTTACCTGAGGATGGCAGTGGCAAAAGGTTTTATTCTTGCATGACATCTTTCCTTCATCTCCTTGAAAGAGGAATGACCTCTTTCTGATTTGTATGAGTAATTTATCTTAAGTACTGGAAAAAGTTCAAAACCCTCTGTATATCCGGAAAAACACCTGAATGATCTGGAATGAATTCCTTCTGAGTTTATGTAAGCATAATCTCACTACGTCACTGAGGGGTGATAAAGCACTGTCAAAAATCCCTATTTGCTTCCCAAATTACCTTGTCTTTCTCTTATACACAGATAAACCTATTAAAAAAGATCAGCCCCAACAGTGAAGTTAGTGCCCACATTTGATCATTCTTCAGAAGGCCTTTTAAGGTCATTTGGATTTCAGGAATTAAAAACTCTTTGGGAAAACAGATTGGTATCTCATTATCCAGTTTCCTTTTGTACCTACTGATCATTTTCACCTCTTTACTGCTTTAAGTAGTAAATGTTTCCTTATTGCTCAGCATTTCTTGATCGAAATGATTGGATCTGAAGGGCAGGGCTCAAAGATGCCATCTGGACAAATGGTTAAAAATTTGAACTCTTTATTAGAGTTGACCTAGGATTTTTGGAGTAAACCAGGAATTCAAAAGCAGAGCCTTTTAGAAGGATCTAATAGTTTTAATAAAACTATTGCTAGGATGTTTTGTGCATTCAAACAGAACTTCTAGCTGATGAGACATACTCATTCACAAGTAACTGAGAGAAGATTGCTGAGCAGCAAGAGAGCAAGTTGGACTAAGGATTTATTTACCTTTTGTCCTACATTTCAGGAAAAGTTCTCCTGAATATCAGCCACAAGATGTTCTGAAGTAGGGAATCCCTCAGCCTCTCCTGTGGGAACTGTCCTACCTTACTTACTTACATAAACAGGGAGATAACATATTTCAGGAGAAGAGAGAGATCGAAATTGGAACTTTTGTCCTTGTTGTTTTAGAAGCTCATTTTGAAGTTGTAGAATTTTCAGAAGTTTCTAGAAAGAGAAGAGTATTTTTGAGAACTGGTGATCTTGTCCTTGTGTTGAAATGGCCTTAGAAAATACATCTGGAGGTTAACAAAGTGAGCTGGGTCTATTCTTTGTTGACAAAGGAGAGAAAGAGAGTATTCTAAGCATTTGCGGTGGCTGACATCAGCCTTGGAAAATTCTTTAGCATCCTAGATGAGGCTGGATCCTAGAAAGCAGGGATTATAGATCCTGTCCCAATCAAATATTTTGCAGCTAGAGTCTTAGAGCTGCAGCACTACAATGCTCAGCCTGGGGTATCAATAGCTTCCAGTCTCCTGAAGTCACCAGGGCTCTCTCAAATCAGCCTCAAAGGATGGTCTCCAACAGGAAATACCCTGAAGATTAACAGATGGAGTCTGCACAGCAGATCCTGGTGGTTACTGAGGACTGCAGCAGGCATCTGGCATACCCTGATTGATGTCAACACCACAGGGATATTATTAAATCTGAATGCTGGATGGAAGTGCTTGGTAAAGCCACACACCTGAATCTCCCTGAGAGGCAGGGGATGTCCTGGTGCAATCAAGTTTGCTTGCAGGTGGATCACTGGGTCTAGGATGGGTGCTAGGGCTTCTTTACCTCTTCCTTTGTATGGTAGAGGTCTGTCCTACTGATAATAGCAGAGGGAGACATTGTCATTGCATGTCAGTTGATCGCAGGAAATATGCATCTCTTGCAACTGCAGTGCAGCAGAAGATATCTCTGTGGTTGGCTGTACAGCTATGTCTGGTGTAACTTCCCTGATGGTGTGGCTGTCCCAGCTGTCCTTTGTCAATATGGCTGGAGTTTTGGTAGAACAGTGGGATTGTACTTTACTTGTGGAGAGTGTGGAGCTGTGCTGAAGTGACACGAGCTGGTAGCCAGTACATATTATTTTCTCTCTGAATATTCACCTCTCCTTTTTCAGTCACAGCAAAACTGACAGCACATAACAAACCTACATCAGAATCCTGCTTTCTTCAGAGAAGCTTGATTTTCAGCAAATTCTCTGAAATAAAGCAGGTTTGCTGCATCAAGGATCAAATGACAGCAGTTTTTTAATCATCAGTGAATAACTCAAGACTAAAGCTCTTCAGGTCCATGCCCAGGCACTTGTGACTTCTAATCATAAAGTTATTCAAATCTAGGAAGCTCTCCTTAGCCTGAAAGCTATCACAGAGAAAGGATTAAACACCAGAGAAAGAAGATTCAGGTGGCATTTGAGTCACAGTCAAAAGCAGCAAAAGCTTTTATAAACCAATATTTAGTAAATCCTAAGTAGACAAATAATGCTGACGTCTTCCTTAGTCAACAATTGCTTTTCAGTTGCCTCTGTTGCAGAGGAGGTAGGTGTTTAGTTGAGTGAAAACCTATGTGCAATTCTGTTAATGGCAGGGGAGACAATGTTCCAAACAGACATAAAAGACAGAAAAAAATGAAGAAACAAACAAATAAACAGCTACAGGGCATGAAAGAACATTAGGAAAGCTTTATTTCCTAGTGTCTGAGCCAGTCCTCAGTGAAGCTGATGGAAAGACTTGCTTCATTGCAGCAGCCTTTGAATGTTGTTAGCTCCATGGAGAACAGGCTGTGTTTGTTTTCTGGTTTTTAGCTGCCACATATGTTTAAAAGAAGCTTATTTATAAAGATGCCCTGCACCCATAAATTTATACTCATGGTTTCAGATGGATGTGAATTTTCATCTTGCTTCTGCCTGTATGCATGCACAGTTTTGACTGCATACCGTTAATAAATAGCTGTATTGTATTCCTGATGTGGTGTCTCTGCAGCAGTAAAACAACATTCCTAGGTGCAGATTGTGTGTAAGCTGAAATTTATGAAGTCTCTGGGAATTCCTTAGAAGAAAGGCTCCTATAAAAATATTTCCCCCCCTGCCCAACTGTTAACCTCTCTAGCCTTGCTATCCTGAATAGCCCAACAAAAATTACTAATGGGATAACTTTATACATGCACTTTTCAGGTCTCAGTCCATCTTCTTTCCCCATTTATCTATTTGTGCAGGAGAATAATAAGAGTTGGCAGGTAATTTGAAACTGAAATCAACCCCCCTAAATGGCAAGATTTTAGCACATCATTTCAATTTTTTGAAAAAGGTCTGAATTTGTCGCAGTTTATACCTATGCAGCTATTTTAGGTTTTCCCTATAATGTGATCCATAAAAGTGAAGATATTTTAAGAGGAAATTTAACAAAAGCAAAATAACTTGAGCTTTCTGGGGCTGGTGTAAATGTGGTGGGTTTATTTACCTATTTTGTTTTATCTGCTTTTTTCATCTGTCTTACCAAACTGAAACCCCTGTTTCCTTAATTGTTATAAATGAGCATAATATCTTGGGGCTAAGTTAGTTCACACTGTCTGGGGAGTTCATTCCTAGTCACACCCTCATGGAGCCTTTGAGTCTGTGTGTTGCAAATGCCTGAGAACAGTGCTTCCTTTCCATGAATAAAGATGGCAAAAAATACCCCTGTCCTTTTGACCACTGCCTGATGATAAATTAGAAGTGTGAGGAGTGTAATAAACTGTTTGAATATGTTGAAAGGCTTTTGAGGCTGGAACCTTTTGCTTAGGAGTCCTGCCAACACTGTCATACAGAAGATCCTTCTCCATTTCTCCGAGTTCCTGTATTCTCCCTCCTCATTGTAACGCCATCTGCAGCAACCTGCTTCTCACTAATGTTAGAAAACAAGGCCTGAGACTGAAACACAAGATTTTTCTGGTTAGCTATGCAGGAAAAATAGACACTCTTAATGATTGTCCCCCTATGCATATGAGTTGGCCTGGTCAAGCTCAGCATGTCCACAACACTAGAAAGGATGACCTTGTTAAGCAACAGCTGTTCTCAGCCAGTGGTCTTGAAACAGCATCTGCTAGGAGAAGGCAATTACTCTTGATGCCATCATGATCATAGGAATGAATTGTAGTTATTCATTCATTTGATGGGAGATTCTTTATTTTAAATGCCATTAACAAGCCCAGACTCAGTTGTACTCAGTTTTCCCCAAATGGTCATCTGTTATGAGGCCACTTGCTACCTACCCTATCACCCTGCAGCTATTGGCTGTACTTATGAATGCTCCTTACAAAGCCCTTCATGTTCAAAAGGGCACTGCCATGTGTTGGCACATGACTAATCAGTGATGCCACTCAGAACTCAGCTCTGAATGTCGTTCAACAAGATGTCACGACTGCAGCCACTGTGTCTCTCCACTGGTAGCCTGGCCAGTGAAGCTGAAACAGTGCAGTGAGTGCTGAGGTGCTATGAGCCAGCTGTCTCACTTGACCCAGAGCTACCTACCCCATCATCTGTGCATGCAGACTGCTGCAGAAGGGCAACTCTGCCCTTCCTCCACATGTCCACTGAGGTGACTGACATGCTTCCAACTAGCTTCACAAGGGGAGCAAGACCATGGGTATTAGTTCCTCCTTTCAATGCTTTCCTTTTTTCCTCGTTCCTAGCTAGTCTCAGATAGATGGTGCAGATGCTACCTCTACTTTACAACACCCACGGTCCTGGAGAAGACCTGTAGGAGTTGCAGAACAAAAAAGGATTGCATAGGAGAATGGGGGCATTTCAGGCAGTTGCTTAAAATAATTTAAAATTCCTTTTACTTGCCTGCTACCTTCCTGACTTGGTTGCTACCTCCCAGAACACAGCTTCATTACTGAGCTCATTTATCCTCATCTACATTTTCTCAGCTATAGCCTTTCCTCTAAGTCACAGGCCATTCCTGGCTCTGCTGAACATGGGCTGCAGGCAGCTTTACAGCCCAGTGGCACTTAATCTATTCTGTTGATTCCCACAGGCTACTTAAATTCCCCAGCGTAGAAACTGTAATTTTTACACAGTAAGTATACTATAAATCTGTTTCAAGCAATTGATCCTAGCATGCCAGCTCCACCAAGGTGAGTCTGTACCCTCAGGTGTGTTGTGAAGGTGGTTATGTCCGTTCCCTCTCAGAAATTTTATTTTCAGTGTACACAGTATATGGAGTAGCTGACTGGGGTGCAGAGCTATAGGTATGTTCCTTGTTGATGCACTCAAACTCCCTTAGCTCTGCCAGCACTGGGCAGTTATGCTGCCAGGTTAGTTTTTGTGAAGTGGCAAAAAAGATCTCCCTGTGCATTAGGATACTGGTTTATTCTGGATCTGTCAAAGAACTACATGGATTGAATTGCCATTTTCTCTTTCTACATATGTGTTTTGGCTGCTCTAGCATAGCCTGCAGGCCTTTCCTGGCAGATATGCTCGTTTGTATCCAATGGCCTTATTCTGAAATTCTGATGAGGATAACCTATGCTGTATTGTGTAGGCCTTGTAGGACCCATTTTATGCAAATACTGTAATGATTCCCCTGGAGTTCTAAAGCCTTTGCTCTTAAATTGCTCTGAGGTCTGTTAGATTCCTCAGATCCCAATAAAACCCCTCTGCATTCTTTAAGAGGTACCAAGGGGAATTCTGTACAGTAGCTCAAATGAATGCATGTCCCATGTGGACACCACCTCACCTTTAGCAAGGCTGCTAAATGGAAGAGGCAGTGGGTGGTTCAACAGATGTTCAGCACTGAACTTTCCAAGCCTCAGTTTGAAGACAAGAATTGAAGTAGTTAGCTTGTATTGTTTGAGGAATGTTATGTTGTCTCTGTTCATCTTGATTTTCATGGGTTGGAGCACTACATGGTCCTCCTGAGAGGGCTCACTTACAAAAAAATATCCTTGGTGCCCTGACTTATACTTCTATGCACATCTTGAATTGCCCCAGTTGCATCCAGCACAGCACAGAACCTATTACATTTGAGAGTTTTTTCTTAGGATCTACAACTGATCAGCTCTTCTCTATATTTTGAAAGGAGCTCAGCCTGTTAGACTATCTCAGATAATGTCTAGCATATCTCCATAGAACAAAAGCCCTCTTAAAATGCAGAGCATTGATAAAATTGTCTTCTAGGAGGCAGGAGATTCAGCATCTTCCATTGCTGGATGGCATTTCAGCTCATGTTGCCCAGCTGCTAGGCTGTTCCCCTGCCCACCACAGAGCTTCACAGGGAAGTGTTAAAGCCTTGCCCAGCAGGGACAGGTAGCTCCTAGGACACTTAGGGGAGGGGAGACGGTGCAGGGCAGTTTGTACATTTTAACCGGTGACTGTTCAGTGCAAAATGATACAGCTTAAGATGGTTGGAGGATATTTCCATATCCCAAATTAGTTGTTTCCTGATGAGCTAAAATCCTGGTGTGGATTTGACAGTTGCCTAGAAAAAAGCAGCCAAACTGTCAGGTCTCATTTCTCCTGCCCATTTGGCTTCTGCCATGGGTGGCTGAATGGCTGTTTCCACTTGACTCTGCAGGTGCCAGCTGGGTCACTCACAGTTCTTACACAGAGTCCCCAGAAGAAGCTGCAGCTATGGGAGACTTGGCTTTCTGTCAGCAGGTGCTCCTCAGTGGAAGCTGCAAGTACATGCAGTCTTTGCCCAAGTGTCTGAAGGGAGAACTGGTCTCAGGCAATCAGAAATTGTGCTTGCTGCAATTTCTGACCTATAACAGTTTATTATTTATTTACATCTCCTGTCAGAGTTAGTACATGACATAGCACAGAGAAATTCATCCCCTTCAACAGAGAAAACCCCACTTCTTTGACAAAAAAAAAAAAAAAAACCCATGTGAAATCTTCAACTCTAAAAACATCTGAAAAAGGGTTCTGCTGATGGAAAAAAATGGGTGGTAACAGCATTCAGTGATTTTATCATTCCAGTGAGAGGTTTTCCATGGAGAATTTCTCAGAAGAGCTGCAGTAGGTAGATTTTTCTGTGACTTCATATGCAGTTGGAAAACACCCACTTCATCTTGCTTGTGCTGTTTTATTTAAACTCAATTTGCTTAATCCCATGGCAGCAGGTTCATTTGATATTTTTCCATTAGCTAAGTACTGCTGGATGCTCCAGCACAATATGCTTTATGTCAAGGAGTGAAAAACACAGAAGCAGATTGTACTGTTGGTAGCATTCCCTGCCATTGCCCTTTTGTTCCTATTGAATATTGTGTTCTGCCATGGAATAGTAATGAGGCTACACTGACAAGAGGTGACATGACAAGCAAGAGTGAGGTAAGGGAAGCCACTTTGACTTCATCATTATCCTTGAGTTCCACAGACTGCCCTTTGTTGCTTGGTGGCCCGATGCCCACACATCTTCATTCTTTTTTTGGCTTTTCCTTGCCTTATTGATTCATTCTGGGTGAAGAAGCTCCTATAAAAAAAAAGGCAAACGTCTCAGCATTGCTTCTACATCATGAAGTGCTATTTCAGTTGCTAGGGGATGTGCTTACAAAATGAACCTAACTCTTAAAAACAATATTTCCATTTCAGGCCATCTTACCTTATGGTGTTCTGTTGTTTCAGCTAATTTTCCAAAGAATCATACCTTGGTTTAGTTGTTCTATCTATTAATATCTGTGAGGAAGTCTTAATTAAAACTTTAAACTGCTTGAGAACTAAACTCACATGCATGCATACATCACCAGGAGCCTAAACTGAGTAATTTTCTATGGCAATATGTTGCCTAAGTTCCCGAAGAGGAAGAAAGAGGAATGCTACAAAATCTGAGGGAAATTGTAGTGCAACTTGTGACTGGCTTAGGTCAAATACTGCAGTGCAGGTAAAAATGTTCGAGTAGAACACATCAAATAGAGTCTTAAACTTCAACAGTATTCTCGTGAAAATTGTCTGATATGTCTGGTGAGAAAATCAATGGATCAGCAAATTTTCTATGAATGAGTCTCAAGCATATATGTAGAGGTTATCCACTTAAAGGTTCAGGCAGTTATCTCTAGCAATGGAAATCAGGGAATCTAGGTGGAGATAAAAAATTGTTAATTAAGTAAGTGTCCCCAGATTAAAAATTTAAAAAATACAGATTCATTTAGCTGTGTCTAAGGTTAAGTGGAATGCAGCACTGGTAAGAACTGAAATAGAAGTCCTTGGAGTGTATTAGGTAAAGAACAGTCTATGCTTGCAAGTAATTTTAGCAGCTAAATGGCTCTGCTCATTCTCTGATACCTAATGATAATGTCTCCGATTTCACACATTGATTTTTAAACAATGCGTGTCAAAATAAAGTGAGTTCTGTAGTCAAATTAGCACAGTCACAGGTTTGCTGCCTTCTCCACACCTCATTGGAAACACCACATTGTTGGAGCAAGTTATTTCCCTTATGCTCAAGGTGACTGCTGGAGTGGAGCTTGGAGCGTTCTGCCCAGGCCATATGCAGGAAGGACCAGCTGCTTGTCAGCCATAACAGCTGTAACACAGCACAGCCTATCCTCTAGAAAATGTTCCATTCTCCCTGAAAACTTCTTGAAACATCTAAGCGCTATATTACCTTGCCAGTAAGAGACTTGTCACCAAATCATCTTCTTAGTGGACTGCGGACAAGCACCCTTTGAGTTTTTGCAGTACTTAGTATTAAATTAAGTGTGGTTTTAATCAGAAAGAGGGTGGGAAGAAGAGCAGAGGAATTTAGTATTGGCAAAAGGTACAGTATGAACAACCCTGGAACCACTAATTCATGTAAATTGTGGGACAAGGTCTGTGAGGTGGGGTTTCCTCTGTCTCTCTTGTTCCATGGGAAACAATAAAGGGAGGGAAGGAGAATTCAGGTATTATGACTCCTGAACCTGCAACAGACTTTAGGCTCTAGTATATTGGTGTAGGACCCTACACACAGGCAGTAATTTTACTAAAGACAGGCTCTTGAGGCATGCCTGCTGATCAGTTCCCTGTGTCTCTTCTGTACCTGGTAAGGGATACAGTAAAACGTAAAGGGAAACATATTTTATGTGGTCTAAGCCAGATACAGCTATTAAAATCTGGCACCTCTATGTCTGCGTGGCTAAATGCTACAGAAGAATGGGTCTGCAGTATGAAGCAAGTTGTTTCATTGTGCTGAATTTGATATGACCTTTGAAAACAGTATCTGTGCTAGCAGGGTGTAATCCAAAACAGTGCCAGGAGCATCTATGATGGAACAGAGATACTTATAACCTAGGCTGTTTTTTTTTTTTTGTTGTTGTTGCTTTTGGGGAGAACAAGAACAGCTTCTCAGGCATCCCCATCTACCTAGTCATACTCAGCTTCTGGGCTCCTTAAGGTCTTGCCAGCAACAGCTTAAATATTTTTCCCAGACTTTTTGAGCTACTTGCTAAAGGAATGTTACTGCCTTGGTCGAGAAGCCCTAGCAGGCCTGGTCTTTTATCCATGGACTGCCTAGAGAACAGAGCCCCAAAGCCATTGAGGACCATGAACTGTGTTTCCTGGTCTCTGTTATGATGCTGACAAGACCTACAGCTGGCAGGGGTCCCTGTGTATGTCAGGCAGTTGCGTGGATGTCGGCAGTTGCTGCTGTTTCTGACTGCAGGAGATGCTCCTTTCTGTTCTGAGCAACAGGGAATTTGCCCTGTTGAGGTGGTGGTGTGGATGGGGATGACATTGCCTCTACACTTGTTTTGGTACTATTAACCATGCTCCTCTTTGGTTTACTCCACAGATATTATGTGGGAAAGAGATCCCCCGCTGGGTGAACCGCCTGGCCTACTTCAGCTCGTGCATCCCCTTCCTCCAGAGCTGCCTCCCTAAGGAATGGCTGACCCCAGCAGCCCTGCAGAGCCACATCAGCCTTGGCCTCCACAAGGAGGAACAAGGGGACACAACAGATGAGGAGTCCCCCTCCACCTCTGCAGCCCCCTCTGCCTCAGGCACATCACGAACCTGTAGACATACACGGGTCTGAACTGCCCAGTTTGCCCTCAAGTAACATCCCTGCTCTCTTGTTCTATTTATTTCTCGCACCCTTTCACACACACTGGTTTCTCTCTTCAACAGACAACACAGGGGACAAGACCTTTCCACTTCAGTCCCTTTTCCAAGGACTGCCACTACAGTTGCTTGGCAAAATGACTGTGAACCCCAACACAGAACTGAGGATTGTGGTGACTAAACTGTATTCTCCTCCAGGGGCCTCCATGATCCTTGATCTACAGAGAACTGCTGACTCTCTCAGGCATGAAAGCATGTGTATGGGCAGAGTGCACATACTGTGATGTTCCTTCTCTGGAACTGTTTTATCTTTTTATCTTTTCCTCTCCCATTTAAACCCAGCAGTCTCTTCTCTGTTTTGGCTGGGTTTTCTCTTCCCCAATGACAAATCACCTGCCCAAACCCAGCGAAGGAACCAGAGCCAGAACTCAACCTTCTCATTTCTTAGACCAGCAACAAACTCCACTCAGATCCATCCCTTTTGTAATTATCAGGTTTCTAACTCATGTGAAGGACAAATGAAAGGTGCTTCTGTTCTACAACCACCTGTTTTCAGTACTCAAATTTAAGAGCTTAAATGATTGTCCTGCTCTTGAAAATAATAACAAAGAACCTAGAAAATGAATGTGTTACTGTGGCTTTTCTTTGGGGTCATAAAGAGCATGGGGCTGTGGTGATTAGAGGCAGCTACTAAGTAGATGCAGAGATGACTTGACCATATTGGTGCTTTTTGGCACAGAACCTTCTCAGTTTTCCTAATCCTAGGCAGTGTTCCTGGTTTCCTCCCCCCCACCCAGATCCCCAGATTCCCTCAGAATCTCTCTCCTACCTGACATTTGCTGGCTGTATTTGGGGAAATGGCCTTCCTGAGCACAAGGAAGAAGGGAGTGAATATGTTTGGAAGGTCAGTATTTCCTTCAGATTTTCCTCCTGCACTCATATACATAAAACATGGCTTCAGAGCCATCCTTCCCTGGCCTATTTTTGAGCCAACATAAGAAGGTAAAAATAAAATGGTGAACACAAAGAATGTCAACATGTTCTTTTCTCCTCCCTTTTTGGAGGTGGAGGGAGAAACTTTGGGCCACATCTGGAAAGCACAAATGACCCTTCCAATGCATGGGCAACCATGGTGCCTTCCTCTGTGTGCACTATTTCAGTGGAATCAAAGATGGGCACAGCTGGCTCACTGGCCTCTCCAAGTTGGCTCCTGACAAGAATCAGGTCCTTGGATGTTTTTTTGCTAATTCCGACAGCTGATGAGAAAGCACAGAATGAGGAAAGGACAAGTACAGTAACTCTTCCACTCAATTACCTCACTAGGAATTTTAATCAGAAGGTGTAGGAAAGAATGAAAGGGGAAATCCAGGTCCCCTCCCTCCCTTGCAACTTCTCTTGGCTACACAAAGGAGGATGAAAAAGGAACAGGCAGTGTGCTGAGAGGGAGTTGCCATTTTAGAAATGGTGTTCTCAACAGCTACTACTAAGTCAGGACTTCCACCCTGGACCCAGAGGTTACTACAAGCCCTTAAGATGTTGGTTGTTTCCTTTTTTTGGTCACAAATGGATGCAAAGTCCAACCAGCTGTTTCTTTAGCTCAGGTATACAGGAGTGTGTGCTTTCAGGGCTGAAAGTCTCAGCTGTGATGTACAGCATGTCTGCACAGACAATGTGGAATGGTTTGTTATATGTGCATGCCTTTAGTGAAGCAGAAGGCTCTGGAGAGACCTACTGGATGGAAATGTAACTCACAGGATGGCCTTGCTCCATTGCCTCCTGAAGTGATGCATGTTCAGCCAACAAAACCTTTACAACATGCCTCTCATTTTCATCCTCTGTACAAACTGCTGCAAGTTCTGTACTGAACTAAAGTCATGTTCCTTATTAACCTTGGCTACCTACAGCCAATGTTGCATTGTAAGCCATTCTGCAGCTCCTGGTAACCAGTCCAATACCAATCTTGATTAGTATGGCTTGTCCAGGGATGTTTAATATGATTTCCATCATGATCTCTATGCTGCTGCCCAGAACCCATATTGCACAATGTACTGTTTCACTCTGTATTCCCTGCAGTCATGGTCATTGCAGCCTAAACCATTGCAGCATTGCAAGCTTCATTTGTCTGAAGTTCCCAGGGTTTCTGCCAACAGCCAGCAGCACATTATGTGCAATGAATTTTAAAGGTCCTTCTCAGGGGGAAAGTGAGAAGAGGCTTTCCCAGACCATTTGTCTAGGCCAGGGCAACTACAATCAGAAACACCTCATTCCCTTTTTTCTGTGACAAAAGCCAGCCAGCCACCACCCTTGTGTTTCTGCTCTGCACCTTCAGATGAAGCATCATGTATACATCTCCTAGATGGGCTCCAGAGGCACATTTCACACAGAAAACCCTCTCACAGTACTTCACAAAGAAAAAAATGCTTAAGTGGATGAAAACCTGGACAAGAAAACCACATTTAGCCTACTTGAGAATATAAATATGTGCTTGAAATATTGGGAATAACATTTGGGGCAAGCTGTGAATGTCATAAATCTCCCCCAGATGTTTGTTTACCTGCTTTATGTTTGTCTGTTTATGACAGTATGGGTCACATCAAGGAGGCATCAAACCTCTTCTGTAAAACAAATCCAGAATATATTCCAGTCTGCAAAACTGTTTCTCCCTACCCCTCTCTGTTCAAGGTGACTGATCAACCAATAATGAAAAGAACAAAATGACACTGTGGAAATAAAATATATATTGATGATGGCTTTACCACTGTAATTTAACAGCATTTTAGATTATTAAACATTAAGGCATTTTAACATCCTAATTTACTGTTCATCTCTGTTACAGTGTGTTTGTCTTAGGCATTTTCATTATCCTTCCAATTATTACAAAACTGTTGTTATTACATAATTATATCATACTTGTATTTAGTTACACATTTACTTTCTCTTGCTGCTTTCCCTGCATAACACCATGTGGAAAATTTTAAATACCAACAGCATTTATCAATGAAAACAAAAGAACACCATATGAATCTTAACAAGAGCACCCCATAGCAGAGGAACAAATTTAACCCTTGTTCTTACAGCCAGAAATTTTGGTGTTCTTTGAAAAGCTGGGATGAAAGGCCACCAATTCTGCAAATGGGCATCAGCAGCTGTGGGTTGCATCTCTAGCAGTGACCTAATAGTATTCAGGTGGGACACTAAGGTAAGGTTAGGCTAACACTGGAATATTAAAGATGTAAAACAAACTGTTGCTAAGGAAGGCATAAAAGGAGAGAAGCAACTAATAACCTCTTTTCTCAGCATGTCTTTATCTATAGTAGCAACTTCCTTAATTTCATTACATTCTTTCTGATTTCTTTCTGGTCAGTTGCCTTCCTCTTCACAAATCTGTGATTTGAGCCCTATTTTTCTCAAATTCTTTAGAAGGGACACTCGTGCTTTCAGAGGTCCGGGGTGTGCCAGTTTCCCAGCACTGAGCCTGTGCTCTGTGATGAGTTCATCCCAGGCTCAGCACAGCATGGGGATGGATGCTGACAGACCTGTTCTCTTGCTCTCAGTACTCCCAGCTGAGTTTGCATCTCTGGAATTCAGACCCATGTTGCCTTTGTGTTACTGAGGTACTCAAGAAATAGTAATTTCCTGCTATGTTTTTTTTTGTTCTTCAATTTTGTTTCTTTCTCTCTAGACTGGTAAGGCTCTCAGAACAAGTCAGTGGATATTGCATTGCAATAATATTAGCTTATCTTACTATATGTGTTTGATTTTATTATTTTTTTAGTTTGCATATATGTGCTATCTAATTAACATGGTCAGAAAATTAAGTACCTCCTCCACTTCCTTGATTAATGGAGAAAACCAAAGGAAGGGATCATCAATGTTCTATTTTCAAATGTTTTTAAATTACTCTTTGAGATGAGGCAGCAGGTGTCTTGT
This sequence comes from Chloebia gouldiae, assembly GCA_003676055.1. Classification (NCBI taxonomy): domain Eukaryota; kingdom Metazoa; phylum Chordata; class Aves; order Passeriformes; family Passeridae; genus Chloebia; species Chloebia gouldiae. The sequence goes on along the minus strand of QUSF01000004.1, from coordinate 28,772,306 downwards.
TCTACTTCATCCCTGCCCTGCATGCCATTGCTGTGTATGAAAAGGCTGGGTAGTGATTCAGAAGGATGTAAAAGAGGACCAGACAGTCTCCTATCTCCACTTGGCAATTGCCACAGGCTGCCAGAGCAGGGCAGAACCTCTGGCTGCAATAACATGTGAAAACATCGCCGCCTGTGCCTGGGGCATGGGTGCTCTCGTCTGTGACAGGTCAGCGCTCCCACACGGATGGCACGGCACATTTAATTCCCAGCATGAAGGGCTATTGGCTCTAAATATCAGCGTAAAGCTGTTCACTAGCACTGTTTAGCCAACTTTGTTTTGAAAAGGTTTTTTGTTGTTGTTCATTTTGGTTGGGACAAGGGATAACAATGCAGAAAAACAGATGATCACGGCCGGCAATCTTTTTTCCTTAGGCAAGCAGGCTACAGAATGGAGAGATGGAGCTCCTGACCAGGCCTGCTCGACGAGCTATGAAGGAAGGCGTGCGGGGGTTTGTGGGGGTGTGAGTGTCGGGGAGCTGTGTGCAGGGGAGGCGGC